>QPKB01000008.1:16974536-17393503 GCA_003546025.1 Camphora micrantha | reverse complement strand
CATGACCGGTATCATCTCCGATCTCCAACACATAAAGCAGAGTAAGAAATGGATTTCGGTGTTGATATATATGGGTTATTCATTGTTTATTTCTTCCTTTCTTTCTCTAATGCTGAAATTTGTTTGGGGGTTTTGTTCTTTGCTGCCTTTTTTTCTGAACAAAAAAGGTTTTCCGGGCAATCTATTTGGTGGGTTATGATTGATGTTTGAATGCTATAGTTTGAAGCTCATCACTGGTTTGAATGATAAACAGTTTTTGAATGATATCACAGGCTTGATTATATACAGTTTTTGAAACTAGTATAATGATATAGGCATCAATATACAAGCTATGCATTTCTAATAGCGGTCCCAAAGTCTACAAGTGGTATCCTGAAGTCATGTAGTTCTAATAAACTGTATGAGTCTGTTGGAATGTTGTCCAATTAGATGTTGGAGTGCTGCCTATTTTGTGTGGTGGGTTGTAATTGAGTGCTTATGATGTTGCACACAAAACGAAAGTGGAGATTTAATTATGGATGTTGTCGTTCATTTCTATTCATGTTATATGAATTTAAATGGAATTTAGCCCATTTATTTGGTGCAATGATTATATTGTTGCACATAGAATGGAAGTGGAGATTTAATTCTGAATGTTGGTTGGATTTGTATTCATGTTGTATGTATGTAAATGGAATGTATTAGCAGATGCTAGAATGGATATGATGCTGATGAATACAGAATCCTAGAATTTAAAAAAAGAAACAGAGTGAAGTTTCTGGTTTGACTTCTCTATTTTCATTGTTCTCTTTACAGCACACCCTCCCTAGTTTTTCTCAACTGAGATAACCTTCTCAAAGTTAGTCGGACCCTAGCTAGTACTTCATTGTTCTCTTTATAGCACACCCTAGATTGGTTGAGGTGGTTTTCACATAACTCTGGTCATCTATATGTACCTTTGAGCTTCAAGTTAACTGTATCTACACACTTTTTTCCTTTATTGGCCCCATGGACAGCCCATTTTACTATATGACCAACCCCATTTTAGTCTGAAATCAAGGCCAAAATGGGTTGGCCTCTATAAATTTGGAGATCCCAAAATACTAATGGAATTATTTCATGTTGTGAAAATTACTCCTAATTTGCTAGGAAACGGCTCAAATTTCTCTGTAGTCATTCTCATCAAAGCTTTATAATGGCATTATTGCTTGTCCTTGTACTAGATAGTGTTGTGCAGAATCTAGCACCAGATGTATCCATGGCTGCAATGATACTTAGTCCTCTCAAGTTTGCAGTTGGCATTTTCTTTTAGCTGATGTTAACCTTTTCAATAAAGACTTTCTGTTTATTTTTTCTTTCCATAATGGGAATAGCCTTACAAATGTCGTCAGCATCGTCTTCGGTACGAAACATAGAATGGGCTCCAAAGTGCCCATGTGGGTATGGTTATATGATTTTAAAGACATCTCGTACGGCCCAAAATCCGAGACGAAGATTTTGGAAATGTCCAGATTTACATGTAAGTGTTTATAGATTACAACTTCTTAAATTAATATGTATATTCACTCAAAAATTAATATTTCTTTTGCTATGAATTTGTGTGTAGGGAGAACGAGGTTGCGGGTTGTTGATTTGGATGGATGAGGCTGCGAATGAATATTCACCGGTCCGAAGTATGGGACGTGTGCAAATCGAAAGTAGAGAAGATAAAATGAGAACATTACTTGAATAGATGAAGCAAGAGATTAAGCATGAAATCAAATTTTTGAGAGAAAGTGTTGAAGCTCAGAATTTTCAGCAGCAACACCCAAATTATTGTAGCTATATATTAATGATGTTTCTACTATTTGTTGCATATGCATGGGGATCAAACTTTGCAACATGAACTTAGCTATCTCTGTTAGGTTTTTCTTTTTTTCTTTTTGATGAAACGTCCAGATGCACTTGTTCATTTATTGAATATGAAGCAATGAGAAATTAACAGTGTGTAGTAACTTGTATAATTGATAAAGAGTGTATGGCTTTATGATTTTCTTTTTCTGTACTATTTAGGAAGTCAATGGGATCACTTAGGTGGGCATGGAGAGTTGTGTACTCTTTCACATTTCTGTTGGATAGGTGGAATTAGAATTTTAACCCGCACCAAGTGCCATTAAATAAGTCTAGATTTACACATAAGTGTCCGCAGTGATGTGTTTACTATTAATCTTTCTTAACATATGAATCTGGCTATTTACTCAAGATGAGAATCCATTTTGTTGGGCAAAACTCCACTTTAATAATCCACCCTTTTTACAAGTTATAAAATGAAGCACTAGGGTAGGAAAAGTGCGCGACTGGAACACGAGGCAAATGCGAATTTTTTGGACCGAAAAATTGCAAATTCCAAGTTCATGATATGGACTTTGAGATCCCCAAATTTCATAAAAAAAAAAACCTCCATCGGGAAGTGGGTCAACCAGTGACCTAAACAAGGGTACTCAGATTGGATTTTTTTTGGATCGTGCCATTAAATTTTTTGGTTTTTTTGAATTGGAAGTATGCCAATTGTATAGTCTCCCTATACATGCAATGACTAGGATGAGACAAAGCAGAGAGCCTAGTCTCTAATACCATGAAACCACATAAGAAATAATTTGCACCATAAGCCAAAATGTCACATGATGCTCAAACCCAATTTCTGCACTATATGAAACAGAAACAAATGCGCCATTAACAAATTCCTGCACTATCTGAAACTGAAACAAAAGTGTTTCTACAATTTATGCACTAGCTGAAACAAAACCCAATTTATGCAACAAAATTCCCTCTATGCATTACATTCCCTGCAACAAAATTACTGCAACATTACTAGACAACATTCCTTGCAAACCTTATCAAAGAACTACAATATGACATACTCAAACTGTCACATGATACTCAAACTCAATTTCTGCACTATATGAAACTGAAACAAATGCGCCATCAACAAATTCCTACACCATCTGAAACAAAATCAAGCATACCATGAAACAAATTCCTGCACTATCTGAAACAAAATTCCTGCACTCTGCAACAAATTTTTGTAATATGACTAGAAAACATTCCTTAACAAATTCCATCAATTCCATAATTTTCAACAGGGGAAACACTCAAGAAATAATTTACACTCATACAACAATATAAAACATGACTATACAGCTTCCATCCATTCATCAAAGTACTACAAGAACACATACTCAAAACTGAAACATTTGAACATGTGACATTCTACAATTTCTGCACTAGCTAAATCAAACCAATTCTTCTTTGCAAGTCATTGCATTTCTTCAATGTGATTCTTCATCAAACCTACAATAACAAAAGGTGGGCATAACAGTATTCATGATGGCAATCTTGATGTGTTAAACACTGCAAAAGATGGCACCTTCTTTGCATTACAGTCATTGAGCTGAAATAGACATGCAACATGAGGTCAATTATGGATAGAAAAGACTTCTGAAAATTAAGCTTCAAGTTTCATCATTATAAAAATTCTTAAAGTATAAAATAAATTACCATTGTAAGTCATTGCATTTCTTCATCAGAGCTTTCTCTACTTCCATCGATAGAGGCCAGTAACTGGCTTGGATCAGCATCAACTAACCTGAGATATTTTTTTATAAGTAATATTTTTATATGTAACATGGGGGATAACAACAGAACTCGCATTAAATTGTTTGCCTGTTCAACAACACCAGACATTTACGCTTGTCATGTGATACACCGCGCTTGTTGCAACCAGTACATAGGCGCCCTTTTGTTGCCTTTTCCTTCGACGATTTAAGTCTCTTCATGCGTCCTTTCGTCACAACATGCGATGGCTCGTGATATTCAACTAAGTTACTATACACAAGTCCATTCCCTTTATCAATGCTTGTATTTGATGGGCTGTTTAATGTCAGTTGCCTTAACTTCATTTCCAATTCCTTATGACCACTGATTAAAAATTCAAAACGTTCTCTAGATTGACTAACTATGTCAATAAACCTTGCAAACATACATGACATACAAGTGACTATGTCGAGCCAAGCATGGGTTTACACCAACAAATCCACCCGATTCAACAATGTCTACAAATGCATCTTTTGTAACACCCTTCGTCCATCACTTCAAAATGTAACGCTCGAGTAGAAATAGTATAGCATATCTCTTCAAGACAGACAAAATGTGACAACAAGGGATGCCTTCAAATTCAAACTTCTTGTAGGAACAATATGCATGCTTCTCATCTTTTTTCCATAAAACCTCTCTATTAATTTGCTTCTCATCAGAATAATTTTTCACGACGAACTTACAGGTGACATCATCCTCGTAAACAATATTATCTTCTGCGACTGACATGGTGGTGAATAACTCATCTTGAAACTTATAAAATAAGTTTCTTATGTATACTTCGGCCATTTGCTTTTCCATTGGTGAACTGTCTTCATTTTAGGCCTCCCATTGTTATTCTCAAAATCCTCTTTCTTTTCAAAATACTTTAGACGTTCAACTCCAGTGTCAAAACGCAATATGAAAGCAAGGAGGGTATTCTTGTATTGTACGTACTGTTTGACAAATGCATTCATGCTTTCACTTCTTTGAGTGGTCGACATGCCACCAAAAAAAGTTTTCCTTAAATATGTCGGAACCTACATATGACGAATCTTAAATATATCCGCCAACCAATCATTCTCCATAAGCTTATTGTTTGTTATGATCTGATTCCAAAAACTCTCAAATTGATCGGTAGTATTAGAGTTATGAACTCATTTTTTGATCTGATCTATTAAACCCTCAATGTGAATATGAACCCCTCCTAAATTCGTAGGCAACTTATCCAAAATGTGCCATAGGCAATACCGGTGAATAGTATTTGGCAATACATTCTTTATGGCTTTTGTCATTGCCAAATCTTGAATCTGTTATAATACCCTTTGGTGGACCAAATGAAAAGGCTTTAAGCCATGTGTTAAACAACCACTTTAAAGACACTGTTTTTTCATTTGGTAGAAACCCACATCCAAATAAAGTAGCTTGCCCATGGTGATTGCAACCTACAAAAACGGTAAAAATAAGTTCGTAACAATTTGTCTTGTAGGTTGTATCAAATGTCACCACATCACCAAAAACTTTGTAAGCCGAACGAAATGATGCATTTGCCCAAAACACATGTGTTATCTTTTTATCTGCATCTCACTCAATGGTAAATGTGAAACCATTTCCCATTTCTTTACGATTTTCAAAAAGTTGAAACAGCAACTGTCCATCTAGCCCCCTTTTCTTTTCTTTTTCATCCCTACAATGATTCTTGGCATCTGTATCCGTAAATCCAGTTTTGTCTAGTCCCCCAGATTGAGATGCAAACACTTACATTTGTTGTTTGCTTTGCACGTTTACTGAATCATATGTGTTTATAAGTTGTCGCTTTGATTCTGGCACTTTATGATGCGACCTCAACATAAATCTCTTACTCGAAGTAGCGGGGGCATGAGAGTGTTCAAGAACAAACTTGGATACCACATAACCACCTGACTTATCTATTTTAATTTGCAACTTTGCCTTACAATCGAATCTTGTTTCCATTCAACGTCTTTAAACAAGTTCCTTATTAATCCAGTGCTTCTCATCTACTTTACCCTCCTTTGAACAGACAAATCGCTTCCATACAACCTCCCTGTCTTTACCTCTATTACTATATTCTTTTCTTATACTATATCCAGCGAGTTTTCCATAAGCATTGTAAAAGTTATATGCCTCATCTAAATTATCAAAATGCATGTCCAATCTTGGTGTCATGTCTTCATCCCAACCAGATAACGTACAACTAATGATGAGGAGAATGCCATATCCATATGCAACCTGGATCGCAAATCATTAAAACATGGAGTACTCTATCTGAACATGAAATGCACACAAAACTCAATAAAATTCATATAATTCTAATTTGTAAGTCTACTTTACTCTTCTCTGTTTATATTATTATTAAAAATCTGCATCATTCATTGTCAATACTAATATTAAGAAAACAATCCAAAACACTAGCCAATACTTCTATAGATCAGATAGCTGCATTTGAGCATCCCAATTATTCTTGCTCATGCAATTGAGATATTTCTTATCAATGCAATTGAGATTATACAAGTTCTGGTTGTGGTTGTATCTATTAGCATGTTATTGATATCTTTAGTTACATATTCAGTGAAAGAGGAAGATACAAGTTCATACATTTTTATAGCAAAGACAGCTACAAGCCAGGGAGTGCCATGGCTGAAACAGAATAGAATCACGTTAATGATTAATGAGACTGATTTGATGCAAACTATTACCAATTTTTCCAGCTGATAATAGAATCACGTTAATGAGACTGATTCATGAAATTTTCTTTGGCAATACATCAGTTTTTGGCCCAGCCAATATAGACTCCAATACAAATACCTGAAAGTATAATTGAAAAGGCAACAGAAACCTGAATCCAACCAGATGAAGAGAATGGGTAACCAACCATGAGCCCCAAAGGACATTATTGGAACCCTTAGGCAGGCCAAACTAGAACAAGAAAGAGGGCCCTTCAAATAAAATCTACAGCAGTCTACATCGAATTTGCAAGTATTGCCGACTTTAGGATCAAAATAAGACTCAATTACGTACGTATTTCGAACCAAATTTAGTAAAGGTAGATGGATGCCAGTGCGATGCCCATATATGGTGGGATTCACTGTGCCCTGTTTAGATCATCTGAACTTGGTTCTTTGAACTCATTTTTCCTGTATTACTATTTATCTACTTGAAACCTAAATAAAAAGAGGATTAACAAAAAAAAATAAAATGCAAGAGGATTTCACCACTCTTGCAGATAAAAGACGCCAAACAGCAAAGAACAAAACCCCCAAACAAATTTCCGCATTAAAGAAAAAAAGGAAGAAATAAACAACGAATAACCCATACATATCAACACCAAAACCCATTTCTTACTCTATTTTCTGTGTTGGAGATCGGAGATGATACCGGTCGTGAGGCAAGGTTGCAGTGACGAGAGGGGGAGAGACGTAGTGACACAGCGAGAGGGAGACGCTCGCCGCGATCAGGAGAGCAGTAGTGAGAGAGGGAGAGACGCAGCACAACAGCGACTGGGAGAGATGGAGAAGACGGGGCGAGATGGGAGAGAGAGAGATCGCAGTACGTGCACCAGAGAGAGAGATCTGAGCGATTGGGGGAGAGGGAGAGAGAGAGAGAGAGATCGCAGGGCGGCTTCGTCCCTGGATTCGTTTGGGGTCTGAAAGGGGGAACTTAATTTTTTTTTGCGGAAAACCTGAAAACCTGAGACTCCCTCTTCGTTTTAATCGTTTTAACCCTACATGAGCGAAACGAGCGTATCCAGCTGAGGCTCTCCTCAACTGTGCCATACATATATATATATATATAGAGAGAGAGAGAGAGCAAGGCTCTCCTAAGCTCAAGCTTAGGATAAAATTTCGTAAGCTCATGCTTGTGGGGCTCACCTTTGATCCATCCAAATGGACCAAACGCATGACCCCCCCTAAATTGCACATGTCCACCAACTTTTGGTCAGATTCGAATTTATTGGACCGTTGGATTGACTAGGTATCAATCCGAATGGACTATTGACTATTAAACTTTTGGTCCCATATGACGATGATAGAAATCACGGTTGGGGCTAATTTTTTGCAGAGAGGAGGATCCTAAGGAGTCCTTGGAATTCCCCTCATCCTCATTCCCATGAGGGTCTCCAAGTGGGCCCCACCACTTGAGCTTACCTTATCCTAAACTTGAGCTTTGGAGAGCTAGCCTCATATATATATATATATATATATTGCAAAAAGGGGGTGTACTCTTGTTAATAAGAATACACCTTTTTTCCTTTATACACGTAATTGAGATGCCAACCGTTTCAAAAAGTTAATTTATATGTGCATTGAACTTCAAAAATATAAGGTAATCTGGCCCAGCCTGGCCTGCCCTTTAACACCCCTATTGAGGAGCAAGTGCAATCTGTAGGCCCTCGGTATTGATGTCATGGGGCCTTGTGGATGTGCACTATATGTTAAAACTGCCCATTTATGGGGTCTTACCAAAACTCCAGATTTCCATCCAAGTGAATCCCACCTGTCCAACTGCCATGTATGAGGTAGTCCGGTTCTCGATCACATGCAAACAGTGTCTGATTCAAAACAATCTTATGAAAACCGTGTAATATATATGACAACTTGAAGGGGAGTGAGATTAAATGTGAATTGGGAATCCTAAATCTTAAGAAACTTTTACCCTATGTTTGGGAAGGGGGAGAAATGGGGGGGAGGGAAAAAAAGGGGGGAAAGTGGGGGGAAATTTTTTTGGAGGTGTTTGGGAAAGTGGGGGAGGGAAAATGGGGGGATGGGTGGGGAAAATGTGTACAAAAATTTCCCCCCCAAAAATGGGGGGAAAATGGAGAGGAGGGGGAAAATGGGTAAAATTACCACATTGCCCTTTATATATAAAAGATAATTTTAAAGTTTTTAAAAAAGTAAGGACAAAACGGTAATTTTCTCTCTATCTCACAAACAAACAAAACCCTACTTTTCCACTTTTCTTCCCCCTACTTTTTGACTTTCCAAACAAGAGGAGGTAAAATTTAATTTTCCCTCCCCTCCCCTCCCCTTCATTTTCCTTCCCCCTCAAATTTTCCCTCCCCTCCCCTTCATTTTCCCAAACGGACTGTTAGAGTGAATTACAAATCTTTGAGATATATACGTTTAGAAGGCAATGCTTAGCATTGGTGTTTTCTACTAGGAGGGACATTTATGTGCATCCATTCATCACCATATGGTGAGGGACAAATTTGATGGGGCCCACTTATGACGCCACTAATAATGGGACTCGGAGGATGGAAAGAGACGTCTTGGATGGGCCCATATATCAAGTATGGAGTCCAATCTGATGGCTCTAACCCCTTCATCCATGACCTACAAATTTAATGACTTCATATCAAAGAAAAGATTTGACCCTCGATCCAATTGTCCAATCCATTCGCATTAATGAAAACTCGATGGATTCAATGTAATTCAGGACGTCTCATGTGTGTGGATGGTTCGGACGGATTATAAAGTAGGCGTCACCATATTGCCCTCACTAAAATATGTCACTAAAATATGGTGAGAGATAGATATCCGCACTTAAATATTTCCATTCTACCAATGTCCCCAGTAGAAACTCCATCTAACATTTATAACATGATGCTCAGGGATATAAATGGGTTCCGATTCCCTGATTACTCGGACTTTCCAACCCATTAATAACAGGGTTTGAGTCTTCATTTAGTTCCAATGAGTAAATGGCTCCAGCTCTGGATCCCTTTTTGGGTCCTTGTACCTGTTTGTGGGCCTTGATAGTTCATATATACGTGCCTCCCAAAAACACAGGAGACACCAAAAGAACATGACCCTCCAAAGAACAAACATCACGTATCCTCACGAAGGACACATCTCTATATAAGTGCTAGGAATAGATGAAGACATCCAAACTTCACGTGTTTCAGTCACGGGCCCTCTCCTACAGGTTCTGTCCTTGAAAAGAAAAATCTATAAAGAAGAACCCAACATGTTTTAACCCGTTTTGAAGGATGGCACCGACCTCACTTTTTACTGGGATTTTGTCTTTAGGGAGCATTTCTTTACATGGTTCAAGGTCCTATTGATAAGGTTCTCTCTTATCATCACTCTCTATTGGAGGAAATATGAAAAATATATCAGTGGGTCCTACCCATGTGGTTTTGTTTTCCAAACATGATGATTAAAGAAGACATTATATGGCCATATAGCCCTTCTCTCTTCATTTCTGTTGGAAGAAGAAAGGAAAGAAGAAGAGGGGAGGGGAGGGGAGGGGAGGGGATGGATTCACAGTCAACTGCCAAGGTATGTTCTCAGAGGCTGTAGCAGTAAGAAGCTCTTTTGATTTTTTTTCCATTTTGCTCATCTACTATTTTTGGTAAAGATTTGAAATGGAGCTGGGTCGGAGTTACATTTTTGTCATTTTGGGCAGCACTGTAGCTGTGGTGGTCGAGCTCATGGTGCAGATGGCCACATGGGACATTCACGCACTATTTCCATGTGTGGACCCACTTGTTGTGGCCCATCTATGCTCGATCAAAGCCATTCATATCATGCTATTTTGAATGAAAGTGCAATGACCCATCTCTAGTTTTTTTTTTTTCTCTTAATTTCCTTGAGTTTTTTAGTTGGCAATCCGATTGATAAATTAAACTGTTGTAAACTGTTGGATTGATAGTGTACCATCATCATCTTCTTTGACCAATTTATCATCTGGGATCTTCGGCTAAGTGCTAACTCTGAGCACGAGTATACTCATTTTGATTAGCCAAGTTTTTACTTCCCCTCTAGAAAAGAAATTTAAGGGTTTTTTTATTAACTAATAACGCGCCCTCACAAGAAAAAATATAAAATGAAACAAACCCCATAGCCATATGCACACAACCAACTAATGGAAAACTACAAAATATTATGTCCAAAAAAATATTATGAGCCTGATCAATTCAACGATGTATAGTGTATATAACTTTGATGAAAGTGAATCTTTTTGTTAAAACCTATTTCTTTGAGAGGCATGTGATAACAATGGCTTAGATTAAGAAAATGCGAGCTACATGAAGCCCGTCTGAATGGTAATAAAACCTGAAAAATTCTACAAGTTCATTAGCGAGATAAACTATATAGGTGATTTTTTTTTTAACCTGCGAGTGTCTGCAAGGATTCCACTGCGTGAAAATAAATCCGCTGGTGTTAATGTAGAACTGGCCCCCTGCATTAACAAAGGGTGTCTAATCTCACCCAGGGGAGTCAATGCGTGCTCCCATAGGGAAAAATATTCCTCATTTATATACTAGATACACAAAATGGTTGATGAGGTATAGACACCCCTGTCGTTTTCATCCAGCTGTAGGTGTGACATGTCATCCTTCCTATTTTACAAACAACAAGAATCAATCAAAAACCAGTCGTCCTTACTACTCAAGGATCAGTCTGATCATTGGATAGATCCCCTATGATTAATCCAGTTAAGCACCTGTTTCACACTGTTTAATTCAACAGTGATACACACCCATGGGAGCAAAATCAGCCAATTCAAGAAGTGAGGAGGTAAATAGAGCATAGAGTAGTGTTGAATACAAGGAAATTAGCAGCAACTAGTAAAGGTAGCTCCACAAGTAAAAACAAACTGAAGCCATTTGGTAATTTGGTTCTAATAACCATATCTAAGACATTACACATTCCTCAAAAACCATTGGCTTGTGCAAACTCCTTGGATATTGATTTTTATTTTAACCACCCAACTGTGGGCCAGAAGTCGGAGATGACCATCAGATCAGATGAATTAACTGATGATAATTGCAATCGGTTGAGGGGACACTAGTTGAATGACCAGAGGGCCATCAGATGCCACAAAAACAAGGCTATCTGATGTGATGTGAGGGGACACAATTAGAAAAAGTCCAGCCACTTCTCCAACAATGAAAGGGTTGTGACTCGTGAAGTGTTTGCCCTTTTGACGTCGGCTGATAGCTGACAAACACCAACACAACAAAAGGAGATGGCGACCTCCACTTTGAAACTGACATCTAACAAATAACACCCACCAGCTCAGGCAGGTTGGAGTGATCGCAATATTTTCCCAACTCAAACCCTAGCCGGAAATAGCATGTGCTAAACTCAAACCCAAAATGCTGATCCATTGGAGCTCAGTGGTGAGGCATCTTAGCTCAGTGATGAGGCAACTCCCTCCATGCAGAAACAACCATGGAACAATTTGGATTGTACAAGCGCTGATGGTTAAGAGACTTGGATAGGGTGTGTAGGCTTTCAAACCCAAACTTGACAGCTTTTCCCATACGAATGAACCCAAGTAAGCCTACCTGATCTCAATCCAAAGTGTTGGTTCCCTATCCAAGTGCAATTCATACTTGGGTTGACTTAGGTTAGGTCAGGGACATGAATTTCACTATAAACTTTCTATAAAAGTAATAGTAAGCTACATTGAATTATATGGGCAGAATTCAGGAACCTAGTATCCAAATCCGAGCTCCAAATCCGAGCCTGATCTGAATTCCATTCATTTCCAAAACATAAAGGCCTGAAGCTGAGCATGAGCCTTATTAATACGAACAAGCTCAACTGTAATTGGACTTTTGGCCAGGTTGGTTCATGTGAGCTCTGGTTTGGCCCAGATAAAGCTACACATCTGTGAAAGCTACATGTAACAAAGACAAGTGCAATGCTCCACCCTCTTGCTATTACTGGGAGTTCCAAAAATAATAATAAATAAATAAAAGAACCAGAAGAAACAAACGAAACAGAAACCATTTGGTGGTTATAAAAAGACTCTTGCGACCTTACAGAATTCTCAAAATGATGATTTGCTCTTGCACAAGAGGAATACCATGAAGAACTCCATGCTGGTGTGTGGCAAGCTCTACATCTCTGAATCCAGAAATGCTTCAGCTCTGGAGTCAATTGAACGAGCTGCCAGGCTCAACCCAGAAACTGTCATTGTGAATAAGTTTGAAGATCGTGCTTACAACCGCGTCCGCTACACTCTGGTTTCTTACATAGTTCATGATAGTGGCAATGGCATGACCTACAGCCCACTGCAAGCGACCATTTTTGCAATGGTTGAAGCGGCTTTCGAAGCAATAAATCTCGAGTTGCACTCAGGGGCGCACCCTAGGCTTGGAGTGGTTGATCACATCTGCTTCCATCCATTGGCTCGAGCCTCTTTGGATGAAACAGCCCATCTTGCAAAATTGACAGCAGCAGAGATTGGAAACAGACTTCATGGTGAGTTTCACTATCAATACCATCACTCTTGCACGGTTTATTGGTTCATAAATATTAGAAATTGACAGTAGGGGGTGGCAGTAGGATTCATGACCAGACTTGGCTGGCATGTTGATCAGCACCAACCGAGAGTAATCTGGTTATTAATTCGGTCGGAATTGTCAACCTGAACCAAACCAGAATTAACAAGGATCAACCCAGAACTTGCATAACCTCGTCAGGTTCGGTTCAAGTTGAGTTAGTGGGAAACAGAAACCACCAGTGAGCCCAATCCAGGAGTCCCATATCTCCTAGATAAAATCCATATGCATGGAGTCCATAATCCATATTCTCCTATGTTGTGCAACGCCGAACAGGTGGTTGTATGATTTCACCCTTTCGTCACATCCAAATCCCTCACCGTCTAATCCAAGGTGGGAATGAGAAAAGGCCTCCATTCCATCAACAGGAAAACAGAAAGGTCTAAGCAAAATGGGTTGCTACTTTAGATCATTTCCTATATCAGAGTACAAAACATTTAGTAGCACTTGACATAGAAGCTACCCATGTTTAATTTCCTACTAACAAAAAGAAGTTTCAATCTGGAAAATTTGCAGTGCCGGTGTACCTATATGAAGCAGCTCACCCAAATGGAAAGGCACTTGACACGATCCGACGCGAGTTTGGATACTACAGGCCGAATTTCATGGGCAACCAATGGGCAGGCTGGGCACTGCCGGATATCCTGCCTGAGAAGCCCGACGAAGGTCCGTGTAATGCAACTCGAGCAAGAGGCATCGTGGTAATTGGTGCAAGCCCCTGGGTTGAAACTTACAATGTGCCAATCCTATCAACAGACGTCTCTGCTGCAAGAAGGATTGCTCGAATGGTGAGCGCCCGAGGTGGTGGGCTACCAACAG
Organism: Camphora micrantha; assembly: GCA_003546025.1. Taxonomy (NCBI): domain Eukaryota; kingdom Viridiplantae; phylum Streptophyta; class Magnoliopsida; order Laurales; family Lauraceae; genus Camphora; species Camphora micrantha. The sequence goes on along the minus strand of QPKB01000008.1, from coordinate 17,379,777 downwards.
TGCAAACGTTGGGCCTTGTCCATGGTGAGGACACAACAGAGATTGCTTGCATGCTATTAGAGCCTAAGCGGGTTGGAGCTGATAGAGTTCAGAACCGAGTGGAGCTGCTTGCCGCTGAAGACGGCCTAGATGTCGAGAAAGGCTACTTCACTGATTTTTCACAAGAAATGATTGTGGAGAAATACATGAAGCTTGTTTCTGCTGACTGAATAAAATACTATCTTGAAACTTAATGTAATGCAAGGACAATTTATCTTGGACAATTTATCTTTGATCTAAAAATCCTTAGCATTGAGATTTCTGGATTCCCAGTAAGTTACACTGAATTGGCATCTTCAACTATGTAAGAAAAGATGCAAGATACAATTATAATTTGAAAGTGGAACTCCATTTACATCAAATTAGTACATTAATCTACAACATTTATATGGATCACATTTCACCTAGGCAAAGAACACCTATTGCTTCGAAAATCCTCAGAAGTAATATTCTGAAACAGTTGTTGTAGCCTCTCAACACCTGGACCAGGCCGAAACACAGCATCATTCCCTCTCGAGGAACAAGGATCGGATCCATTTTCCAAAATCCCCACGCACCATGCACCAGGAGCAAACCGACCTTCAGATCGACCCAAGATTTCCTTGTCGATCTTGTCTAAGACAGGATCATCCTTTTCGAATTTTCGAGCAAAGGGTGCACCACTTTTAACCATGTCTTTAAAGTCCTTGGTGGATAATGAGAGCGGATGCTGTTTGGGAGGATGGTCCCAAGCAATATAGTGTAGGTCATGGCTCACTGTGGAGTTCTGGAATTTTTCTGAGTTGCAGATGACAGTGTGGAAGTAGCCTTCTGGCGAAGAGATAAAGTTTGTGTAATACATTAAAACGGTCCGGGGGAGGTTGTCCCACCCCCATATACAATACTCAAGAAAAGATCGCGTGACCATTACCCATGCAGAGCCTGAAAACCAAAAAAGAACAAAGATGAGAAATCACAGATTTCAAAACTATAATAATAATAATAAACAGGAAGTCCAAATAAGTCCAAAGAACACAGTTTTTTTTTTCCTGTGAAATGATGGTTTGCAAGCAGTTGAGAGTTGGGAGCAAACAAAATGGAAGAATGAATGTGGTCCCACCCTAAGCCATGAGTCGTTTGTCAGACCTACGGTTACAGCCCCTCATCTATGGTCAATCCAAAGTATCACAAGAAGAGAAAGCACAAGCACAAGCACAAGATAGTGCAAACTCCAAGTCGAGTCCTTCCCAAGCAGGGGAGGATAATGTGGATCAACACATATCCCTAGATGAAGAGCGACAATATCCTTTGGCCCACCAAGCTATGCAGATTTTAGATGCTTATGATTGGACATATGGACCCATACACGTCTAAGAGGCGAAGGAATCATGTGGGTCCCAAAACAGTTCATATTTAATTATTAAATTTTCATTTATGGACTGTTTTGCTAAAACAGTACAGGGCCAGGGGTTTTCTGCAGATTTAGCACATTAATAGGTCATGGCCTGACCTGACCCCAGAAAATCCAACCCAGATTAAGCCCACTGGCCCATGCAAGAAGTTGCAAATTAACAAATATCTTATCAGGTAGATAAGGATCTTGCTCATCTTTCTTTCTTATCCGGCAAACTTCCAACCAGATTTTAAGAATACTAGTAGATCTTCCAAGTAACTAAGATAGAGTTCTAAATTTGTTGGGAAGATTATATCTTAGGATTGGAGATAAGTATGGGTCAGATGCTATGAGATATTTATAAAGCTAGTAAACATTTTCTGAAGTGAGCTTTTTTTTTCTAGTTGTACAACTGCTTGACGATTTTCTTCAAAAAGGGCTACTGTTTCTTTGATGAAAGCAGCCCAATGAGGGCCTGATATAATGGATTAAACCATTTAAACCAGAGTTAGACGGTGTCCTAGCTTGGTGTTACATTGTGTTTTTTTTTTTTTTTTTCTTCAGCTTGTTGTCTTCTCTATTTCACCAATATTTTTGCTGTCTACACGAAAATCTGACCTACAGAACTGTTGTTAAACCAGTCAAACAAACTATGCAGTTGCAGTCTTATTTCATGATCTTTGTGACTGCATCGGTGGTGTGAGACCTTTTCACCCCGCCAAAGAAAGGGGTTGGGCATACCTCTCCATCTTCACATCCTATTACTACATATTTCTGATGTTTTCCTTTTTATTTAATTCCATGCTGCTCTTACTACATTCTTCTTCCCTGAACACTGGATTGCTGCACTGCAGTTATCATCTTCATTCGATCCTATCAGGAGCCACGATCTTTGTAACTCCACATAATACCGTATCTTTCCTCACCGATCCAACTAATGTATCTTGAACAACAGTCTGCAATCAAGAGCCTTATTTGAAACACAACTGTTCAGTTAAAACTAAAGAGATCATGGAGGACCAGGGCCCATTTTGAGCTTCAAGTCATCTTCTCCGAAGGCTCATTTTTCTTTTAAAAAAAAAAAAAAAAAAAACTGCAGCAATTTAACCTGTCAGGAACAAATTCAAATCATGTGCCTCAAACTGCAGCAGGGTTTAGAACATCTTGTGTTAATTAGTTATTAATTAATTACTAGTTACTGATTCACGAATCCAGCCTCGCAAACTTGAAGTGGACCGTGATTGGATTGGAACACAGTGAATTGAGTATTTTGATAATCAGAAATTAGTATATTACAGACAGCAGAATCCAATTTGGGTGATGGATGAACTATTGTTTGGTATGATAAGATCCAACACCGCTCACTTTGAGACCAAAGCAAGAACAGTATCATGACAGTGGTGACACTTCTGGGCCACTAGGTTCCTTTTGACATTACAATGTTGTGAATGTCTATTGTTGAGTGCTTAGATTATTTGCAAGGTCATGTTAGGAAGGATACATCCAATTTCAAAGCTGATATGAGACAGATTCTGGCAGAGTTGATTAAAGTTACTGATGCTGAATTAATGTTAATCAGTAAGTAGATCATAAACCGGCTTGAGTCAGATGTGAGTTGGAATTAATTTGGGTTAAACCCACATTGACTAAGACCACCCAATTGTTAACTTAATTGGCTAGACTCCTTTATAAGTAGATCAACCATGGTGGATACTGAGCGCTTTTGAAGATTGTAATGATATTGGTCTCCCTGAGAGAAGGCATAAAATTCTTCGGTGTCCATGACAAGCCCTGCATTTTTATCAGGTGTAAACACGACTGTGATTCTGTAAAGCATTTGCCATCATTCATAGGCATAAACCACAACCCATCTAGCTGTGGTGGTTGAGGGGTGGTTGAGTGCTACAAACCAGTGTTTTCAAAGCGTTGGAGCTTACACTTTATGGATAGCTGGAGGTAGTCCCTTAAACGCCTCAGTTTAACACTGAAGAATGCATATTTCAAGCGTACATCCCAGATGAAGCGTACACTTCAATCACACTCCATATCTTAAGGGTGCAAGTGATAGGTTAGATGAAGCCTCAAGACTCCATCCCTTAGACCCAAAATGCAATTCAGGCTGGGGTTGCTTGGACTCGGGCTTATACCTGAATCTTGAAACATCCCCTCATGTCTCCTACATGCATTCAACATTTAAGCAGTAGCTCTCTCTCTCTCTCTCTCTCTCTCTCTCTCTCTCTCTCTCTCTCTCTCTCTCTCTCCCCGCATGCACAACCTCGGGCCCGCCTGGGATTGGGGTCCTTTTTTTTGTGGGGAGTGGAGTGGGGTGGTTTTTTTTTTTTGTTTTTGGGAGGGGGGGGATATATTAAGATATGGGTGGGCCCCATCTACCTACAAAATTTGCGGCCCACTCAATCATCCTATCATCTTCATCCAGAACCCACAAGATTAACAGTGTACGGTCCATTTGCATGAGTGTGCAGTTGATTTGCGGGGCCTAGTCCATTCGCATAGGTGTAAAACCCATGGGAATCCTGTAATATAGAAGGTCTCGGTTTTTGGTCGGTTTCGATTAACCAAACAGTGGGCTCCATGGCCAGGTGCGCACCATGTGCCCATTGCACAGGTGATAGCCAGCATGTGTAATAGTTATCAAGTGTGTTCGGTGCACAAATTGGGGCCCACCAGGGGGAAAATCCCGAAAACCAACCTTCCCCGCAAAAAAAAAAAAAAAAAAAAAAAAAATTACCTTAAGTCTCACCGAGTTTGCAACTAAGCAAATGGATTGTACACCATTGGATCAACCGCACATCCCAGGTGAATGGACTAAACTTGTGGGCCACAAATGACGGGGTTAGGATGATCAGATGGGGCTATTTTTTGTAAAGAGGAGGGGCTCAGACAAATCTTCAAATCCCCCTAGGCCCCATCCCAAGGTGGGCCGGCATGTGGGCCTACATACGTATGCATGTGGGCCTCATAGAGAGATAAGCACATGATAACTGCCATGCATACATATGTGTGTGTGAAACACCTCAAGTGAGCATGGCGTGACTAAATAGCTAGTGGATCCATCCAAATGGACCATAAAACAGGACCCCTAAAGTCACCACTCCCAGGTTTGGCACCCATCCTAATGGATTGGACCGTTGGATCGACTATGTACTAATTTTGGATAGTGAAAACTTGTCGACCATTGATCAAGTGGTTGGGATGATGATTCGAGCCTCCATCATCCGAGCCTCGGTCGCCATACATGGTTAAGTGAGAGGGAGGCCATCTCCAGCTAGTCCCCACAAGAAACGACGCTATACATGTGTGTGTATAACTGAGTACTCCATCCAAGTTCGAGCTCAAACTCAAATCTTTGGTTATGTGATTTTGGCTCTACCTTAGGCTTTGTGCTTGGGGCTCCATATGGGCTAGGGCTTGAGGATGGTGGTGCCTTTATCTAACTTCCAGCCTAAGTTGCTCTCATATCCATATCAAGAAGCATAAACCCCAGTAACAGATCTTTTTTCTAAGACAAAAATATATATTTGTGGTATCTTGTAATTCAAGACTGCAAAGATCCATTTTTTATAATTCAAGACTATTGCAACTAGTGTTATCTAAAGTTAACCCTAGCCAAGCCAGATTATGACTCCATATGTAATTCAAGACTGCAAATGACGGGGTTAGGATGATCGGATGTGGCAATTTTTTGTAGAGAGGAGGGGCTCAGACAAATCTTCAAATCCCCCTAGGCCCCATCCCAAGGTGGGCCGGCATGTGGGCCTACATATGTATGCATGTGGGCCCCATAGAGAGATAAGCACATGATAACTGCCATGCATACATATGTGTGTGTGAAACACCTCAAGTGAGCATGGCGTGACTAAATAGCTAGTGGATCCATCCAAGTGGACCATAAAACAGGACCCCTAAAGTCACCACTCCCGTGTTTGGCACCCATCCTAATGGATTGGACCGTTGGATCGACTATGTACTAATTTTGGATAGTGAAAACTTGTCGACCATTGATCAAGTGGTTGGGATGATGATTCGAGCCTCCATCATCCGAGCCTCGGTCGCCATACATGGTTAAGTGAGAGGGAGGCCATCTCCAGCTAGTCCCCACAAGAAACGACGCTATACATGTGTGTGTATAACTGAGTACTCCATCCAAGTTCGAGCTCAAACTCAAAGCTTTGGTTATGTGATTTTGGCTCTACCTTAGGCTTTGTGCTTAGGGCTCCATATGGGCTAGGGCTTGAGGATGGTGCCTTTATCTAACTTCCAGCCTAAGTTGCTCTCATATCCATATCAAGAAGCATAAACCCCAATAACAGATCTTTTTTCTAAGACAAAAATATATATTTGTGGTATCTTGTAATTCAAGACTGCAAAGTTCCATTTTTTATACTTCAAGACTATTGCAACTAGTGTTATCTAAAGTTAACCCTAGCCAAGCCAGATTATGACTCCATATGAATATGCTCTATAATATATGCAATAATTTATTTATTAAAAGGCATGCTCATGATATGCCCCCTTGCCATGGATAATAAAATTTTCTATAGCCCTGAAAGGGCCAAAAACCTACAGACCCTGCCTTGTGGTCCCACCTTCCATATCACTTGTCCCCATAGAAGATGATATCAACTACCGGCCAATATACTGCTGCTACTCTAAATGTTCTCGGGGGTTTTTTTTTTTTTTTTTTTTTTTTTTTGCGATTTTCTTCATATTTTGTGTTTACTTCTCTTTTTTTATGAATCACATGGAAATACATTCTAGAAGTACTTCCCACAGATCAAGTCCACATAAATTATAATCAATTAATCATACCATGATATAGGACCTCCATGCAATGAAGGGAACACTACGCTCCCTATCTTAGTTACTAGTGGAAAAAAGTATAACAATTTTCAATATTCTGAAATTTTTATATATCTTGTTTTAAATGTTTTATTACTTTTTCAATTCACACTGCTATGCCACTACGTATCGCCGCAACCACCGGATACCGCTCGCTAAGTAGCACCAGCCGCTACACCCATTGCAATCTGTCTTTTGATCCTTGCTTGTCCTTACCATGTAAACAAAGGTCATCCTTAGGGTAGGCCATCCTTTACCAATATAAATAGAAAGGCTAGACCGCCAATGCACCAAGACACCACCATCATGTTCATGCCAAGGCATCACCACTTAGTTGATCATACATTCATACCAACATGTCTACGCCAGAGTGTTCATGTCAACACATCACCACCTATGCTCATAACAACTAATCTGCACCACCATGCTCAAACTAGCACAATCAATTGGTCGTGGCATCTCCCCTACCAATTGTACAAGCCATGCAGAGATATCTTCATAAAGCCTTCCAGAAGCTTTCTAAAGTCATAATCATGGAGAAGACTATCAAAGGATAAGATGCCTCGAGTTTGGGGTCCCTAATCGCCTGATACCTCTCTAAAACCTTGTTGAGGAGCAAGCCTTCTCCAACTATTCCTCATCAGAAAGCTCCAATGAGCTTCTTTTGTACTCCTTGCCCCTTGGGAACATCAATAAAGAGGAAATTAGAGACCAGGATTGTCTTTCTTAGCCTATTTTCAGCAATTTGTTCTATCGCTCATAAAAGAAACATCAATGGTTGTTATGCCATCAAAGAGTTTATTAGCTCCACTTGCACCCACAAACTGATAATAGAAAATATTGATCCCTTACCTCCCTATCTCACTTCTTATGTGGTCTTCTTGCTTTCGTCTTTGTTGTAGTTGCATTCTTTGGGATCTTTAGCGCTCTCGCACACCCTTCTCCCCACTTGCCTTATGGCACCAGATTATGGATTGAGTCCCCACACATTCACCACGGATGTCAAGCCTTTAAAATAATCACGATTGGCAACCCAAGGAGTCTTCACACAAAGGGAGAAAACTAATAAGATGAGACCCAATGATGGAGGAGTTTTCACACATTCACCACAGACGGACAGCCTTTGGAATCACCACCATTGATAACCAAAGGAGTCTTCACACGCGGAAAAAACACATACAATATTGACAGGGAAAGAGAAACGCTTACAAGTTCTTCTAGATTGAGTCTTGCTTTAAGTATTTGGGAGGTAAATTCCTTTTTGTACTATCCGCTGGGCGTCAGGCTCTCCAAAGCCACCGCGGTGGTTCGCAAACGTTACGGAGGAGGTTCTAGTTTCTTTCTCGCATGTGAAGAGATGGTGTTGGGAGGCACAATTTGGTCGTAGACATGGCTTACTAATCTTTTTCAGAGTTCTATGGGTGTTTAATGGGTGTTACCTTTTTCTTTCTTTTTATTTTTTGGATGGTCTTTCTATTGTTTGCTTCTCAATATATGCCTTTTATGTTGTTTCACCTTTAATAAAACTGAGTTACCATTCAAAAAAAAAAAAGGGAAAAGAGAAATCTTCATTGATTGCAAATGAGAGATTACGACGGTATTTATCGAGGAGGGACGGTCAATCTTGCCTATTGGGGCCTAGATATGATTTCCCTTTTCCTTCCATTGAATTGATCACAAACCAATCTCACTATTCTTGAAGGGATTTCCTTTCCTTTCCCATGACAACCAATTAACCATAATTGATTACATGTCAATCAATCAATTAGCCTTAATTGATAACATGTCAACCAATTAATTTCCCAGATTTAACACATCTTATCTAGACTTAGAAATCTTTTGGAAAGGTAGCACACTAAGGAAGTAGGTACACTAAAGCTAATGAGCTGGATGTCAATGGGTCAGCCAAAGGATCAGCCATCTATGTGCCTGGACCACTATGTCTGGGCCAAATGGCTGTCCCACTATGGTTGGGCCTGATAGCTGGCCTATAATGCACCTGGGCTCTCCCCGGCTTGAGAGAACATGACTCCAGAAAGTTATGATGGAGTCCTCCTAGTTTAAAGACTAGTAGTGTCATCTTCCCGATTAATCAATTGATTTATTTGCTTCTGTTATTGCTTTAGTGATGCACATGATTTTCTCCATTTGGAACAAAGGGTGATGTCTCTTGACGATGAAAGTAGCAGTGGCGGTGCCATCAAACCATTGGATCAACAAAGAAGTTAAATTTGCCCAGTAAATCCATCAAAGAGTGCTTGTCCATCAAAATGTCATTTGTAAGTATCCCCCATCTCTCTCCAAACACAAAGTCAATTTGGTACAACTCAATGGTCTGATATGTCATCAGGAGCATCATCACCAATGATCTATCATATGATATAACCGTGGGTGCTTCCATCTAATCATTCATGGTGTCTAGATCTTTTGCTTTTGGACACAATGTTTGATGACTTCTTCAATTTCTTCTTCAATGTCTTCATCCATTCCTTGATTTTCCATTCACACCAGAAGGATTTCAGATTCAGATGCTTTCTTTTCTGTTCCTATCATAGGCTTTGGATTTTTTATTTAAATGTGACCATTTCTGCCTCATCTTCTTTCCTTTGCTCCTCATTCTTGAGTAATACTTGAAATACATTCATAGGCTTCTGACGTTGCTAACGTCCTCCGTAGGCGGAGGATTTCATCACGGTATACATCCTGTCCCTCCTATTTGTTTGCCATGGAATAGAATAAAGATAAGAGAGAAATAAAATCTAACTATTGCAATTTCTTTTTACTCAAAAACGTGTTTGCGGAGATTGCAAGTCGCTTGCAATCTCCACAAACACGTTTTTGAGTAAAAAAAAAAGCAACTGGTAGATCTTATTTCCTTTTATCTTTATTCTCTTCTGTGGAAAACAAACAAGCCTAAGTCATGGTTCATCCGACAATAAGTGAGTTGAATTAGTGGGAAATACATCACAGCAAATGCTGTACCCATACCTTCCAAATCTAATACTCACTAAACATCTTTGGTTGGCCAAGATTTTTGTGTTATTCGCCCACATAATAAGATAGGGACTTGGATGTATCTCAACTCGAAGTGGTAATTTATTGATGACGTCTTGTGAGACAATATTCTTGCAAAAATATTTATCGACGATCATGTTGTAAACTCAATCTTTGCACCACATACATTTACAAGACCAATCTTGAAGGACGAATAATCTATGAGTACAACTCTCTGTGCTCTCCCTTGGGATCAACTGATGGCTGCAGACTTCCTCCCTTTCCTTCCCAGCAATGAGTTGTGTGAACATGTATTTCAATCTGTCGTGATTGTTCACTACATTTGAATAAATTTGCCATGCAAAAGGGGACATGTCATATCTCTTTGCTTCAGTAAATCTCCCATGATTACAATGACCTCCATGGATGTGCATGGTGACAAAACCAAAGGCAGAAAACTAACTGTAGACAATGAATGAACAGCTTAAATGGATCGCGACTGAGCCTCAGATGTCTGCTATAAGATGTAGAGTCCCTAATAAGCGAACAGCAAACAAAGTGCATGAAACAAATGAAAGAGGGACTCGTCTGAAGTTTGCAATGCTCCCCTATCAGGACAGATATGTCACAGCAGTAGGCTGGGTTTTGCCTGACAGTTAGAATGTGTTAGGACTAGGAAATTCAGGGCATTTGGTGGGTTGCTCTTGGCTGAAACAGGGTTGGAATTGGCATAAACCATGCAGAATTTTGGTACTGTTTTGTAAGGCACAATCTGCTGTACAGGACAGTAAGTTCCATAGATCGTGCATTTACTTTCAGTCAATTTCAATGAGGTAAAATTTGAGGAGCAAGGGATTTGGCTGAGATTATAATGTAATTTTGGGGATTGATTTAGACACAGTTTTGAGGTTGTTTCAAGTGGGATCAGAATATGGTGGGTAAGTATTGTGCTAGCATTTGCACAAGTTGGTCAATGAGGGAGAGAATAGAATCATTGGAAGGCGAGGATTCGGGTTTATAGATGGACCAAACTTAATGGGGTTTAGCCATAAGAATAACAATAGCAGCAATTGATAGTATCAAACTGATAAACAAGTTAAACAGAAGCAACCAGTTGTGCATTGCACAAATGGAAATCTAAACACTAGTTCTTTTTATTTCTGAATTTTTGGATTTTTTTCTTCGAAAAATACAGAATGAAATCGAAAGGAAATCCTAATCTAAATAGGGGAATCAAAACAAGAATGATCTTACTGGTTCTCATACCAAATATGATGCGACCCAATGATGGATGGAGTCTACACACATTCCCCACAAATGCTCAGCCTTTGGAATCATCATCATTGGCAACCCAAGGAATCTTCACACAAAGGAAGAACAGTACTATGATGAGACCTAATGATGAATGGAACCTTCACACATTCACCACAAATGCCCAGCTTTTGGGATGATCACATTGGCAAACCATGGAGTCTTCACATGAGGGAAAAACACTGACAACATTGAGAGGAAAAGAGAGAAATTTTCATTGACCACAAATGAGAGATTACGATGGTATTTATAGAGAGGAGGCCAATCTCGCCTATTAGGGCCTAGATATGATTTCCCTTTTCCTTTCATGGAAGTGATTACATGCCAATCTCATCATTCTTGATGGGATTTTCTTTCCTTCCTATGACAAACAATTATCCTTAATTGATTACATGTAAATCAAATCATTGTCCTTAATTGATGACATGTCTATCAATTATTTTCTTAGATTTAATATATCTTATCTAGACCTAGGAATCTCTATTTGGAAGGTATACTTAGAAACTAGGTATACTCTAATGGGCTGGTAGCAAGGATGAAAATAGCGGTAGCGGCGGGCGTAGCGGCCTGCCGCCAAAACGCTACGTAGCGGGCGATACGTAGCGTAGCGGCGTAACGGTGCGATTTGGAAAAATCGTCAAAAAAATATAAAAAAATTCTAGAAAATCTAGAATATTGGAAAATGAGAGAAAATGTATTTTTTTTGCAAAAGTAACTAAGGTAAGGGGGCGTAGCGGTCCCCTCACTGTATAAGGTCCTGTATCGCTGTCTAAATAGAAAATAATAGTAATGATCATTTTTTTCACATGTGTTCATGTTCCTTAGTTATGCTAACTTAGAAACTAATGAAAGGCTTATAAAAGAAAAAACTATGTCATGAAGTCAAGACTTAAGAGTACTTAGAGAAAAAAATACATCTACCAAAGGGGGTGTCAAATAGGATGTACTTAGAGAAGAATCATTGAGAATAACTCTTTGTATCGACTGTAATTCGGCAAGATAATGTGCTTTTTGGTGTTCTTTTAAACATAAAAGAGTAGAAGAGTTGTGTAGAAATGTTATTTGGAGAGAAGAAAAAAATAAAAAGAGTCTTATTATGCATTTTAAAAAAATTTGAAAAGTAGGAATTTTCTCACCCCATAGCAGCCCCGTAGCGGCCGTAGCGGACCGTAGCGGCCCCGTAGCGGCCCGTAGCGGCCCCGTAGCGGACGTAGCGGCCGCTACGGGTGCGGCGGCCGATAAATCGGCCGTAGCGTAGCGGTGGCGGCCGCTACAGCCGATATAGCGGCCGCTACGCTACGTAGCGGCCGCTATTTTCATCCATGGCTGGTAGTCCACGGGTCTGGCCATATATGGGCCAGGCCCATGATGTTTGGACCCGATGGCTGGCCCAGTACTTACCCAAAGGGATGGATGGCGTTGGGCCAAATCTTGGGCCTAGGATGCACTTGGGCTGCATCACTACCTCACACGCATTAAGACTTACACAGTTATACCTCACACTTTGAACAACTGGAACGTGTCCTCTCATGCCTTAGCAATTGGCATGGTAAAACATTCCACAAAGTAGACCTCGTTAGTTTCACAAGTTCTTTTTATAGCTGACTCCGAGTCTCACACCAATCCTCTTCCTTTATCTGGTTTAACTGGCATGACACATTGGAGAGGGAAATCAAAGTGTGACAATAGAACAAGTCAATGAAAACGGGCAATTAGAAGGTCCTATGCAATGCTGAACACAATGTTATTCCCAGGAGGGACCATCATCAACAGGGTAGTTGAAATGGGTCATTGAATAGGGTCCATCGAAAGAAGGGACTATCCATCAGGCATTCACACGTACACATGCAATCATCTTTTGCAGAAAAAAAGATAGATTTGATAGAAAGGAAAATCTTTTGAGCATTTGCTTCAATATATCCATGAGTTTTTTAAGTCCTGATCTAAGAAATGGCTTTTCAAATATTGGATCAGCTGAGATGCAAAAGATTCTGCATAACATTTAAGATAAACCTAAACATAGACAAATGGTCTTTTAGCCCAAAAAAAAAAAAAAAAGATAAATGGTCATAGGTTGATAGTAAGTAGAGCACATTTAAGAAGAAAATGATTAATCATGAGAATGAGTGAAAGAACTCACCAGTAAATAATTTGAAAGTTGATGGAACTGGTCGCCGTGCAGTAGTCCAAAAAACATCAGACTTTTTAGACAAGTAAAGACCTGGATCGATGATGATTGGTTTTGCTCTCTGGTTCCTGTATAAAGTAGGAAGAGCGTGGTGTAATAGGAGTAATGCACTAATCAGAAGCTTCCATAATTTGTGTTACGGAAAACTTACACTTTCCACCCAGTAACACGTGTATGTTCAATAAAATTGAGATCCCGTGGCAAATTAGAAAGAACATGTAGCAGATCTGCACAATAATCCTGGGATTAGATTTCTTTCCCAGTAGACAAGCCATAATAAGAGGTTTTTCTGTACTCATAGAAAGAACATATTTTTTTACTGTATAAGTAGTGGCTATGCAAGTAAACATTAGAAACAAAAGAACCGTGGGTGAGACAAAATGAACACACAAACTCTTAAGTAGCCATGGCATCTGCTGGTGACAAACCATTCAAAACTTCGAATGATGAAGAAAATGTGGTCTTAAAGATGTCCATAAAATCCACAAATATTGTAAATTGGCAGAAAATAATGTTCTCTCTTAGACAATGGCACCGAGGAAAGGAGATTTCATTGTGGCTTATGATGCATAGATACTTCAAAAAGGGCAACGTATCGTGTCGTGTCGTATCCGATACTTCACTTTTTATGTGTAAAATCCGTGTCCTTGCCGTGTCTATGGCGTGTCCTTGCCGTATCCATGCCGTATCTGGGCATCATAAATTGTGGCACCGGCAATACTTAAGTGGGTTGAGTTGGTGAGGCCTCATGACCCTCCTTTTTTATTCTACAGATATGTTATTTCTGTGCGCGTTTGTCATGTTTATAAGCTTATAAGCAGATGGCCTAGTGTTGCAACAAGAAGAACCCCTCAATTATGCTGCAGTATAATCATCATTATCATCACCACCACCACCTTCATCAAAGCCTTGTCCCCACAATGTTTGGGTCGGTTACATGAATTTTGTTTCTCCATTCCAATCTATCCTGAGCCAAGTCATTAGATAGGTTACACTTTTTCAAATCTATCATTACTACTGCAATTCACGTCCTATTCGGCCTACCATTTCTCCTTTTGGCCTACATTAAACATGTCCAAACCATCTCAAATAAGTTTTCTTAATTTATCACCCATTGATGTTACCCCTAAATGCTTCCAAAAGCGCTCATTTCCAATTCTATGCTTCCTAGTTTTACACACACATTTAAATTTTATCAACTTCAATTTTTAAACAAGTATAATACTAGTAATTTTTTACTTGCTCTCTTTCTTTCTTTCTTTCTTTTTTTCCTACTAGAGTTTCTATTTTCTAAAGGTTATTTAGTGGTTTCAGAACTTCTTAAAACAATTTTCTATTTGGAGAGGGTTTACAAATAAATAAAAAACGAGCATGTGACTAAAGCATTAGACTATACATTTGGGATTTTTATCTGCATATATATATATTTTTGGTTTTTTCTTCATTAACACTGTTCTAAAAAACTTCAAGATATCCTAACCATGTAAGGTTGATGATTTGGATTTTTTTATTCTAAGAAACCAAAAAAAAAAAAAAAAATACATTGAAACCTGTTTTTTACCCCAATAAATGTTGATATCTTAAAACTATTCACATATACCATATATGATATATTAACTTGTCAAGGATGTTCTTCATATGATTGTACCATGGTCTTATTTGGCGTATTTATGCTGCAATGGATAGAAAATGGATGAATTATGAATAACTATTGTTTCTCTTTTTTCTAAATCTTCAAATTATTTTTTTTCATTTTTATAAGAAAAATAAATCATGCATTTCACGATGCTATTCAATTTCATCCCCTTGAACAATTTGTGATATGATTTCAATTTTCTAAACAATGCTTAGGGGACATGGCCAATCCTAGCCCCTCCCTTGTCTGCCCTTGATCATCACCATAATTACTTCAGCCTTATAATATTAATTTGGGGTTGGCTTAGTGAGTTTTATTTTTCAAAGAAAACTAACAATTCAGCTATCCACTTTTGTTTTCTAAGCTCCCAACGTCCATGAAGCTTATTGGTGGCTATGAGTAAAGGAGTGTAAATATCTGTGAGGCAAAGAATACACTTCATAAGGAAACAATAATGGATGCTAGCATAGATGACAAGCTTCACATGGGACCCACCTTAACTCGTGACTCATTTAACCACTCAAAAGAGAGAGTTGTGCACAATCCGAATTGTACAATTCCTTGTGCGGGTTCCTTACCTACTTTGTTTAAGACTTTGATATCATTGCTTTAAATGGTTATCTTTAAGATTCCTAGTTAAGGAAGAAATCGAAACAGCGATTAGTTGAGATTTGTTTGATTTAAGTGAATGGTAGAATTAGGTTTAGTTTTTATTGAAGTAGAATAGAATACATCGGGAGGATAACTGGTCAACGTAGTAGCTTTGGATTTGAAGAAAACCGATTGAAATCTACCCTTGTGAATTTTGAGTTAATTCCGATCCCTGTGAGTATACTTGGGTGTGAAGCCAAGGTAATGACCTGGTTCGCATGATGCCGGGATCTATTACCTTCCTATTATCTTGCTTCTACACTCATCATCTTTCTATCATCCTTTCTTTTTCTATTATGATGCATTTCTATGCAGTAGGTAGTGTCTCTTTTATTACAATCAAGCCCTACAAGATTTATCAAGAACATCAAAGGCTGCTAAGACTGCAGTGGATATATTTATTAATGAAATACTTGCACAGGTCTAATACAAGACAGCATGCAGCTGTCGTTAGCATTCTACCACAGCCAAGATAATCCAAACAGGTCAGATTTCTCTACATTTCATTTCCCAGAAAAGTACAGCATTAAGCTACATCGATTGAGGGGAGACACTGCTACTTCTCTTAGTTGAATCACTTAAAAACTGCAACATGTGGACAAAACCACTCAGCTCTGAAACAGTTACGTTAGACTGTGGTGTTATTCTGTAACCAAACAAATTTTGTACTTTTCAAATGACTGAGCATTCATAAAATCAATTAGCAGTTTAAAGCACAATTTGTTATAAGATATGTATCATGGGTGGATGCCCACATGAGATGAGTTAGGGTTATAATCCTATTGTAATTAGGGTTCCTCAATGAGGATGTTACTTTGCCTATAAATAGGCCTCCTCCCTTGTATTTTTACACACTTTTTGAGATAATAGAAGAATCTCTCTCTTCCTCCCTATTACTCTCTCCCTCTTGGTGCTTTATTTTACAACACAATTGATGTAATCCTAGAGATCCATTTGAATTGAAAATCAAAATAAATATCAAGTTCCTTTTGATCCACCAAACTATTTTGCATCCTATTAAAGTGATTTCTGTTTGGGAGACAGGTTGTGATGTCCATGGTTGTTTTGAGTATGTCCGTAGAATGGGGATTCTTCACAACATCAACTTATCCATGGAGGGCAGAATCCTTGTTCCAATCCCTCCCTTCAAAACGAGAATTCCACTGGATTGCCAAAAAGTAAAGCACCATCTCACCGAGATTCTTTTACTTTTCCAGTTCCTTTTAAACGCTCCAAATGACAGAGCAGAAAACTTCTGCTTTTCCATTTATATGGCACACACAAATGAGACCTAAGGCATAGTTGTTCACCTCTTTACTAGTTAACACAATCTAGAAAGAGTTTCCTTCCTAGGCTGCATCACTAATATTCCTACAACATGTATGCCCTTAAAAGCACATCATAGATCATACTTACACAATATGGGGTGTCTTCCCTATTTAATGTTTGTTATGCAGTGTTTATGCTATTCTAAGACTCATTACTCGTTAGTTCAATATCATAGGATCATCAACTTCAATGTCAATGTAGCCTTAACCTATTTAGGTCTTATTTGTGAGCTCTACTTTTCCACTCTCTGTCATGCTCTCTAGTCTCTACAACTCCAAATTCCAGTGCATCTTTCCCCACTACATCATTCAAGGTCTTTGTTGGCTCCCCTTCTTATTTGAGAAGTTGTACTAAGCTACCAATATGTCTCACATGGGTTGCTTCTGGCATTCTATTAGCATGCCCAAACCATCTCAAATGACACTACTTGATCTTTTCCCCCTTTTATTGGAGCTACACATAAAACATCCTCTTTACTCATTCTTAATTCTATCTTTTCTTGTAAATTCACAAATCGACCTTAGTATACGCATTTCAGCCACACATACTTTAGCTTCTATTAATTTCTTCCATTGCCCAAAGTTTAGCACCGTCGACAGCAAAGCAGATCTAGTTGGCATCTATAAACATATGTGAGGAATTACGCATGCCAATATTTGAAACATAGAATCAAAAACAATAATGCACACGACACAGTCTCCCCTCTGTCATTCAATCTAATGCAGGACAGACCCATGGTCCCCATGGGTCGACCTGCCAATGGGCCTAGCCCATCCATCTCGGCTAGTTCTTTGAGCGCAGCCCACCTATCTTAGTTTATTTAGAGTCTTATTTACTCTTTTATGTTTAAATTGTATTTAGTTGGATGTTTTAATCCTGGCCATCAACGTGTTTGGATGGTCCATATTAGTTTTAGGTTTTATTATTTTCCTATATAAGTGACGTAAAGTCTCTTGGCTTAGTTATTGATTAATGAAATTTCTTACTAGTGATCTTGGGTCTTCCCAAGTTGTCTCTTCTTCCTCGTCCGCGATGGGGAGTTTGGCGTGAGGCTAATTTTCAGACGAAAGTCTGACATATCCCTTCCACCATCCATTTCTCGTCTCTCCGCCTCTACCCGCCCCGCACCCGGTACCCCCACTCCGCATCAATTGGTATCAAAGTCAAAGATCAATCCACCCAGATTCAAGATTCGGCAACCCATCACTATCACGACTCTCACATCGCCCGCGATGGTGCATCGTACATGACAACAATGTTCCAATAGCATACAGGGTTCAGAGAATTTTTAAGCAAAATTGAACAATTTTCACTTTTCAGTACATAAAAATCAGAAAACAGAAACAATGAAAATTACAATATGCCATGTATGTACATTTTTTACTGTAGTTCTATAAATGTCGACGAATGAAGGGGGAAAAAAAAAAGAGCACAACAAGGTGGTGGATGGTAAAAATCAGATGCTAATATAATTTTGAAGAAGAAAATCCACAGTTGCAAAAGAATGGTTTTTTTAGCATTTCTGAATCCAGTAATTATACCCCACCAAAAAAAAAAAGAATACAGTAATTATAAGTGAAGGGCATCACCAACCATCTTGAGTCACAAGAGGATAATCTGATGCGCTGAGATTGATAAACCAATCCCAATTGGCACCCTCCTTCAGCAAAATAGCAACTGCATTAAGAGTACATGCTATCATCGTTGGGCCTTTATAAGTTACCAAGTTGGCTTGCGCCATGACATGCACATTCTCCACCTCACCAAAGGTAGGATCATTCTTCACAAACATGGCGAGCTCTATCCTTTCCCTTGGCGGCGCCTCAAGATCCATATGAAGAATATATTGATTCCTTGGGTGATAAATAGCTTGCAAGGTCCTCTTCATCCTTTGGCTGTCACCCTTTGTCCCAGAAATAAGATAGGCCAACCGAGGTGGCGCTTCCAAATCCAACACTCCAGGCATCTTGAAAGAATTCTTAAAATCTGATTCAACAAAATACTCACTAGAGTCCTCTGTTCGGGCGAATGAAATGAAATCAAATGACAATGAATCCGCGCCATACGGGGAAGAAAAGACCCCGAAAATGGCTGCCAGTAACAGAGTAATGGAGATCAGGAGACTTGCTAGAAATGGAAGAAGCCATCTTCTATCACTAAATGCCCGGCCAAAGTGAGAATTACCATTTTTCCTCATACTCATAAATCTAAATGCCTGACACAGTCCCAATTACCAAACGATCAACGCAAGAGAATGTAAAATAACAAGAGCGTAGAAAAAGCTAAGCCCCCAAGAAAAACTGCAAGCCAGAAGAATAAAACTGAATCTCTTTTAGCCTTCTAGCAAAAAACAAAAATCCATCAATGCGAAAATTCCACAAAAATCCAAGGCTGAAGAAAGGGAACCAAGGAGCTCCAGTAACAATACCAAAGCCAGCACCTTTTTGGTAAAATCACTAGCATTTTAATTCCCTACTGTCATCCAAAAAAAAAAAACATAGATTTTCCAATTCAATTCATACCATTGAAGTAAATATGAATACTGCATCACATAGAAAAACTTTTCTTCAGCACATCTGTAACAATACCCATAAATTACTAAGAAGAATGCAAGAGAAAAACCATGAAAAAAAAAAACACACCTTTAAGACAAACAGTGAAATGGGTTTCCCTGAAAATTTAAAACTTTAGTAACCCAAAAAAAAAAAAAAAATCAGTTCAACTGAATCAGTAATTTCGAGTTCTATAACTAACAGACTACGAATTACAATACCCAATCAGTTGATGAGTTTTTTCTAGTTTCTGGGGAATGGGGTTTTCTCCTAAGACCATAAAATGGAGAAAGAGCAGTCACAAACAGAAAGTTCACCCAAAAAACGCAGAAATACCGGATCTTTTCTTGATTCGAGTTTCAGATCAGCAGATTTCCGAGAATTCTGAGGATTCCAAAGAGGAAAACGGACAAAGAACCGAACTTTCTTCTTTTAAAGAGGAAGCTGAGGCATCTCAAGACCATGAAACAACGAAGCAAGTAAAGAGATTCATTCAAAGAAGATAACAAGATCCAGACGCTGTAAAAAGCACCAGAAAAATCGCAGAGAAAGAAGCCCTCGAAACGAGAATCGTATATCTTTCGAGCTCCGAAGATCGAGACCGTCCGTTTCTTTTCTTCTTTAGTGCAAAAGAAGTAGAGAGAGCTAAAAATAGAAGCAACAGCAGAAGCCGAGAATGACACTTCGACAACTCTGCATTAAAGTGATTATATAAATAGTAAGGATTCATCTGATTGATTGATCAGGCTTTGTTTTATGACTGTTCATCTTGTGGGTCCCACTGTTGAGAGATACAGCAGCTAGAAAAGAGGTTATTATTGAAGGGAAATTTTATGTTCACTTCTATTTTTGTTAAACACAAAGACCTGTAGAAGAAAAAAAAAAAAATTACACATGAAGAATGAATGTGGGCGTGCTCAACAAAAAGGGTGGGTACATATAGAATTTCCCATTATAGAAATCATTCCGGCAAATATATAAAAAGCTCATACAAGTGGAAAAAATGTGGCATAACTAAAACTATGGACAATTGGGTGAAAACTGCTACCATTTACCATTTAGGTAAGTTACCATTCTAAAATACATATATGGGATTAAAGATCTTTTCCTCCCATATTGATCTACATGGTCTTAATCTCACTCTCGTAATTAAGGTGGTCATGGACCCACATCCGGCCAAAGTGAGACAAGGGCCTTAATTGCCTGAGGCTGCCCATTTAGTCAATTGGGCGGATAAGGCTTTCTACCACTTCTTTCTTAATTTTCTAACACTATTTGGGAACATCGATGGCTAACTACATGCACTACTTAATAAAGCCAGGTTAGATTGGGCTTTGGGCTTTCTATCACTTAAATCAACTCGTGCCCAAAGTGGGCTGGGCAAAGGTTGGACTCGAGATGGCCCAACCCTTGTGCACCCCTAGTCATAATTAATCATCATATTTTCTTAATTTATGGCCTTTAAATTTAATTATCTCAAAATGTATAACTTCTGTTTTATCCCACTAATTGATGAGTATCATTTGATGAATGTGGAATTTGGACTTGTTGCAATTCGGAGGAGGAAGTGGGCGAGGTAAGTCATGCAAGAAGGTTGGCAGTTGGCCCGTAGCCCACACACACAGAAAAAAAAAAAAAAAAAGGGCAAAACAAAAAGAAAAGGCTGCACACAAGAACCATGTAGACAGTTAGAAAGGTGGATAGCTATAGAGATATGTGCCAATTTATTGACAATATTAGCAAATATCGTTGTGATTATAATTTTAAGCTTCCAATTTTAATCAGATGATATGGGGAAAATATCATTCATAAAAAATAATTTAAAATAATAAAATTAGTTAATAATTCATGTTATCTTCTGGAACTATATGAAACCTTTTTCCTAGAACTATATGAAAGTATGAAACCTTTTGGCATTTTTAGGTAATGGCATTGAGATAAATTCATTCTTAAAAGACAAATTAGATCTATTGTAGTATTGTGTTAATGTCAAGATATCATATATTGAGAGAAATATCACAAAATTATTCAATAGATTTAACATATCAAAGATATTTATTACACTTTATCATCCTATATTTAAAGAAATGCTAAGGAGACAAGGCCTTTCAAAAATGAACCAACGAAAGACTCCCGTTGTTTCTTCTTTCACTAAGACTGTCGAAGAAATTTATAGGGATCCAATATTTAAGTTGCGCCTTTTTTCACTAATTATCAATTATGGCCTTTCTTCTTATTCTCTTATTAACAAACTAAATAAGTGAAATAAGTAAGAACCTTCTTAGGCCCTTTCAATTGAAAACATGAATCATTCAAAAGTATATCCTCATTTTTTCATGGAACGTGACAAAATTTAACTCTAATATGATTTGGTTTTAAGATGCAAATTCCGCAAGTAAAGTATACAGTTGTCTCAAATAATATAAACTATGGAAATCCGAGTACCGTTCCCACGAGGATCGTTACAAGGAAAATAACAATGATCAATGAAAATGAGTATCAACTCAAATATAGCTAACAAAAGCAAATGGAGATAACAAATGGAAACAAGAAACAAAATAATAACAAGGAAAATAAAAAAATGCAAACTAAAATAAAATAAGAAACTAGATAACAAAGAGATGTTAGTAAAAATAGAAGAACTCAAGTGATAATAAACCAAGAACAATGTTAGTAACAAGTTAGTAACAAAGTTAATGACAAAAGAAAAATAACAAATTTAATAACAAGAACAAAAGAGCAATGTCAGATAGATCAAGTGAATAAATGTGTGAAAATAACAAATGAAAGATAGAAAATAAGTGGATGGAGATAATAAAAAAAAATGTGCTAAAGTAGTGTAAAATCAAAGGTGGAATTGATGGTCTGAATAGAGAAATGGAGTATAAGGATTAAAATAAGTGAATAAATGTGCCAGAATGTAAATAGAATCTAATTAAAGTAAGTAAAATAAGCAACAAGCAATACTAATGAATAGATTGAACCATATAGAATCTACTTTAGTGACACGATCAACACTAATGCTCTTCTCTTTTCCCAAACAAATACTCAAATCTAATGACAAATCAGTGCTTAGATTTAAAAAATATAACTTTAAAGCTCTAAGATAGAAATTAACAATATAATAGCTAAGACTTTCTTCCCTTCATAAAAGAAAAGATTCCTAATGACTATCTATCAAAAATAAGCATAAACGATCAAAAGATATTAACTCCTTTACATGATTTATCAAACCTAAGCATAGATAGTAAAAAGAATGCTAAGATAGAAAATAAGCATGGAAGGTAGCACATTGCAATGAAGAAAATTCTATCTTTGCATGTTAAGCACATAAACAAAGGGAATTAAAAGCATAAGCAAAAGGAATAGCATTAACTTAATTTCATCTAGAAGATCAAATCAAAGGGATTAGCCACCCATTGGAGAAGAGAAAGTTTTCATTCCAAATCTTCCATTTTTATAAAGTTTTCCTCACTTTCTCTCTACAATTGCTCTCAATTACATGAATAGCTTAAGTAAAGAGGAGGAGGCTCTCCTTGCTTGTGTATTTAATGCCTAGAGCTCCCTTACTTATATAAAAACATTTGCCTTACTCTGTTTTAGCTTCTTTCCAACGTGGAACTTCACAAGAATGGAAATATGAACATATGAATGTGATTCCCGTGTTAGAAAGCAGTTTCCATATTGATGTGTGATTTTAACCCCCGAAACGTTCGAATTGGGAAAATTGTTAGTGAAATATGATTTGTAGATTTTAGAACAAGCTTTCCAATGCTTTTAAAATCACCTCAATTCGACATCCGAGTAAAAAGATATGGTTCAAAATACCAACCCGGGTCTTTTATTTTTCTTCTTATTATTGGCCTAACTTTGTCATTTCTTCATCCAATTGCCTTCCAAACTTATCATTACTTTCCTTAACTCTTGGATCTCAACTTTAATCTTCAATTAACATCTACAAAGAGAAATTAACATAATTGAACATATTTTTAAAAATATTTTATATGAAAGCCATTGGAACTCATATAAATACATATCAAATGACCATCTATAATGGAAAGATACGAGCAAAGCATGATGGGGAGGAAATTTATGATTCTTATGCTAAAAACATTGCTTTGAGTTCTTTTATCTTTAAAAACTCATAAAATAATGCTATGAAAGTATATTTTTTGTAAACTCATGATTTTACCTTAAGATGGAACTTGTGTAAGAATACCAATAAATAAGAATTACTCCATTTCAATCCAAAATGTCATTGGCACAAATTTTAAGGACAATAGCACTCCAAATAAAGTACAAATATCTTTTAAGTTCCTTTTAAACCTTTTAATTGAATACAGGTATTTCCTCTTTTGATGAGATGTGGTTCAGCTCATTGCGTCAATCCAACATTATATTGAAACTTGTAGACTTAGTTTTTATCTAGATCATGTAATTCAAATTATATTATATATATATATTACATATATAATGAAGCGAACTGATTCCAATTGAGAAATCGGCCACTTCATTTTCATTTTTTTTTGACCATCTTCACACAAGTTTGACTCTCTTTAATGCCTCTTTAAATTCCTATTAATTTTCAGCTTACCCTGTTATTAACTCATAAAATCGTTATAGAGATTTGAAATTGAAATTAGCATATATGAAGCTCTCTTTTCTGTAACTGAAATGAGTTTTTGAGAAAATGATTTATAACTTTCTCCATGCAGAGTCTTCTTCGCCACGAGTCTCTTTTCCATATGACATTTTTTTTTTCTTTTCTCCATGTGATATGGCCCACAAGTCACATTGGGTCTTCTCTTCTCTATAAAAAGCTAAGGAATTTGTATATTTTTTACTCTCTTTTTCTTTTGAGATTTAGTTTCCTTTTATGAATCTTAATCTCAATTTCTGACATAGATCATTATGCATTGCACCTATATGTGGTCATGAAAATAGATATATTATTTTTCCCTGGTTGACGTATGGCAACCAACTCACTACCAAACCTATTTCTAATTGAAAAATCTCATATTTTTAAATATCTTATAATTTCATCCATCTCAATAATTCATATTTCATGTTTCTACTAAATATTTTAAATTTCTATATTTATTATTTATTTAAAATTTCAATTGTGTTATTTTTAAGAAAGCCTATAAATTTTTTGTGTGTGAGAAACACTTGTATTTTAGATTTTATAAATATATAAATATATGAAATCAAAATTAAAATTTTTATTTACGTCGTAAAATTAAATGATATTTTTTGTATGACTTTTAATGCCCGTGCTAAGCATGGGGGCATTTTGTTAGTTAAAATGAGTCTAATTGGACAGCAAAAATCTAAGTACTTTCAATTATCTCAAGCCTTATTTTTATTCAATCTCTTAAATTATATTTTTAATCGCATAACCAAACTTAAATTATCAGAATATCAAACATAAATATGATTTTCTTAGTCTCGCTTATTTATAATTAAAAAATATGATTTTATATTATTGGCAATGCATGTATAAAATAATGATCGTAAGAGAAAGTTTTATATTTTCTAAATTGAAAAGTATAAAAGTTGTTGTCTTGGAGAGCGTTGACTTTTTAATCCATAAAAATCAAGCTCCAGGGTTGTTTTTTTTTTTTTTTCTTTTTTTTTTGAAATGGTAACAAAACTTTATTAAAACGAGGAAACAAATACAAAGCTGAAAAGGTAAAAGAGAGAAAAATTAGGGAGAAGGTACAAGAGTATTATACCAACTCCAGCCCAATTACATAATCACACCCACCCATGGAGACAACCTCTCAACCTCTTGCTTAGCTAGTGCATTCGCGATCGAGTTGGCTGATCTAACCTCGTGATGAAAAGAGACATTTAGAGTGGCTGATAGCTCCCTAATCTCATTGAAATGGAATTGAAATTTCCAAGGAAAATCTTTTTGGTTAGATACCCAAATGATCACATTTGAAGAATCACTTTCCACCACAAGAGCACAAATATATCTCCCTGCAAACAACCAAAGACCTTCCAAAATAGCTAACATCTCCTCAGTGGCGGACCCAGGATTTTCATTTGAGGGGGGCTTATGATAGTCACTTGAAAAGAGCAACAATATTATCGCTCAATCTCGGTATTAAGCAATGACATCATCGCTACTTGAAAAAGAGAAAAAAATAAAAAATAAAAATCAGCGGGAAGACCGGTTTTGTTTCATAAAACTATGGGGGCTTTTAGGTGCATAGTACCTCTATCATGATTTTTCAAGTAAATCCCTTAACATTCTATCATCAAAGTTTATATGACATTTGTACTATCATTTTAAGGTTCGTGCTTCAAAACCCATATTCATAGTGCAGAAAGACTAGAGTAATTTGCGAATCATTTATGGGTCACAATTTTTTTATCCAAATCACTAACATTCTTGATTAATGATAATCATCAATACACTTATTTTCATATTTTTTTGAAACTTTAATGGATTTTGAGAATTTGAAAAATGCATCCAAATAATCCAAATACATTTAAGCCACTGAATGTATTCATTTACTCCATCAAAAGTGAAAATGATAATTAGAGAAGCATAATAAAATGTTCAATGATCCCTAATTCCAAACAACAATTCTAAACTAATTCTATGATTACAATCCTATAATTATACAATATTGTTGGGAATGAATACATGATTGTAATCTCATTCATGTCAGTTCACAAAACCTAAAGAAAACTCTCGCAACTAAGTCCAAAATATCTAACAATTCATTGAGTAATGTGCTTTTTTATGATTACAATCCTATGATTATACATTGTTGGGAACGAATACATGATTGTAATATCATTCATGTCAGTTCCTAAAACTTAAAGAAAACTCTCACAACTAAGTCCAAAATATCTAACAAAGCATTGAGTAATGTGCTTTTTTTTTTTTTATTAAATACAGATATGGATGCTTACCGAATGGTTGAATAAAGGTTGTACGCCAATGTCGGGGATGGAGGGTTAGCCGATTTTGGGGTTTTTGAGAGAGGAAAAGAGAGATTGGGAGGGGAAAGAGAGGGTAGGGCTATGGGTTATTTTAAGTGGGGACAGGGCCAGACTTCATTTAAAGTCTAATGTGCGTTTTTCAATTTTGGAGGGGGCTTCAACCTCCAACCTGAGATATGTAGGTCTGCCCATGCACCTTCGCTTCATTTGAGTCACAAATGCCCACATTCTTAGAGAACATAAGGAGTATCTCACCCTTACAACTACGCAATACGCCTCTAATTCCCGCCGGCCTTGCCTTACCCCTTGAAGCTCTATCCACATTGAGCTTTAAAACCCCAAAAGGAGGAGGAGACCAAGGGACGATCTTTTCTCCTTAGAAGGGAGACACCCCATGCAAGCTTCCCAATTATAGATAATGTCATTCAAGTTTATATTTGCAAACTCTTTCTAAACTGAAGCCCATTTCGCAATTCTAAATGCAACCTTAGAAATCAAATCAACCACCGAAGATGATGAGCCTCTAAATATCCTCCCATTTCTTTCCTTTCAAATTGACCATAAAATAGAATCACCTCTAATGTAAGCTCCAAGGTTGTAACACATCATCTATATCGAAATGGAATGTAACGCTGTAAGCATAGAATCACCTCTAATGTACAAAATAGGTATTATATATATACATATTTTTTTTCCTCATATGTTTTATATAAGTTCAACTCACAGTGGGCTCAACTCATAATGTTGTGAAATTTGTCTAAAGTCCCATTTAGGAGAATTTCAATAGGTGAGGTGGGCCCACTATTAGAAAATTTATTGAAGAAAAAAAGGGGGAGACAGATAAGATAAACTTGGAAATTGAGTGAAAAAAGGGGGACTTCTGTTTTAGTTTCCCCCAAAAAAAATGCCTGGGATGTTATCTTGAAAATGAAGCAAGGTCAACCAATCACCTAACTTAGTTTTTTCATTTCATAAGGCTTTCGTGTCACTAGCATTACTCCTATATTTATCCGGTCAGGTTGTGACTTTAACAAGCAACTTGCTCCATCCGAAGCAGTTGATAAGTTGAATAGAACATGGAACAGGAGTGCGTGTGTTTGAATCTCCAATATAGCAAAAAAAAAAAAAAAAATAAAAAGAGAAGAAGAAAAAAGGTAGCATGCTGCATGCATAGACCTAGTCCGAGCCACTAAACTATTGCACAAAAGAATCAGGCTTCACCCATTCCATGGTCCTAAAAGGACAGCACAACTCCAGCTAATCAATGTGGGCTGAGTCGGGGTTTGGGAGCACATGGGACCGAGTTGGCCAACGAGACCCTATGGATCAACCTTTATTTGGGAGTTGGCCACTGATCATGCACTGGTGCTGAATAACTAAATGCATTACCAATTGAGTTCTCTCCAAATGACAAGACACAAAGGGTTATAACTCATAAACCATTAATCTCACCTTCCATGTGATAGGATATCTTTTTATGTTCTGATTTTGAAAAAGAACCGTATCACAAAGAGAACTGAGGTCTTCTCAGAAATAGAGGCAGCATATGTAAATGAGCCAAGCTGAGTTCATGTTAAGTACAACTGAGCATAGCTTGAGTATAGCTTCAGCTCAACCCCGACTCAATTATCTCATGCTTGAGTATAGCTTCAGCTCGAGTCATCAAGCTTCAGAAGCCCTAGTCAAGCTCAGTTTGACCCTCCATTCTAGATAACTAGAGTTAGGTTGAGTTCCTGGTTGCTTGAGGGTTTTTTTCATTTTTCCTCATATTACTATATACTAGTTATGCCCTGCACATGCATGTTTTGTTGTTCATCTATTTTAGCTGAATGACTATAAATAGATTGAAAATAACTATTTAACATTAATTTGAATATATACTTTAAAATCTATAATTATTAGATAACTGTTTGGTTAGGTGACTGCACTCATCCACTTGTAACATAATTGAAGAAAAAGTGATTGTAGGCGTAAATAGTTGTTTGAACAAAAAAAAAAAAAAAAAAAAAGATAATTGAAGAGTTTTAAATATTTTAAAGCTATATTAAGGCATACAATAGAAGGCAGGATTTGGAGTAATTTTTCCTTGCAGTTAAAGAATACTGTTAAGTTATCAGGAATCACTTGTTGAATGTAACAAGGAAGTAGATCGCTATTCTCAGCAATGGATTGTAGGTTTGTAGAACCATGCACTCTGCAAATTCAATTCACTCTCATCAAAACTGCTTTTTTGGGAGTTAGATTTATAGAATATATCTCTAGATACATTCATAAAGATCTGAAATATTATGTCATTCATTGTAGAGTGAAAGTCAAAATTAGAAGCTCTAAATCCATTTGAACAAGTAACAGACCAGTATTGTTAAAAGATGAAGATTCTTATATAAAGTATTACAATGATGGTAATTGGCATCCAAAGAAAATAAACATGCTAAGGATGCACTTACATTGAGGTTTGACAATCATTAGCAACTTCTCCCCTTTCTTCATAGTTTTCACAGCCTCTGACAGAATAGGACAAAAGAATCATGATTGGAAGGCCGCTCTTACGTCAGTAAATTTATAGATAATTGATTGAGAACTTGTGCCCAGTTAATCAATCAGCAAACTTACCATCTTTAACAGTAAGCTCTACTCCATAAGATTTGGAGATCACAGTTCCATCTTCAAGCCGAGTTTCATATTTCACTGTGGTGGAAAGAGATTGAAAAACACATTACAATTTAGTAGATCATATTTTCCAACCTGCAAAGTTATCAAATTAAGGATGCAAAATTGTATACCAAGAACTTCATCAATGTCCTTAGGATTGTCCCATTTCTTTCCCTTTGCAATTGCATTGGGTGGAATGGTTGGTGGAGACCCTGACTCTCAATAAGCCAGTTCAAGGGGGATGGTAAAGATGGCATTTTTCGCCCTTCTTCATTTTTATAATGCCTTGGTCCCATTCCTTTATTACTTGGCGTATCATTTAAGAAGGCACATCAAAAAACAATTAGAATAATGTAATTTTCAATGCTACACCAAAATGCAAAAGGAAAGGCAAATTAACATATTGCAATAATTTGTCGAGCACTATGATAACAAATATGAAATTTGTTAGAATTCATAGGAATTAATTGTTTTATTGAAGATCTACTTGTAGTTCATTATTCTTAAATCGTATTGAGCAACATATCATAAATTGACATAAAATAATGTCATTAGAAGACCAAATAAAACACTAACTATTGCCACTATACTGATGTGAAACATAGCTTATCAACAATGTTAGAAGTTTGCCAAATGGTTTCAAAGAAGCTTCACCCATAAACACTGCAATTGACACTTACAATGTTTATAGCACGTAGTAGCCCAAAAAAAATATATATATTTGGTTTATAGCACATGTAAGGGATCCACCAAATATGCCACGTGCCTTATGGACTTCACAAAAGATACAACCAATGCATTCCTAATAAAATTTGCAATAAAGCAATGGCCAACAACAGAATGAAACTCCTTGTTGATGATGAATTGACCATGGGAGATAAATTATCATTAACAGTCCATGTACCTACTACTGACATTGTCTAGATAGAAATAGATAAGAAACGGAGAAAACGTTTCTACTACTGAACCTGTCTCTGAGTTTGTGGACTAAAAAGGAGGGTCATTAACAGTCCATATTTGTGTATCCAAAAAGAAAACGAAAAAGAAAGTATTAAGGGAAGAAGGGGAGGAGGGAAAATGTAAGAAATTGTTTCTTCACAAAAAGGCAAACCAACATGAGTTTTATTAAATAAATGCTCTTAATTAAATGAGGCCATGCCTACATGCATTATCTCTTATTATATTAAGTAACAATCATTTGATGGCATGCATCAAAATGACAGCATTATGAAGTGCATCTATACCGTCACTAAGGGCCCATTGGATTTTCACAAACTCTGTGCAGGTAACCCGAGTTACTTTCCAGTGAAAGTTTCTTTTGTTCTTTGATATAACTAAGATGTAAAACAGAGTTACATGTATTTAGATTTATAGGTAAACTGGTTGCTCTTTGTTGTGATCTAGGGCTTACGAGAAGAGATCAATCACGCACAAGAACACAAGAGATTTACGTGGTTTTCCTTTTGGCCTACGTCCACGGGAAGACGGGAGAATCACTGTGTAATCAGAAGAGGTTGTACATCCTAGAGACCCTGAGTCTCTATTTATAATATCAGCCCCAAACCCTATTACACCCAAATCCTACTTCTAATCACAGTACAACTTGGGCAATCTAGGAGCCCGGTTAACCAAGACTTACTAATTTCTATTGAGCCATATTAATTAACAAATCTCCACCTTGGCGAACATTGAAACTGATCCTCATGCACAAAACACGCCTCACCGTCTCCACCTGCCCCTGAGGGCACTCAGGTACTGATCACATTGATCAAGTCCAAGCAATGCTTAAACTTGACTGCTGGGATAGTCTTGGTCATCATGTCTGCTGGATTCTCCGCCGTAGCAATCTTAGCTATTACAATAGCACCATCGGCGATGACATCTCGAATGAAGTGTGCCCTAACTTCAATGTGTTTGGTCTTTTCATGATACTTAGGATTGTGTGTCAGATCTATCGCACTCTGACTGTCACAGAAAACTATAGTCAGCTTCTGTCCAATCCAAGATCTCCAACCAAGCCTGTCAGCCAAATAGCTTCCTTCACTGCCTCTGTAGCTACCATATATTCTGCTTCAGTGGTAGACAAGACAGCTTTGGATTGCAATGCTGCCTTCCAACTAATGGCACCGCTAGCAAAAGTGAAGACACAACTTGTCAAGGACCTTCTTCTGTCTAAATCTCCAGCAAAATCTGAATCAACATATCCAATAGCACTTCCAGAAGTGTTGTTGCTTCTGTCATACACTATCCCAACATCAGTAGTACCTCTCAAGTAACGGAGTATCCATTTTACTGCCTGCCAATGGGCCTTCCCGGGGTTATCCATATATCTACTAACTACACTAACCGCATGAGAAATATCTGGCCTCGTGCAAACCATGGCATACATGATACTCCCAACTGCACTTGCATAAGGAACACGAGACATGTGTTCCACCTCTTCCTCAGTTTGTGGTGACAAAGCAACGGAAAGTTTGAAATGGGCTGCCAATGGAGTGTTTACAGGTTTTGAACTTTGCATACCAAAGCGCTCTAGAACCTTCTCAAGGTACCCCTTTTGTGACAAATATAATTTGCCCGCTTTCCGGTCCCTTCGAATCTCCATTCCAAGAATTTTCTTTGCAGCGCCTAAGTCCTTCATCTCAAATTCACCATTTAACTGAGCCTTTAGCCTGTTGATCTCAAACATGTCCTTTGCAGCAATCAACATGCTATCAACATATAACAGCAAATAGACATACAAGCCATTTGAGTGCTTCTTGTGATAGACACAACTGTCATATGCACTTCTGCAATAACCATTTCCAACCATAAAGGTGTCAAAACGCTTGTACCACTGCCTAGGAGACTGTTTCAAGCCATACAACGATTTCTTTAGCAAACATACGTGGTCTTCCTTTCCATGAATTTCAAACCCCTCTGGTTAATGCATATAAATCTGTTCATCTAACTCACCATGTAAAAATGCAGTCTTGACATCAAGCTGCTCCAGTTCTAAATTCAATTTAGCAACCATAGCAAGTAACACCCGGATAGAACTATGCTTCACCACAGGAGAGAACACTTCATTGAAGTCAACACCCTCCCTCTGAGCATAGCCTTTTGCAACCAGTCGTGCTTTGAACCTAGCATCTTCCACCCTTGGAGTTCCTTCCTTTTTCTTAAAGACCCATTTGCAACCAACAATCTTCTGTCCTTTCGGAGGTTTCACCAGCTCCCAAGTTTGATTCTTGTGAAGAGATTCAATCTCCTCACCCATGGCTACAACCCATCTTGCTGATTCTTTGCTAGTGACGGCATCCCGATATGTAATTGGCTTTGACTCAATACTCTCAGCTGTATTAAGAGCGTAGGCTACAATATCTTCATACCCGTATCTCTGAGGTTGCTTAATTTGCCTCTTCTCTCTGTCCCTGGTACGCATGTAATCATTTGGAATTGCAGTTTCCTCATTTGAGCTTTGCATCTCCTCTACATCCTATCGAACTGGGACATCTGCTTGCACCTTATCCTGTAAGTTTTCTGAAGCTTCCTTCTCAAGCTCCACCTGTTTACTGACACTGTTTTTATCCTCCACCATTTTACTGACATCATTTGAATTTCCAGCATCATGGCACTCATTCGGTTTCAACATAGTAGACTCATCAAAGGTCACATCTCTGCTTATAATGCATTTGGGGGATTTTCCATCTAGGCACCACAGCCTATATCCTTTCACACCATCTGCATATCCTAGAAATATGCACTTTCTTGCCCTTAATTCAAGCTTTCCATCATTCACATGAGCATAGGCAGGACAACCAAATATCCGCAAGTTGGTGTAATAAGCAGGAGATCCAGACCATACCTCTACAGGAGTTTTACATTCTATAGCTGTTGATGGAGACCGGTTAATCAGGTAACAAGCTGTGTTAACAGCTTCCGCCCAGAACTTCCTAGGTAACCCTGCATTGGAGAGAATGCACTGGGTCTTTTCTAGAATAGTCTTGTTCATCTGCTCTGCAACTCCGTTCTGTTGCGGTGTATTTCTGACTGTGCGATGTCTCACAATCCCTTCATTCTTGCAGAACTCATTAAAAGCACCATTACAAAATTCCAAGCCATTGTCAGTTCTCAAGCGCTTGATTTGTTTATCTGTCTACTTCTCAATCATAGCCTTCCATTGCTTGAACTATGTAAAAGCTTCATGTTCGTGCTTTAAGATATACACCCAGACCTTCCGAGAATAATCATCAATAAAGGTCAACATGTATAAACCACCACCAAGAGAAGGAACACGAGAGGGACCCCAAAGATCAGAGTGGATGTAATCCAAAGTACTTTTGGTCCGATGAACAGTTGTCCTGAACTTGACCCTACACTACTTTCCGAAGACACAATGCTCACAAAAGTCCAGCTTTCCTATTTTCTGACCACACAACAAACCATGTTTAGTCAACTCATCCATACCCCTCTCACTCATATGCCCAAGTCACGTATGCCATAACTTGGTAGTATTTGAATCTGAATCTGAGGACGACATAGCTGCAACACCTGTAATTGTACTACCTTGAAGAAAGTAAAGGTCATTTTGCTTCAGTCCCTTCATCACTACAAGAGCACCCTTCGAAATTCTCATAACTCCACATCCAGCTTTGTAGGTACAACCGTTGGAGTCAAGCGTTCCCAAGGAAATCAGATTTTTCTTCAACTCTGGAACATGCCAAACATCTGACAAAGTTCTCACAATACCGTCATACATCTTAATTTTTATTGCACCTATCCCAACAACCTTACAGGCTGTATTATTTCCCATAAGCACTTTACCACCATCAATAGATTGATAATTGGTAAACCAATCTTTGTAAGGACACATATGATAGGAACACCCCGAATCAAGAATCCACTCAGTAGCTGAGCTACCAACAGTAACCGAAAGAACTTCTGCACCATCAGAATTATTCTCTACAACTTCGGTTGCAACTCCGACGAGTTCTCCAAAATCAGTTTTCTCCTTCCCTTTACTCTCTGGACAATCTTTTCTAAAGTGCCTTTCCTTGTGACATTTGAAGCACTTTAATTTTCTAGTTTTTGATTTGGACCTAGATCGGCCTCTTCTATTCTGCTCTTTCTTCTCCGTTCTGCCACGCGTTACCAAACCCTCACCAGAACTGTCAGTGTTTTCAGTGACAACCTTTTTCTGCAACTCCTTAGAGTTTAAGGCTGACTCAACATCTTCTTTAGAAAGAGTTTCTCTACCATACATCATGGTATCAACAAAGTTCTCATACGAGGGTGGCAAAGAGCATAGCAACATGATGACTTAGTCCTCATCATCAATTTGAACATCAATATTTTCAAGATCCATAACAGCTTTCGTAAAAGAATCAAGGTGGGTTTGAACAGACGTACCTTCCTGTATTTGTAAGGTGAACAATCGCTTTTTCAGGTACAAGCAATTCGTGAGAGACTTCGTGATGTACAAGTTCTCCAACTTCTGCCATATGCCAGCAGCAGTTTTCTCCTAGACAACCTTTCGCAATACACCATCGCTCAGAAACAACAGGATCTGACCGTACGCCTTCTCCAGCAACTCATCCTTCTCATCATCTAACAGTTTGTCAGACAAAGCATTCTTCCCTTTCAAAGCTTTCTGCAACCCATTCTGAACCAGCAAAGCGTGCATCTTCAAACGCCATAGACCAAAGTCATTGTTTCCGTCGAATTTTTCAATCTCAAGTTTAGCAGTCATTTTGCGAATCTTTCACTACACCTGCGTAGATCTCCTCAAGACGAGTCTGCAGGTTCAAACGGATCTCAGATCGGACTCTGGATCGTCAAGATATCGCGAAAACAGTTTCAGCCGTTGATTTAGTCAAATCTGCCTTTGACCATACTGCGCTGACGTATTACTGACGTCAGCGACTATGCCAACGCCTCTCTCTTTGGTTCTGGGCTATTTTCAACGGGTCGGGCTGACCTGGACTTGACCCGGACTGCTGCAGGCCCACCTTCTTCTTCAAAGTTCTGTTCTGGAACGAGAACCAGAAACAAAACCCAACGCTCTTCACGGCAGAACCCAGGCCCACCTGTTCTTCTTCTCCGGTCAAGACGCAACTGCGGAGGCGGCGAGGACTCCGACGGTGTTCTTCATAGTGAGGTGGGGCCCAGCCGAAACAGAAAAAAAACAACCAAATCGCTACTTGGATTTTCTGCGATTTCTCTGCTTTGATTTCTCTTCTCCGGCAACAGTAGCACAGCATGATAGTGGCGGCCCACGACGCGGGCGGATGTCTACAAAACACACAGGGAAACAGCCCTTTGCGATTCTCTCCGGCAATCAACGTTTCTGACATTTTCTTCTGCAATCAACGCCCACCCTTCTCCGATCAAACCCTCTGAGATCCGATCCTTCAAATTTCTTCCGATCACTCCAAATTGCTCTGATACCAGTTTGTTGTGATTTAGGGCTTACGAGAAGAGATCAATCATGCACAAAAACACAAGAGATTTACGTGGTTTTCCTTTTGGCCTACGTCCACGGGAAGACGGGAGAATCACTGTGTAATCAGAAGAGGTTGTATATCCTAAAGACCCTGAGTCTCTATTTATAATATCAGCCCCAAACCCTATTACACCCAAACCCTACTTTTAATCACAGTACAACTTGGGCAATCTAGGAGCCCGGTTGACCAAGCCTTACTAATTTCTATTGAGCCATATTAATTAACACTCTTTGTCTTTAAACAACTAATCGACATTATGATTTATAAATAGCCTGTTGTGTTAATTACTCTGCATCACTTGAGCAATCTAACAATTGTATCAATGATAAATCATATGATTTAAAATTACGAAAGCAATTGTAGGAGTTTCATGGAAATGTTGAGAATTAGGCCAAGAGCAGAATGAGAAGAAATCAGAAGAAAGTCAATGGAGAGAGGGGAAAAATTGTAATACCTTGTTGAAGTTGAGAGTCAAATCTGGTAAGTGTGTATGCTCTGGAAGAGAAGGAAACGCCATTTGCATCATTGAGATGACAAGTCATCCTCTTGTTAATGCCACGCATCTTTTTTTCCCCAAAGAAAATGAAGAGAAATCAGGGATTTACTGAAGTTTCATTCAAACCTGCACCAGTCAAGACCACATCTAGAGACAAAGACATGAAAATATAATCTCAAGAAAATATTTTCAAGAGAAGGCACAATTAAAGATAAACATTTTCAAAACAAGAACCCAAAACATCAAAAGATATAATAATCAGTCATGATAAAATAAGATAAAATAAAATCCTAACAAGCATAAGCCTTCACTCAAAGCCACATTTTTTTTTCTTTTTTTTTTTTTAATGGTAACACACCAGAACCGAAATCTAATATAATATAATAAAAAACAAGGAAAGCTACCAAACTAATATTACATTCACTGCATATTTTTCATTTTCTATTTATAGTCTTTACATTCAAATCTTTAGATAAGTGTCATTCTCACCTCTTAAGCATTAATATCTGGAAAAAAAAGGACCTGCAACTAAAGCATGGTTAGCCTCTTTGATAACAAACTCAATAGCAAAACATCAGATCCTTCACATTTATAAGTGAAAGGGAATTAGGAGAATGGCATCAAATATGCAATCATGTTTAAGAGTAAGTGGACTAACCTTCGTGCCCATGAACAAATGTCCAGAGAAAATATGTGCATTTAGAGCATTTAGAGTAGCTGTTACTATTGCTGCATGCTATTTAGCAATATCCATCTTTTGCCTTCCCCCTTCACTCAAAACATGTTTGAAGTCCTTTGTAAGCAGTTGCATTACAAATAGAGTCTTAGCTAGATTAGTTAAGGATATGTTTTACATGCATATAAAAACATGAATTACCGTGTAATTGGTGTTCTGTTATGACTCAATACTCATCGAAATTTATGAATTTGAAATCTTGGGTACAAATAAATTAAAGTAGGAAAAACTCACAAATTGAATAGGGAGTGGAGGCTCATCTCTAGAAAATCATGGTAGAAAGCTCCAATCCATGTAGTTGATGGATGATGGTGTCTCGCGGGTAGGAGATAAAAGAAGCACTCAGCTTGGGGTAGTGACATATGAATAAGGAACTGCATGAGCTCTATTTTTTTTGTGTTTTTCAAAGAAGACATGATGTAATTTCTAGTTTTCATGCCACTCCAAAAGAATTTATGATGGTCTATGATCAATATAAATTTGATTCATGATGGTTTGAACTTCAATTTACATATAGAGCAAGAATTATGTGATTTAAAAGAATGCAGAAGGTCATAATTCATTGTTGGCATAGAAAAGTGTGTATCAATTTGTAAGACAGAGAAGTAGAAATAAAAGACTAATAATTAGAGAAAAACAAAACTCTATAGATAGCATCTATTTCAAAGAATTGTTAGTCAATTATAAGAGTTTCAATAATTGATACATAACTTTAGGAAAAGAATAAAATATCTTTTTTATTTTGTTATTACTATACCTGGTTCAAAAATAGAGTTCATTGATGAAGACAATTGTGAATCAAGTGCAATTCTTACTTTTTTGTTTCTTTTGTATGCCTCTCTCCTTTTTTTCTATAGTTCTGCATTCTTGTCATCGCTCAAATTTTATAATATTTTTTAAAATATTCTCTTCTATCTCTCTTTTGGCCCATATTTTACATATGAGGAAAAGGGGGGAAAATCAATAATGATGAAATTGTACAGTTTTACATTTTCTAACAAGGTGTAGACTATTCCTTTACACCGTCTTTCCAAACCAAGAACAAGTTCATTTTCTGTGTCATTCTAACATCTCAAATTAACATTTGTTGTATAGCAAAAGTATAGTAATGCAACATCCAATCCAACTTCAAACTTCAGATTCCTTGATACGCAATAAAAAAAAATGGCCTCAATTGTTCTTCAAAATGATATTCTATAAAAACACAAGTGGTGATAATATTAAGGTTCTTGAATATCTGGTAATCCGGTACATCCACATAGGCAAAGCTTAATACCATGAGATAAGAAAAATATATAATATAGCGAAGGTCTTATTATTTCAACTTGGAGTTCAAAACTCTTATTATCCCAAATAATTCTAAAAATGGCCTACTTGCAATGAGTTTCTTCACAAGGTAAAGTCTTGTAGGGATACGATAAACAGTGGCTTCTTCCAAACATGTACTCAATCTGAAAATTAGTAGGGTGGTAATTAAAAACATGACATCAGTTGATGAAATAGTTGATAATTAAAAAAATCAATTTAACCTATATAAATCAGAAAAAAAAATTATATATTCCAAATCATATGAGCCTCAACCTACACAGTATCTTAGTCAACAGTCAAAGTTAGAATATCAGGAAAGTAGGGGGGATTGATAGATTGAGATTTGGATTAGTAATGGACCTAATATTGGTTTTATCAAATAAATTTAAGTACCTAATCTCAAAGTTTAATGGTTTTACAGAGAATTTTTTTGTGACCCACCTAAGCTCGTGGTTACTTCTCTCAAATAAGTGAACAAATCTAACAAAACCCACATCTAACAAAACCCAATGCAGAAACAATGAAACCCGGATTCAGAAAATTTGTGGAGCTTTCTGCAAGGCTAAGGATAGGTTGCTATTCGATATGTGTTTCACAAGTATCTACGGGGGTTGTCAGGGTAAGAACATTCTTTATGTGCTGCTCAAGAGCATTGATCTCTTTCCCAGTTGGGTCTTTTGCAACGTATGCAATTACATCAAATTCTTTGCTTAGACCCATAAAATCTCAATGAGAGAGTAAACCTGATTAATTGATCATACATAAAGCATATGGTTAAATTAAGTAAAACCTCGACAAGAAAACTAATATATGGAATCAAAGACTGGATCCAATCATCAATAAAAGGTAAACCTATATAAATAAGTATATATCTAAATAATTTAATAACTTTTTTATAAAAACAAGGACTCATTTCAATCTTAGCTGAATCCAAAACAAAACAACAACAAAATAGAAAAAGGCAACAGCATAGAATATGATATTTGATGACTACCCATAACAGAAATAAGATATTAAAACTATCAATTTCTTAAAATCTCATTTGAATCAGTAAATAACAAGAACACCTAACCAAACAAAAGAGCATAAATTAAAAAAAAAAATTACCGTGATCAAGTAAGACAAAAGAGAGCAAGTAACTACATAAAAAAGCCATAAAAAATCATAGAAAGAGAATAAAAACACCAAGTCCAACTAACAATATCACAGCTAGTACCGCCCAGCAAAGTGCAAATTTGGAAAAGCTAATTAACTCTTGAACATGCTGCACAAGAGAAAACAATAGCAAAATTTAATAAAATTGATCAAATATCATCCAACCATTACTTACCTTTGGCATATATTTGACCAAGTCTAACTTCCAATATCACACCTGGTGCCACCCAGCAAAGTGAAAATTCAGAAAAGTAAATTAACTTTTGAACATGTTGCACAAGGAAAAACAAGAGCAGAATTGAATAAGATTTAACAATATCATCCAACCATTACTTACCTTTTTGCTTGAAATTTAATAAAAGGTGCATTCAATAGCCATTAAATCAATAAACACCACATGGGTAGAAACGACCGCAAATTATTAATAGTAGAGCATATTATAAAAAGAGTACCCAATTACCGAAAGCGCAAGAAAGTACAGTAGGTTTTAATGGCAATGGGGAGTAGAAATAACCATAGTTATGTGACAAAGACATTATTGTGGAGAGTATCTAATGTTTAAACACTTCCAATAGCCTACAGTAGGCATGCAACACCAAAAGGGGAAAAAAAAAACCAACAATATTTTGAGAGGTCATGAATCTAAAATCATATGAAAGATGCAGCGACACACTTACCTTTAATTCGACATAAAATTCCATGTGTAATTTTTGTTTGACTGCTTAAACTGGCTATGATAAATGATGAAAACTTGAAAAATAGGGATTGAATAGAAATATATTGTATTCCTTTTATAGCCACCATTATCTCCAGATAGATAAAAACCTGATAGCCTTTATTCTTGTTGATAGGTTGGTGAAGCCTGATCTAGATTTTATTTTATTGCAGGGGTTTATCTGAAATTTATCGGTTTAATCTGGACCATCTGTTATAACGCCAGATCGGACGGTTGTGGGTGTCTAGAGGTTTAGGGTTTCATATATTTATACTGGGTGGTGAGAGCGGTATGATA
Source organism: Camphora micrantha (assembly GCA_003546025.1). Lineage (NCBI taxonomy): Eukaryota > Viridiplantae > Streptophyta > Magnoliopsida > Laurales > Lauraceae > Camphora > Camphora micrantha. Next base: position 17,340,041 of record QPKB01000008.1, on the reverse strand, counting down.
TTGAGAGAGAACAAGAGATACAGTGAGTGCTTGTACTCCTGTGGGAATCTCCAATAATAGTGAACGGCGTGAATCTCCCGTGGACGTAGGCAATCTTGTCGAACCACGTAAATCGGTGTCTCGTGGATTGATTGTGTGATTGATGGATTGATTGTGTGATTGGTGGATTGCTTGTCTCATAGATTGTGCGTGTGTTTCCAATCCTAACAACTGGTATCAGAGCTTAGGGTTTTAAGCGCTCCACAATCGAGATTGTGTTTAATCCCGAAGAAGAGATCACTTGGATCTCTTGTTTTCGCCACACAGTAAATCGGAGTTCTAATCTGGGCAGGAAGAAATCACTGAAACAGATTCATCGAAGGTGGGCGACTACAGCGAATTTGTTGCAAACGTCTCATTTTGGGTTCTACATATCAGACAAGAAGCCACATCGCTTCTCATCGCTGGAACCGGAGAAGATAGAGAGATCCGTTGCCGCCCGTCGCCTGCGTCGAAGAAGGGGAGACGACTGTTGCTTGCCTTCCGCCGCCCATCGCTGTCCATCATGCCATCCACATCGCTGCGCACTTACCGTGATCGAGGAAATGAATAAGAGCTATGTTGCGTTAATCGCCACCCGCCATCGTCGTCGGTTGCTCTTTGCCGCCATCTTCATCTTGCCAATCCGGCAGACCTCCCGCGCAGTATCGTCGGAGAAGACCATCGCAAGAAGGAAGGGGATGTGTTCTCTGTTCTGTAGTAAAGAATCGAAAGGAAGAAGACAACCCAGTTGGGCTGGTTTCTAGGTTGGGTTAGTTTAGATCCAGTTCGACCTGACCCAGTTCAGGGCAGTCCAACAGCATAGTTGCAAGTCAGGTCCAGGTTAGTTTGATCTGACCCGTTTCGTAGAAGCCCAGAGCAGTCTGCTGACGTTATCTGTACGGTCAAGATAGAATTTACTGATTTGGACGGCCAGATTTGATTCTTAATTTCTGAAGCCATCCGGACTCAGAATTGCACTCTGTTTTTTTTTTTTTTTTTTTTTGGATTCGTATTGAGACAAAATCTACAAGGTAGATGGAAAGGATTGAGAGTTTGACAAGTAGAAAAACTCATCAAGTAGATTGAGCTTGGTTTGAGTGGGAGCCATGATGGACGACATGAAGCTCACAATTGAGAAGTTTAATGGCACAAACTTCGCGTACTGGAAAATGTAGATTGAAGATCTCCTCTACCAGAAGAATTTCTACTTGCTGCTTGGTGGAAAAGCCAAGAAACCTGCAACAATGTCAGATGCAGAATGGGAGGTACCCGACAGGAAAGCCTTAGGTACAGTTCGTCTCTCTTTATCAAAGTCTGTTACATTCAATATATCAAAGGAGAAAATCACTAAAGATGTTATGGATGCCCTATCTCGAATGTATGAAAAACCTTCCACCTCAAATAAAGTTTTCTTGATGAGAAAGTTGTTTAACATGAAGATGGTTGAAGGTGGGGTTGTTGCTGAACACCTGAACGAGTTTAACACAGTCATGAGCCAGTTATCCTCAGTTAATGTACAATTCAAAGATGAAATTTGGGCTTTATTGGTTTTATTTTCTTTACCAGATAGTTGGAATTGTATGGTTATATCACTGAGTAATTCTTCAAGATCACCCAAACTGAAATTTGATGATGTTGTGAGCGCTATCCTCGATGAAGAAATTCGTAGGAAACCTTCAGGTGAATCATCAGGAAGTGCATTGAATGTGGAAAACAGAGGTAGGTCATCTGAAAGAGAGAAAAACCGTGGAAGATCAAAATTGATGGACCCGATTCTTCCCTCTCTCCCGCTGCCTCCGCCCCGGGTCTTTCGGGGTACGGCGAAGGAGAGGAGAAGAAAAGATAAGGGGTAACAACATCTTTTCTCTTTTTTTTGTACGGGGTATGCCAATTTCACTTTTCTACTTGGAATTTAGAAACGGGAAATGAAAACTTTTTCTAGTTTCTATTGCACACATATTTTAAGAAAAGAGACAAAAGAGTTTTTTTTTTTTAATGCCGTGAAAGGCGATTTCATTTGTTGCCGTGAAAGGCGATTTTGCCGTAAAAGGCGATTTACAAGTCTTATCCATTATGAAAGACAAGAATTGTGATTTTTGTCTCTAAAAGAAAAATAAAGTACAATAGAAATCAAGAAAAGGAATCTGACTTCTCATTCGATTGTGGGGACACGTTCAGATCGACGGTCGCGAGTCATGTATGGGCTCCTCCATCGTCCATGCAGATGAGAACACGATGCTTGGATTCTTGGCTTGGCTTTTTAACCTCAGATTTTTAAAGGACAAAGACCAAGAGAAGGTCTTATATCCGATAAAAAGCTAAGTAAACGGGCTGAAAAACCACGTTTTAGCCATGTTGGTAGAAGAAGGGAGGTCCTTGGGGGGGTGGCCCCCCAAGGGTGCTTCAATCACCTTTTGGTGGTCTTTGCAGCAGAGTTGCAGGGCCTCTGGATTTTTCGGGCAATTCTCTGGATTTTTTTGTCTTCGTTTTCCGAGAGCGAGAGCTAGCTCCTTTCCCTTTGCAATGCCCTCCTATTTATAGGCCTTTGGTAGCCATTTAGGAGGGTTTATGAGCATTGAATGCATTAATACTCATAATGGGAGGAGTTACAAGTTTTAAAGTATTTGTTTTGTAATTCCTTTTTCCTTGAATCTGATTGGCTGATGGAGAATAATGAGCCTTTAATTGCTTTTAATCCCCATCATGGGAGGAGTTTCATGGCTTTAATGCCATAAATCCTTTAACTTGTAACTCTCATTTGCTTGCTTTTGATTGGGCCGTCCAAAATAATGAGTTAATGACCGCATTAACTTGTCATAAAAACGGGTCATTTAACCTCATTAATTGGTCGCCAAGTCGCTTGAAGAGTCGCGGGGCCGCGCCGCGTCTTTTGGAATTCTTCTTGCGATGATCGCCGGTGGATCCACATGTTGTTTGATGTCGGATGGCGATGCAATTTTCAGACATTGATTAATGTCAACGTGCCGGCAACATCTGTCCTGTCGATTTCACGATCGGGCGGGCAGAAAGTGTGCTTTCTTTGTCGGCCGGTTGGCGATTTCGAGGCATCTAATGATCATCCAATGATTTCGGCGGCGAATCCGTGATGTTGACGAAGATCGACGGATTTCATGCACGAAAAATCAGATTTTGGAAAAATCACAGGGGCCAATCAACTCGAAACGCGAAAAGGACCCGAAAAAGGGTCTTCCGGCGATTTTTTCGCCGGGGTCGCCGGAATTCCATGGTCGCCGGCGACCATGGGCCAAGGTCGCCGGCGACCATGGGCCTTGGGCCCATTTTTTGGCCGCCGTTCGGTCGCCTTTTCTTCGCCGTTTTTCGATCTTTTTTCATTCTTTTTTCTTCTGTATTTTTTCCTGACATTTCCCCTCATTTATTGGCCTGATTCTCTTGAAGAAAACCCGACGAGAAGCCACGCAAATCGGAGCACAAAGTTTCCTATTTTTTCTGGAAAGCCGAAGACTTTGTTTGTGCGGTATTGCCGATTTTTTGTCAAGCATTGAAACTAGGCCAAACGATGTCGGAATGACCTGAAATTCGACGTGGAGCTTCTTGAGCAGTAGATAGGACCAACCATAGGCTTTGGTTTGAGTTTTTGAAGCCGTTCGGGGTCCCGCAAATGCTTGCCTTAAAATTTCGCCATGAGAGAAATGCCGAGCTTTGACTTGTGGTCAACCGATGTCCGATTGACCTGAAAATTTGACAGGGAGCCTCCTGAGTAGTAAGTAAGACCAACCATGGGCTTTTGGTTTGAGTTTTGAAGCCTTTTGGGTCCCGCAAACGCTCGCCTTGATTTCACCTCGAGAGGAAAATGCCGAGCTTTGAAAACTAGGCCAAACGATGTCCGTTTGACCTAAAAACTTGACAGGGACCTATTGGAGTCATTTTGAGATGATCCATTAGCTCCAATTTGAATGCCATGATTCCGGGGTGCTCCGCTGCCGGTAGGCCTGTTTTTTGCTTCCTGAGAGTTGATGAAGGGTCAAACGTTGTCCGTTTGACTTGAAATTTGGCATGGGGCCTTTTAGAGGTATTTTGAGACCATCCGTAGGCTCTGATCGAAGTTTTGAAGTCTTCGACACTGTCGCTGCCAGGAGCTCCTGTCTGGCTGTCGAAGGAGTGAAGTTAGGCCAAATGACGTCGAAATGGCCCGAAACTTTATGTGTACCCCTCTTTTGGCTGCTTTGAAGGATCTTGCAGTTTTTGTTTGATTCTGATAAGATCTGGTGCTTGAAGTGGTGCCTTCCTATTTATGGCAGGATGTGGCTCCATGTAGTTTTTGGTGCTGAAGGGACATAGTGACATTTTTGGTGTCAACAAAAATCAAGGAGTAAGTCAAGATCTTCAAAAGGTAAGATCGAGTGCTGGAATTGTGGCAAGACAGGACATTTGAAAAAGGATTGCAGAGCTCCACCAAAGAAAAACAAGCAAAAGAACGGTAATAAGAATAACGAAGCTTCCGCAAATGTCGCAGGTGATACTGTTCGAGATGCTTTAATTCTTGCTTTTGATTATAAATCTAAATCTTGGGTCATAGATTTTGGTGCGTCCTTTCATGCTACAACACAGAGAATATCTCAAAAATTATGTACAATGTGACTTTGGTAAAGTTTACCTTGGTAATGATGAACCTTGTGACATAATTGGCAAATGAGATGTTCAAGTTAAATTGTCAAACAGCAGTATATGGCAATTGAATGATGTCAGGCATATACCCAGCCTGAGGAGAAACCTCGTATCAGTTGGTCAGCTTGCTAGTTCTGGTCACGTAACTATTTTCGCAGATGATTTCTGAAAAGTTACAAAAGGGAGTATGGTTGTTGCTCGTGGTAAGAAAGAAGAAACTCTTTACTTGACTAACAGCTCTACAAGTTCCATTGTAGTTGCAGATAAAGGCATTGACCCAAACACATGGCATTATAGACTCGGACACATGATGAAAAATGGATGAAGATTCTTCATTCTAAAGGTAAGCTGGAAGGACTCAAGTCCTTGGACTTAGAGTTTTGTGAAGACTGTGTTTTCGGAAAGCAGAAGAAAGTTACTTTCTCAAAAGTAGGCAGGCCACCAAAGTCAGAAAGGTTAGAACTAGTACACAAGGATGTGTGGGGACAAACTCATGTTCCTTCTCTTGGTAGATCTTCTTACTTTGTTACATTCATTGATGATGCTACTAAAAAATTATGGGTATATCCTATAAAACACAAGTCTGACGTGTTTAATATTTTCAAGAAGTGGAAAGCTTTGGTTGAAAATGAAACATGATTAAAACTAAAATGCCTAAGGTTTGATAATGGGGGAAAATACTGCAGTAAAGAATTTGAAGAGTATTGCACCAAAAATGGCATTAAGTGAGAGATGACCATTCTCAATACACCACAATAATATGGTGTGGCAGAGCTCATGAACAGGATAATTGTTGAGCATGCCAGAAGTATGAGGATACATGCTGGAATGCCCAAGCAGTTTGGGGCGGAAACAGCAAATACTGCTGCATACTTAATTAATCGGGCGCCTTCAATACCTTTGGATGGTGGACTACCAGATGAAGCTTGGACCAGAAAAGAGGTAAACCTTTCACACTTAAAAGTATTTCATTGTATCTCTTATGTTCATGTTGATGCTGAAAAAAGAGACAGACAAGATTCTAAATCTAGGAAATGCACTTTCATTGGATATAGTTCTGATGAGTTTGATTACCACTTCTGGGATGATGAAAATAGAAAAATCATTAGAAGCAAAAATGTTATATTCAATGAGAAAGTGATGCACAAAAACAAGGACAAGGTGCATGAGAACAGCAATGAATATTTAGAACTGGATGACACTTCTGAAAATGATGTACCTGAAGTACATGAAAATGAAAACCCGCAGGTAGACCCTCAAACACCTACCCTGGTAAGACACCTGCTAGGATCATAAGCCCACTCAGTGTTATTCACCTTCTTTATTTTACTTTTTGTTAACTGATGGTGGTAAGCCAGAATGTTATGAAGAAGCATTGCAGGTTGAAACTCGGGCTAGGTGGGAACAAGCCATGGAAGAAGAGATGCAATCTTTGTTATCGAACCAAACATGGGACTTAGTTCATATGCCTGGGGGAAAGAAAGCAATGCACAACAAGTGGGTGCACAAATTGAAGGTAGAACATGACGGTAGCCAGGGATATAAAGCCAGATTAGTTGCAAAAGGCTTCCAACAGAAGGCAGGTATTGATTACTCTGAGTTATTTTCTCATGTGGTTAAATTGAACATAATCAGAAGTGTTTTGAGCATTGTGGCAGTAGAAGATTTACATCTTGAGCAATTAGATGTGAAAACTGCATTTCTCCATGGTGACTTGGAAGAAGACAGCTATATGCATCAACCACAGGGATATGCTGTACCAAGAAAGGAGGAAATGGTGTGTAAGATCAAAAAGAGTTTATACGGTTTGAAGCAAGCACTAAGACAATGATATCTTAAATTTGACAGGTTTATGTGCAACACAGGTTACACACGGTGTCATTCAGACCATTGTTGTTATTTCAAAAGTCTTGATGGATGTTACGTTATTCTACTCTTGTACGTGGATGATATGCTTGTTGCAAGTTCAAATATGTATGAAATAAACAATTTGAAGAAACAATTGTCACAAGAATTTGAAATGAAGGATTTGGGTGCTGCAAATCAAATTCTTGGCATGAGAATTAGCAGAGACAGGAAAAATCAAACATTGAAGTTGTCTCAGGCAGAATATGTTGAAAATGTTCTAAACAGGTTCAACATATAGAGTGCTAAGCCAATTAGCACTCCACTGGCCAACCACTTCAAACTCTCAAAAGAGTTGTCTCCTAAGACAAAACAGGAGAAACAGAACATGTCCAAGGTCCCATATGTTTCAGTTGTTGGCAGCTTGATGTATGATATGGTTTGCACTAGACTAGGCATTGCTCACGCAGTGGGAGTTATAAGCAGATTTATGAGTAATCTCGAACAAGCGCATTGGGAGGCAATTAAGTGGATTCTCAGATATCTGAGACACCACTAATGCATCATTGTGTTTTGGAGGATTAGAGATCAAATTGCATGGCTATGTTGATTCGAACTTGGCAGGAGATCTTGATAGAAGCAGAAGCAGAAGCACTACAGGATATGTTTTCAGATTGGGTAGTACAGCTATTAGTTGGAAATCACAACTACAGGACGTCATTACACTTTCAACAACAAAAGCATAGTATGTTACCGCTACAGAAGCTAGTAAGGAAATATTTGGTCACAGGAGTTAATGGAAGAGTTGGGTAAGAAACAAGAGTCTAGTAGGCTTTACAATGACAATAAGAGTATCATTCATCTTGCAAAGTATTCAGCATTTCATCCGAAAACCAAACACATTCGGATCAGATATCATCTCATATGGTGGCTTCTGAAAAAGAAAATGTTGAAACTGGAGAAGATTTTGTCAAGCGTGAATCCTGCAGATATGTTCACAAAGGTGGTGACAACAGAGAAACTGAAGTTGTGATCGGCTTCAGTTAGTCTTCAAGCATGAAGATGAGGAATCAAGATTCTTAGCCGTGTTCTGTTATTGTCAAAGTCATTCAGTATGTTCAGTCTTCAAGTAGGAGATTGATGGGTTGGTGAAGCCTGATCTAGACTTTATTTTATTACAAGGGTTTATCTGTAATTTATTGGTTTAATCTGGACCATCTGTTATAAGGTCAGATCGGACGATTGTGGGTGTCTAGAGGGTTTCATATATTTATACTGGGTAGTGAGAGCGGGGTGATATTGAGAGAGAAGAGAGACAGTGAGTGCTTGTACTCTTGAGGGAATATCTAATAATAGTAAACAGTGTGAATCTCCCGTGGACGTAGGCAATCTTGCCGAACCACATGAATCCGTGTCTCGTGGATTGATTGTGTGATTGGTGGATTGATTGTCTCATAGATCATGCGTGTGTTTCCGATCCTAACACTTATATGACCAAAGCCTATAAACCTTACTACAGATTTCACAGAATTATAGATTCTGTACTTTATACCCCACACTCCATAATCCATGTGAGAGTCAAGATCATCGGCCTCGCACTTAAAACACATAACACACAACTTAGGCCAATCATACACATTCAGTAATTATTGAAAAATGTTCACCGACATTCCAACATAGATTGCCAACATATATGTGAATCCAAGCAAACAAACAAAGATAGTCCTCCGGCAAAAATAAAAAAAAGTGATGCTTTCTATTTGTGGTAAGTACAAAGTCATGTCTATAATTCTCTCCACGTTCTCTCTGATGGTGAAGACCAAAACAACTGAGCATTTGTAAAATTAGGTGGGGACGACATTTGGAAGTCATTGAACAACCCCAACAAAATTCTCAAAATTCTTGGAAACAAACAGCCCCTATGGAGAAGACTTTCGTTACATTCCTCACGGAGGTCCAAATAAGCCACCTAATGCACTTTCCCTTAGAAGCTCGAATCTACAGATACAACTTTTAATAGATTTCTTGCCCATGGAGTTTGTGGATTGCATGGCTAGCATATGAATTTTTCTGTTTTTCCCTTCCTTTTGCATTCACACCTAACGTACTTATCATGATGGAGATTATGTGCTTCTCTAGAACATATATGGAAGCAATAGCCGTTGGCTTAAGAAGGAGGAGGTAAGAAGCTCAATGAGAAAGAGGAGTATTGAGAAGAAACCTGGGTGTAGTTTAGTCAAGCTCAATCAAGTTATTCATGAGTTCATTGCTGGAGACGAATCACACCCTCAGTCTAAAGAGATCCAAGAAATATTGAGCTTAATTATGGAGAAGTTGAGCGATGTGGGTTATACTCCAAATACATCACATGCGTTGTTTGACATTGAGAAGAGGAAAAGGAGCAAAACCTGAATCTACCATAGTGAGACATTGGCAGTTGCTTTTGCACTCCTAAATGCTGATCATGGAAAGACAATTAGAATTGTTAAGAACCTTCGGATTTGTAGGACTGCCATATTTTTATGAAGCGTGTTTCAGGAATTTTTAACAATGAAGTAGTCATTAGGGCCCGCAATCGTTTCCACCATTTTAAAGGAGTAATATGTTCCTGTAGGGATTACTGGTAACTCTTACTGGCTAGGATCATATTAAGAGTCTAGATCCAGTAGGAATTACCAGGGCATCTACAACTGCTAATGATATATTAGGTTCAGAATTTCCACTATACATCATGATATTTGGAAAAAAAAAAAAAAGTGGGAATCGTTGGAGAACTTTGGCCAGCTCTCGAAATCTTGACAAAGTTCTGTTTTGTTGGACAAATTGAAGCATTTGAGATTTCTATCAGAGCAAATGAAATTTGAGAATCAACATGACAATGAATATTGGCAATTTCTCACATTATGATTGAGGAATGTGAAATGAGATCGCGGAATCTCTTGCAGAGGAGCTTGCAATCGGACTACAGTATGTTCAGGCATCCATGCCAGAAAGAACAAAGAAAAGAAGTTGGCAAGATGAATATTCAGAACATCTCTACAACATATTATAATAAAAATACTTATATGTGCAGTCTTACAAACATACTTATAAATTCATAGATTCCAATGAATGGCCAACAGAGCTTCATCTTTATTAGTAACTTGCTAGGCTAGAATGTGTAGCATCCATGTGCTTTACTTTGAATGTGGGAAAAAATTTGGAAAAATAAATATTGGTGCATATTGATCAGATTTTGTTGAACCGACATCCTGGGATGTTTCTTCAGCCATTTAGCCCATCTGATATTCGGATTGAACTTAAGAGCTAGTCTTATTATCTATGGAAACACTTGCCTCGATGCCATAATCTCTTCTAATGCTATCAAAAACCCACATCCCTTCATCTAAAAGACCCCCATGACTACAAGCAATTAAAACTCCAATTAAAGTAATATAATCCGGTTGTAGTTTAGCTTTCTTCATTTCATCAAACATCCTTAGCGCTTCTTTACTCCGCCCATGAGCAGCAAACCCATTGATCAAAGGTGTCCCCGTCGACATATTTCTCTTAGGCATTGCATCGAACACCCTCACAGCGCCCTCAAAGGTGGAATCTTAGCAAACAGTTGGGGTACAGTGTTTAAAAAAAAAAAAAACACAACGATCTCGTTTACATACAAGGCTATGCTGATCCAATAGTGGAAAAGGAAATAATACACTACAGATTCCATCATAGCGTACAGAAATTCAAAAGAAAAGATGGAAGCACTTGCACGGTTGCACGACAAAGATTCCACCGTAGCAAACAACACCAAAAGGAAAAATAAAACAACAATATATAGAGAGGATTTTGACCTACAAGAGTTGAAATATAGACAAAACAAACTTCTTCTTGGTCACCAAAAGCCTGTTTTTGAACGTGAGGAGCACCTCCTGTTTCCTTTACCCGCTAAGCAGTGCCACAGGAGCTGTAATGTCATCTTGTATCTTATTGGGCCCCATCACAAAGGCGGGTGCAATGAAACAAGCATGTCAAGTTACTCTCTTGATTGAAGCATGTCAAGTGACTCTCTTTTACATAAGGATAAGGAAGAAGAGAAGAAGATATAAGCAGATAAGGATAAGGATGATGTCATCTTGCATCTTAGTGGACCCCATCATAAAGATGGGCGTAGTGAAAGAACCATGTCAATTTACTCTCTTTTATAAAAGGGGTATAGATATAATATAATAGCAACAAAGGCCCGTGTTAAGTTTGGGCCAAAAAAATAAAAATATATTAAAATATGAGATTTTCTTTAAATTATTAATAGAAAAATTAATCTTACACAAAGTGATATATAATTTATTATTATTATTATTATTATAAGTCTATATACAAAACTTTTTTCAAAAGGGAAAAGAAAATGACATTAAACTTACATTAAGAATCAAATTTCCTTTCATAGATTTTAATGTATTTTAATTTCTCATATAATTCTTTTTGAAAAATCTAAATTGCTTAAAATAGTTTCTAAACATACTTGACACTCTCCACCTTCGTACAAATGTATATGTTAGAATTGAAAGATTGAGTATTAATGTATTACATATTGCAAATCTAAGAAAAAGTGAATGGGTTAGACATATAGTTTACCTATTTCCTTTCTTTCATTTTGAGTTATTATCTTTGATATGATAACCTTACTAAGGAAACAAATAGAAAAGAATATTTTTAAAAGGATTCAATTCAGTTGCACAAGGGCCACTCGGCGAGACTGGGAGATGAATAAAACTGACGTTTTTAAATTATTTTATAGGTGTTTAACCAAATTTACTACATATGAAGATAATAATAACAAAAATCCATCAGTGCCGACTTGAAAATGTATCAAGATAAGAGAATAAGAGCTGATCATATCATAGAGAATTGGCATAAAATTCATGAGATCATCACATCCTCTTTAAAATCATCAAAAAACTTAAATAAGGTGATCAGAGTAAAATTTCCAATTTAGCATATTTTGATTTATAGTCTATATGGCGGTCATCTCCCCGATTAGCATGGTTCAAAATAACGGTCGTTACCATTACATAACGGCCGTTATGTAATGGTAACGGCCATTACCGTTACGTTAAATTGAATATAACGGCCGCAATACAAAATGGGGTAACAAAATCGGCAAAAAAAATAGTCCACAATGGCCGTTATTTTGAATATAATGGTCTTACCATTATAACGGCCATTATTTTCAAAATAACGGCCGTTATAATGAAAATAACGGCCGTTATAATGGCCGACGGGAATTTTTTAAAAAAACATCCCTTTTGGCCTTCTTCTTTCACTTCTTTCACTGTGTTTCTTTTCTAAGAGCTTCATAAGGCTTCCTAAGGACTGCTACAACTTCTAAGGCATAGAGGAGCACCTAAAAGCTTAAATCTAAGCTACCTTTGGGCGGATTTGTATGTGGGGAAAGCTTATAATATTTCAACTTATTTTAGTATATACATCGATACAACTATGATATAGGATGTTATAACTTGAGGGGACCGTTATTTTTCTTTAAAGTGTGCACTAATGGAAAAAAAATATTAGTTTCTATCATTTTATAATATTCTGAACTCTTTGGATATTTTTTCGGATTTTTTTGGGGTCAAATAAAAATTCACTCCGTGATGGGCCCGAACCGCGACGCGATAACCGCGAATCGTGATTTTAAACCATGCCGATTAGAGCATTATATGTTCCTCATTACATAAGGGATGTAGAAGTTGGCACTCTCTACCGCGTCCCTCACTATTGATTTAATATATATATATATATATATATAATATTGAATATGTTATCTATGACTATGAGTAATGTATAAAATGGGTATTTAAGAAACAATTATATCTATATGACATTCTTCCTGTTTTTTTCTCATGCTTGATGCTTCTAACATCAAATCATGGTCTAACTATTGGATTAAATGAGTGTGGCCCAAATGACCACAAGCCCATTAAGGATATTTAATTATACTCATTTGCCTACACATTTAAGTTACCTAATTATTTTGAGCTCACTTGCAAACAAACTAATAATGGGCTGAGATTAAAGAGTCAGGTGATAGTTGGGAGTTAATGGTCCTTGATGGGTAGGAATCTCCTATAAAACGACCCATTGGATAATTCCTTTGGTTAATAGTTTCTTGGCCTCCATCACTAAGTAAGGAAGAATAGCAAAGGCAAAAGAGTTGTAAACCTCACGTGTGTTCCAAGCCTCTATCATTTCAAGGAGCTTCTCTCACTTTAAGGAAAGAGCTATGGAGTCAGGCAAGCTCCTCCCCATTCTCAGATTATTTATATTTACTTCATTGTGTTATTTGGATTAGACCCAAGGAGATCCTCCTATGAACTGAGGGATTTTAAGCTTACATGTAGTATTAGAGCCATTTTTGGGTATAGCCAAATGATCGCTTCAAGTTTTGTTTTACATATTCTAAGATTTTGGGGCTTTCCGGGTTCTCCTCGGAAATCAAACCAAATGCCCAAATGAAAGAAGTTTTGGGTATTTGATGAAAGAGATTCCATTTTATTGGAAAGAAAAGACTTACAAATCAAGTATTATGGTGCCCAACCCAATCTGGAAGAGATGGGAATAAAAGATCATATTCTATTTATTTGTATTTTCTTGGTTTAAGAAAAAACATAGAGTTGGAACCTCCATAGGTTTATCACTGTTATTACTTTATTTTGGTTTGCTGTCATTTTGATGATAGACATGAAAGGAGAAACTGATAATGAAAGCTTTATTTCAATGTAATGGTATTAAAGGGTTAAAAAAAAAATTGAATGACGGAGAATGGAGGCGACCCTGCCTTCGATGTCATAAATAGATAATGGAGGCAACCCTGCCTCTATCATCTTAAATAGATGACTGTGTGTTGGCAGAGGCAACCCTGCCTCCACCATATGAAATGGTGGTTGGGTCAAGCAGGGCAGGTTAGGTAAGACCTGACCCATTAAGGACCCCTGAGCCCAGTACAGTTCTGGAAGAAAATCTCCAGAATGTTCTACTTATTAAATGGTATCTATTGACATGGTTAATTAGCCCAAATGAGTTCTAGAACTGACCCAATTATTTCTATTGATCATATTGGCCAAAATGGGTGATCCAAAATTTGTTTTGATCATATCAGACTCAAGGGAACACGAAATTTCGATCCGTTTTTTTCCTATGAATTCCTATTAATGAGATCTTTAATCTGAATAGTTTGGATCAATTATGGAGTATCTCTAGTATTTTGGAATATTCTTTTAAATGTTAAAATAAGTCATTAAAGATCATTTTCGTATCATGGATGATTTATTTTATGCAATCAAAGTGTACAATAGCATGTAACTTAGCTAATTATGTGTTGTTATGTTAAATTTATATCACCTTGGATCATTAAAGAAAAACAAAGATTCCAATTAAGGATATAATATGATGGAAGTGTTGTTATTATAATTTCAATTAGAAATGAATAATTTGAATTGATTTAATAGTTGCCAAAGCAACCAAGTCATGAAGAATTGTTCGATTTCTAGATTGAACTAAGGGCATGTCACCATTATTTGTGTGATTATAATAACACTAAATTGCAATTTCATAAAAGATATGAGGAGAGGCCCAAAAGTTCAATCTTCATGGAATAGAAATCAAAATAAGATATTGTTGGTAATGTGATGTAATTAAGAATGATTTATGCCTAAAGGAATAGTCCTCTTAATCGCACCATATTATTAAAGTAGTCTTATTAATTAAAGAAAAGTGATTATTATGCATATTATTTACATACACAAAGGTAGATTTACAATGATGTATAATTGCTTTTACTTTTATTGTTATTGTATGATCAAGAATAGATTGTAACTTGTGGATATTATTGTTTATTTTCAGTAATTAAGTCAATGGCGGCACTTTCTACATTAGGGACCATTCCTACCTTAGATGGGTCAAATTTTCTAGAATGAATGGACATGCCAATGATAGTCATAACCTTCTTGGACTTGGCCCCTAACTCCTACAAATGAAACATCTAGTGATGAAAAGGCAAAATTTGAGAAATGGACTAAGGTTAACAAGGTAACAACCAAGATTATCTTGAATTCTATTTCAAGAAGTATTAGGGGATCCCTTGGAACAAAATGCAAATGAACTCTTAGATACTGTAATTGAGCAGTTCAAGGTAATTGATGAGGCAATAGGGGCATCGCTAATAAGTCGCCTATCAAGCAAGAAATATGATGGGACTTTGGGAATGAGAGAACATATTTTATCAATGCAAAATATTGTTCAAAACTGGAATAAGTGGATATGAGTGTATCAAAAAAGTACTTGATACAATTCATTTTGGACTCTCTCCCTTCCTCTTTTGGCCCGTTTTAGGTTGCCTACAATTAAAGCCCAGCACCTTCGACCATAACAGAATTAATTGCTAGATGTGAAAGGAAGCTTAAGGCTGAGAGGCAACTGATGGTAAATTTCATCTCTCATAACAAGTCCAAGAGAAAGGAAAAGAACCAGAAAATGTCAAGTGTTCAAATTGCAAAACCATAAAAGAAGGAAAACTATGATAGAAGAAATGCTTCTTTTGTGGATAGAACGGTCACTTCAAAAGGGATTACCTAAAGCGGGAAAATTGGTTTGAAAAGAGAGGTACAAATTTATCTCTAGTATGTCATGAAACCAATTTAACCGATGTTCTACCAAGTTCTTGGTGGGTTGATTCTGGTGCAACCATTCATGTGACTAGTTGTGTGCATGGATTTCTTTCAAGCCGGAAACCAAATGATGGAGAAAAGACTATTGTCATGGGGAACTGAAAGGAATCACGAGTCGAAGCAGTAGGCACTCATAGACTGGTGTTGGACACTGGATTTATTTTGGACTTCCATAATGTTTTCCTTGTTCCCGAGATTTTTTAGAAACTTAATTTCTATTTCAAAGTTGGTTCATGAAGGGTTTGAATTTATTTTTGAACAAAACTTTATAAGAATTTCATAATTGAATGTTTAATTGGGAATGGTTATTTATGTGGTGGATTGTATAGTTAAAAGTTAAATTCTATGGATGAACAATCATTGCACACACCACACATTAGTTGTTAATTAAGCATTGGCACTAAGAGAGGGACAATTAAAGAGAACTCATCTATGTTGTGGCATAAAAGGCTAAGGTATATCTCAAAAGAGAGAATGCTCAGATTAATGAAAATGGATTATTACCTAATCTTGATTTCAATGATTATGGTGTTTGTATAAAGGAAAAACAGTCAAACACAAATAAGAAAGGTGCCACAAGAAGTTCCGAACTCCTAGAGGTAATCCATACGGATATATGTGGAAAAATGGATATACCATGTTTTACAGGTGAACAATATTTTATCACCTTTATCAATGATTTTTCGCGATTTGGTTATATTTATTTGATCAAAGAGAAATCCGATGCTTTAGGTATTTTTAAGATATTTAAAGCAGTAGTAGAAAACCAATTAGTGAGATCTGGTAGAGGTGGTGAGTATTATGGAAGGTACACCGAATCGGTCGTAAACCGGGCCCATTTGCTAAATTTCTAGAATATGAGGGTGTTGTGGCCCAATACACAATGCCTGAAACACCTCAGTAGAATGGTGGTGTTGAGAGAAGAAATAGGACGCTTGGATATGATTAGGAGCATGGTAAGTAATACCACTTTACCCAAATCAGTGTGGGATGAAGCACTTACGATGACAATATACATATTAAATCGTGTCCCTAGTAAAGCGGTGCCAAAAACACCATTTGAGTTGTGCACTAAAAGGAAACCCAGCCTAAACCATTTTCGAATCTGGGGTTGCCAATCTGAAGTGGGAATTTATAACCCACATGAAAGAAAGTAAGACCCTAAAACTATTAGTGGATATTTTATTGGTTATCCTAAGAGGATCTAAAGGGCATAGGTTTTACTGTCCTAATTATACCACTAGGATTGTAGAATCGAGAAAAGCGAAATTTCTAAAAAGTCATGAGAATAGTGGGAGTGTTCAAGGAAGAGATATAGTTTATAAAGAAATCAGGGAAAATATTGAGTTGCTTGATACACAAAATGGGTTTGTTCCACTTGATATCATCAATGATCATCAAGAGATACAACAACTACAAAATGACCAAGTTGAACATAATAATGGTCAGCCCATCAATGATCCACTCCCAGAACATCATGATAATCCACTTCCTAATTATCCGGAATTAAGGAGGTTAACTCGAATAAGAAGACCTATGATTTCAAACGATTATGTTGTATATTTATAGGAAGCCGATTTTGGGATAAAAGATGATCCTAGAACGTTCAAAGAAGCTATAAAAAGTGTGAATTCTGATAAATGGATGGATGCTATGAAAGAAGAGTTGGAATCAATGGCTACTAATGAGGTTTGGGATATTATTGAACTACCAAAGGGTTTCAAGGCCGTAGGCTGTAAATGGGTCTTGAAGACCAAAAGAGACTTGAAAGGAAAGGTAGAACGATTTAAGGCTCGGCTCATTGCCTAATGTTTTACTCAAAAAGAGGGAGTTGACTACAATGAGACTTACTCTCTAGTATCTAAAAATGATTCATTTAGGATAATTATGGCTTTTGTGGCTCATTTTAACTTAGAGCTACATCAAATGGATGTTAAGACAATATTCCTAAATGGTGATTTAGAATAAAATGTATACATGGACCAACCAGAAAGAATCATAAAAGGGAATAACAATAAATTAGTTTTCAAATTAATGAAATCGATATATGGTTTGAAACTAGCTTCCAGGCAATGGTATCTTAAGTTTAACAGCATTATTATGTTATTCAGTTTTTTTGAAAATCCAGTAGACCATTGCATCTATCTCAAGATTAGTGGGAGCATTATTATGTCGATGATATTTTGCTAGCTAGTAATGACCTTTGGTATAAATCACGAAACCAAGGAATATCTTAAGAATAATTTTGATATGAAAGACATGGGACAAGCAACCTTTGTAATAGGAATCGAGATATATCGGGATAAATCTCAAAGATTACTTGGGTTATTACAGGAATCCTATATCAAAACTATTCTTAAAAGATTCTGTATGGAATGATGTAGGCCCCAAGATTCACCAATAATTAATGGTGACAAATTTAGTAAAGAGCAAAGTCCAAGAAATGAAATCGAAAGACGTCAAATGGACCAATGCCCTTATGCTACTGCAGTAGGGAGTCTGATGTATACACAAACATGCACTAGACTTGATATCAGTTTTACAGTTGGCATGTTTAGTGGATATCAAAGTAACTCAGGAATGGCACATTGGGTAGGAGTGAAGAAAGTCTTGCGATATCTTAATGGCACTATGAATTACGGGCTCTCATATAGAAAGTCCGATCAATTAGAAGTGATCGGTTATTCAGACTCAAATTTCACTGGATGCCTCGATACAAGAAAGTCGACTTCAGGATATATTTTCCTATCAGCTGGTGGGGCAGTATCATAGAGAAGTGTGAAATAGACCCTAGTAGCTCCATCCATATTCGATGCCAAATTTGTGGCATGTTTTGAAGCAATAGGTCATGCATTATGGATATGAGATTTTATCACTGGTTTACAAATTATGGATACAATTTCTAAACCTCTTAAAATCTTTTGCGATGATGATGCAATAAGAAGATTTGCTCAAAATGACAAAGTTTTTAGTAAATCAAAGTTTTTGGAAGTTAAGTACTTTGTATTAAAGGAAAAGGTACGAGATCAATTGGTGTCTATTGTTGGGGATCTAACAAGCCAAATAATAGCGGATCCGTTAACGAAAACATTGGTGCCAAAGGCTTATAGAGAGCATGTGAGAAATATAGGCCTTATTGATTTGCCTTATTATTGAGGACATCATTACAGTAATGATTTCATAATTCTTATTTTGACAAATATTTACATGTATTAAGGTGAATAAAATAAGAATATTAAAGAGAATGGCATTATCGTACCCAATTAAAGAGGATGGTCATTGAAAATGTCATATTTTACCCTTATCAAGGACTTGGATAGGTTGGGGTGCTAGTGGATTAATTATGGAAGGGAGCATGTCATTAAAGATATGTAGCTGCTATGGTTCACATTGGCAAACCAATTTAATCACGTAAGGCTCAGCATAAGAGATACGTTGGCAATTATTTTAAAGTCGATGCGCATCAGTCAAGGTCGTTTTATCGATTTACAAAGTACTATTTGAAAATGAATTTTCTTAAACTAAAATTCTGAATTTTGTTTTCATGGTCATATGGGCCAAGTGGGAGAAATTTGGATTAGATGGGTGTGGCCTAAATGACCACAAACACATTAAGGATCTTTAATCATACCCACTTGCCTGCACATTTAAGAGACCTAATTATTTTGAGCTCACTTGCCAACAAACTAATAATGGACTGAGATTAAAGGGTTAGGTGATAGTTGGGGGTTAATGGTTCCTTGATGGCTATGAATCTTCTATAAAAGGACCCCTTGGATAACTCCTTTGGTTAATAATTTCTTAGCCTCCATCACTAAGAAAGAAAGAATAGTTTAGGCAAAGGAGTTGTAAACCCCATGTGTGTTCCAAGCCTCTTTCATTTCAAAGAGCTTCTGTCACTTCAAAGAAATAGCTATGGAGTCAGGTAAACTCCTCCCCATTCTTAGATTATTTATGTTTACTTCATTTTGTCATTTGGAATAGACCCAAGGAGATCCTCGTGTAAATTGAGGGATTTTAAGCTTACACTAACACCCAATATTTGTGTGGTTCGATGGAAAAGGGCTAACATGAAAGGATGTGAGACCCACCAGAGGACTTACTTTTTTCAATCATATATGACCATAATAAATTAGGCCTGCCTTTTAATTTTATGATCATGAAGTTTGATGGCGTGCATACCTTACATATAAGAACCTTATCTTAATAGTTATATGGATACAAGTGGGACCCATCTGACCATGTCATCTTTTGTTGCTAGTACTCAATGCCTCTTTGATGCAGGTTTGATACACGTGTACGCCAATCCAAACTGTCCATATCTGAACACCCATTGATTTAATGATGAAACGCTTATCCATGCTATTGTTCTAGAAGGTGGGCCCCCCAAATTGGACGACAGGAATTAAGGCACATGTATCCCTCGCATGTTCATGCGCATGATAAATTAATTAGTTTTTTGCATATACCCCCTAAGGTTTGTAGGATTTGTAAATAGACCCCTGAGGTTTTAGTATTTGTAAATAGGCCCCTGAATTTTTATTTTAATACCTTCTGTATCTCCATAATCAATAGTCTTCTAACCAACATAGGTTTTTAGAGTGAAATGACCTTTTTGCCCATCCATTCTATCCTTGCTTGGACTCAACTATTTTCATAAAGCATATAACATTAACAATTTACTTAGTGGCTCATTTTATTTTTTTTTATAAATACGGGGCTCATTTCATTAAATCTACATTGATCATGACGACAATAACACATGTACTTATAACTAGTTATGATTTCTCAATCCATACATGAACCACCTTTGGATTGATGAAAGTTTCGAAAAACATGATTAAGCTTCATATGTAGGGGGTGTAAAAAGAATATTGGGGAATGGGCAAATGTAAAAAAATATATTAAATTCTAGAATTTGTGAGGCGGTGGTGTTTGGCTCTATGTAAAAGAAATATTGGAGGGAGGGGCAAATGTTAAAAAAAAAATATTAATTCTTAGAATGTGCCACAGGAGGAGGAATCTTAAACTTTTCTCAAATACGGGTAGCGCTTAAGTCCCCAGGCCCTTGTACCTGGGTCCACCCCCGGTCATGTGCATGAGAGGGTTACTATTGAGAGAAATCATTGGGACTTGAGATAAAATAATTGTGATTTTGCAAATAAAACTATACTCACTTTTGTTTAATGGATGTATGGGCAAAGATGTCATTATATAAAAATCCAACACAAATCTCATGGTGGATGCTCATTCTTATTAGTAATATTGATTTTGGGGACATGAAAGGTATTAAAAAGAAAAGGTAGGGGCCTATTTACAAATAAAAAAAAACCTCAGGAGCCTATTTACAAATTCTACAAACCTTATGGGGGACTATACAAAAAGCTCAAAAGTAATTCCATAATTATGGTACAAAAGACTGGCTATGTGGTTCTTTGCAACAAATAATTCATGGTTTGAATAGAGTTTAGCCATATCTAGAAGAGCATAGATCCCCTATTTCGCTGAAATAGCATGTGGCATGATTTGATAGGATGAAAGAGTATCTCCCTGTTTCAGCGAAACAAGGATCCGGACTCTATTTGGAAACTAAGAGATCAAGATACTTTTAATGATTTGAATTTAGTTAAGTTAAGATGAGATGAGATAAATCTGGAGAGATGGAGTGGCCCGCATCAAAGCAAGGGGGTGGGAGCCACGAGAGACCTCAACCATAGGGCGTGTTTGGATGTGAGGTGAATTGAAGTAAAGTGAGGGAATTGAAATATCTTGATGGAGGTTGAATTTTGAAATTCATGAGTGGTGCATGATAAATGAATTATGAGGATGAAGAATACCAATCCAAAAAATAGATTTTGGGAAGGATGGCCTGTAGGTAGGAATGCATTCAACATGGGTCCAAACCGGCTTGAACCTTAGTGAAAATGCAATTCATGCATGATTTGTTCCGGCTCAGGCATGGATTTTGAAGCACGAAATGATTTCTCATTCCTAGATTTATGTCCCCTATCGAAAATTGGCCCAATGTAATCTCCTTTTTTTTTAATGGGGAAGGGGAGTCGGTAAAGAAGATGCTTCATTTTCTAGCTTCCCGCGATCAAAGTTATCCCCCTCATCAGTTTACCCTCACGAGCCCAAACTATACATTTATCCAATGGTTGCTCAATATATATATATATATATATATATAGGGGGCAGGGCTCTCATAAGCTGAAGCTTACCTTAACCTAAGATGGAATAGTGCTGATCCCACAAATCAAAGTTGATTATATATATATATTTTTTGCATGATGGAACTGGAAAATCTAGTTATAATTGGATTTATTTTGATTTTGGAGATGATCATCAGGCAAAAAACAACGATAATTAATTGACTTTGATTTGTGGGACCAGCATTGATTTAGCTTAGGATTAGGTAAGCTTCAGCTTAGAATAGTTGGCCCCTATATATATATATATATATATATATATATACACATACATGGGGAGTGCTACACAGTGCTCGAGCGTTTTTTAGAAAAAAACTCTCCTCCTGATGGAAAGATCCATATGAGGCCTACCTATATGCAAAATCTTGAGCCCATAAGTTCATCATAACCTTTTGATCTATGGCCCTAAAAATTAATAGTTTAGAGATGCATCATTTTATTATGAATTCAATCCAACGGTGAGGAAAAGTTTGATGAGTATCAAACTTAGACTTAGTGACTATTCATTGGCGGGTAATGTGTGTGAAAAGACTTGATTGACACAACATGGGTCCCATGACCAAAAATAAGAGGGGCGAAAAAAAAAAAGGTGTTTTTAAAGTGGGGCATTTCTTTAGAATTTTTCATTAAAATACCAAAAGTGCCTTACATATATATATATATATGGGGCTCTCCTAAGCTGCAGCCCATATAAATATATATATATATATATATATATATATATATATGGCAGTTTTGTAAGGCACTTTTGTTATTTTAATGGAAAGTTAAAATGCAAGGAGATGTGGCAATTTTGTAATTTTTAAAGGCTAGTGAAATCAAAATTAGAGAATGCACAAAATTGGAGCCTGTATACCTTTATTAAAGTAAATCTATTTAGTCATGGGGGCTTTAGGTCATGTATGTGTACACAGATTTTCTTTTTCTTTTTTAGAAAGATGATAATCTATTTCTTAACATTGAGAATAAACATGATTAATAATCTAGGCATAAGTGTTTGCATAAAGTCTCATCCTTGCTAAATTATGTGCTTCGCTATTAATGCTTCTATCAATCACCATAAAATGCGCTTTAGTCAAAACATCTTTTTTTTTTTTTTTTTCTATGATCTTTTGTAATGGGGTGTGAAATTTGTATGGAAATGATGTTGAGGCTGTGTTATTGAATCTATTATTATATATTATAGATGTAGGCATCGATTTCGAAATTGAACTCTAATTTTACAATTGATTGAGAAATTAGAGCTTAATTGCGATTTCAATTTTGATCCAATTTTAACTTAGAGAGAGAGAGATTTTAGAATCTACTTACAATTCTTAACAAACTCAAATCCTTAAATTTGAAATCCTTATCTATTAAGAGTTGGAGTCCCACAATGGACTCTTCTACATTGCTTAGCATGACTGTGGAAGAAAAATATATATAGTGTATTAAAATGCGTGTGTCAATCGGTTAGACCCATGTCTACTGTAACAGCAGAAGCTATAAAAAAAACCTAGCTTTGTGATAGAATACACACACACACCCATGCAACATTCAAATGAATAATCTATTCAAATAAGGCAGCACTTGCATACGATCTCACTATATGTAACATAAATCAAATGAAAATTTATTGAGCTTTTGTATATCTCCCTAATTAGTAGGCATTTATTGTGACAATGACCATGTGAATGGCTTTCTCTTAATACTCATTCCCTACTAATTAGGGAGATGTGGTTCTCAATTATTATCTCAACCAAGATCCATATGTACTTCAAAATTGGCCCTCATCTCTATTTTATTTATTTCCAAATGGAGCCCATGATCCAAACTCACAGAGAAGAAGAGTAAAAGAAGGGAACTTGTGTGAGCTTTTGAAGGAATTTGACGTATGTCGGCGCCTTTAAATTCAAGGGGTCATCACGTTATGTAAGTTTACATCATTTTTTATATATATTTTGATGCACATAAATTTTTTTTTAATAATCAAAGAAATTAAAAAAGTAGATTTATATTTTTTTAGTGATTTTCAGAAAAATTCTTAAATCTAACAATATTTTAATTTTTTTCAGAATTGATTACTTAATTTTAAATGGAGTTATATGAGGTTGGATTTGAGATAAATCAACCCGGAAAACTTATATTGTGTTTGATGGGAGTCAAACACATGGCCTTTAAAATAATATGTAACACATTTTACTAACTGTGCAATCTATTTCATATAATAAAAGAATATAGAAAAATATAACAGATGAAGAGGAGGTCTTATCAAATTTTATTGATTTAGTCTTCCTTTTCTCTTTTTGAGGGTGTGCCTGTAAGTTTGACACGAAGTGGTAAAAAATAAAAAATAAAAAATTCTATTGTGATAAAAAAAAAAAAAAAAAAGATTCTGAAAACTATCATGAGTTTACTATTTGAGCTTAGGCATAGCAAAACTATTACGGTAGGTATTGAGTTTACTATTCTTCTAATTCTACATATCTAAGTACACACTAATGTACATAAAAATTGAACTATAGCCTTCTTTTTCTAAAATTTTAAATTTCTAGATATTCTTCATAACTTAAAATAATAATTATTATCATAAACAATAACACGCGTCTCTTAATAGTATGATTATAATAATGATAATCGGTAATAATATAATTATCATCTTATGGATTTATATATTAGAATACGTATATATTAGATTAATTTATATATATTATGTCCTTTTCATTTAAATATAATTTATATAGAATGTATCATATTTTTAACTCTTTTTATAAATTTTAAAAGTTCATAGATTTTTTATTATATGAATTATGTTGCCCGTGCTAGGCGCGGGCATGGTTTGCTAGTAATAATCTTTAAGTCACTAAAGAAATCTAATTTTTCTCCACCTATTTTGTAGTGTCAATTCCAAATTGCTTCTTCGATGGCCAAAGTATCTACCATGAGAGCAGAATCACCCTCTATTCTTTTTTAGAGCATTGCCAATAAGCCATCATTTTTTCATAATCAATGCATCTAGCTCTCAGCTTGTTTAGCCTCTTTATTCACAAAAAGATGTGAAAGTTCATATCCAGACTCTGATCATTGTTGAAAGTATCCACTCAACCATCATTGTAATTCTGATCTCCTTGCATTTTCTCTAACGAGCATATGTATTTTTTCTTCAAGTTAAGGTTAATCTTATTCATGTCCTACCTCGTCAAAATTTGATAAAACGACAAGGAACATGTCTTTCTTCTTCCGTGGCTTTACACAAGCATTCCCTTGAGAATGTAAAGTACTAGGATTGTCACGGGAAAAAAAAAAGGAAAATACTTAAAATTGTATGAGAGGCCCATTGGATGCAAGTAATCATCTAAGCCCAGATCATGGATCATGTGGGCCCCACTGCTAGTCCATGATAGGACCTTTCAATCGCCTTACCTCGTGATTGACACGCACTTCAATGGGCCCACTCCTAAATATTTTTGCAGCCGATTCTACCAGGGAAAACGACTTTACATGGGCTTGGCTGAGCCAAATCTAGTTGCAGTCCCAGCCATTTTAATCATGGGGCTTTATTTGTCAGGGCCCATGCCAGGCAAGTGTGACAAAATGACATGGTAAGACTCATTTAACTGGATCCTGATCCTCAAAGGGAGGTTCTGAATTGGAGTAATCTTGAATATATTGAAGGAGTGACTCTAAAGTGGGTCTACCTATTTAGAATTAGTAGTGCTAGGGAAACTTAAGACTAATAAAAAATAAAAGAAAAAAAAATTGTGATTGGGCTTCCTTTCTTCTTATTGGAGACAAGATTTGGGAGAGTGTTTTTGAGAGAATAAAAAAATGGCCCTGAAATCCTCCTGCATGTGACTTCATATTTTAATTCATGATAAGTTGATTGAACTTATATAAATAACATGAATAAAACATATGAAGTATATTATTTTTGATACATTAGGGATGCTTTCTATATATAGGCTATTTCTATCCAAAGTGTTGAAATTGTGAAGCTTAGTGGCTACAAATAGAAATATTATTTTTTTTTTCCTCTTAAAATAAGTTGCTTTTATACTTTTCAACATAATAGAAAATTCAAAAATTCTCTTTCAGTTTGTTCATCCATACCAACTAACACAATGGACTTTCTTGTGCCTCTGCTGAATTTTTCTATGTCGATGTAATGGGTAATAAACCCAACTAATACTTAAGCTTCATATTTTACTTGAGTCTGATTTATCCAAATTCAATCCTGATTTTGTTTCAAATAACTCTAATTAAATGGTCAGGGTATGCATGCCATTATTTTTTTAAATTTTTTCTAATTCAACTTACATTACATTTAAATGCCTGAGATTTGAGATAGTGGGTCCTAACGTGTAATTTCATTGTATTTTATACGAGTTTTATCTTATGGTGGGGCAAATTCATGATTTAGTAAATTTCGGCCACATCCCATGTAGGAGGAGGGCATGCATTTGAGTGGTCCGTATTTTCAATTGATGGGCCCATTGTTACAAGGTTTGAAACAAGAGTGAGATGTTTATTATATTTTCCATTTGTGAGCCCACTTAAAAAAGAAAGTGAAAACCACACGGAAGAAAGTAAAATGTAAAGGGCACCTTCAACTTAATTGTCTTAAAAATTAATCTCTCGATCATATGTAGGAAAAGAAGTTGAAAGTGTTTTCCATGTACAATCTGACTAGTTTTTTTCACACACAAGACTTCATGTGTAAAATCATTTTCCACCTCAAGTGTTTGAGGGCTTGCATAGCATTATCAGATGCTATTGGTGAGGATGAGGGCATGATGAATTGATTTTGAGCTCTTCACAGCTAAAATAGAGGTGGACTTCACATGTGGAGCTCCACTCCCACGTCTCCAACTTGGGTTCTCTTTATAAGGGCAGAGCCTGGACGATTTGGACTCATTCTACCTCCCAGTTCTGTCAGTTTGGGTTGGAGTTCTTACAAGTAAGAATACATTTTAATTTTAAACTATGATCCAGGGCACTGTCCTAAAAGTCAGGCCTAGGTACATTTATTAAAGTGAAATATTGGGTACATTTCCTTTTCTAATGTCAGAAATATTGGGTACATTTTGGCAGAAATATTGGGTACATTTTCTTTTCTAGTGTAAGAAAACTTCATGTACATTTTTTCGTCGAAAGCGATTTTTGGGTGTTTTTTACAAGGTCGAATCAACGCATGGAACTAAAATTTATTCGGACCACTTTCTATGTCAGGGTCGAATTCAACCTCCAGCGTTGAAACTGAATGTCGAATTCTACCATAAAAAAAGTGGTAAAAAAAAATTAGGAATCATGTACGGATTTCCTGTTAGCTGCATGTTTGGCTAATATTCACTATTTGGTATACTGACCACATAATGTGTAAAATCAAAATCCTCTATATGGAAAGTTAAAATGCAAGGAGATGTGCCAATATTGTAATTTTTAAAGGCTAGTGAAATCAAAATTAGAGAATGCACAAAATTGGAGCCTTCATACCTTTATTAAAGTAAATCTATTGAGTGATGGGGGCTTTAGGGCATGTATGTGTACACATATTTTCTTTTTCTTTTTCTTTTTATTTTTTAGAAAGATGATAATCTATTTCATAACATTGAGAATAAACATGATTAATAATCTAGACATAAGTGTAAGCATAAAGTCTCATCCCTGCTAAATTATGTGCTTCGCTATTAATCCTTCTATCAATCACCACAAAATGTGCGTTAGTCAAAACATCTTTTTTTTTCTATGATCTTTTGTAATGGGGGAGTGAAATTTGTATGGAAATGATGTTGAGGCTGTGTTATTGAAACTATAATAATCTTAAAGTCACTAAAGAAATCTGATTTTTCTCCACCTATTTTGTAGTGTCAATTCCAAATTAATTGCTTCATCGATGGCCAAAGTATCTACCATGAGAGCAGAATCACCCTCTATTCTTTTTTAGAGCATTGCCAATAAGCCATCATTTTTTTCATAAGCAATGCATCTAGCTCTTAGCTTGTTTAGCCTCTTTATTCACAAAAAGATGTGAAAGTTTATATCCAGACTTTGATCATTGTTGAAAGTATCCACTCAACCATCATCGTAATTCTGATCTCCTTGCATTTTCTCTAACGAGCATATGTATTTTTTCTTCAATTTAAGGTTATTCTTATTCATGTCTTCCCCCATCGAAATGTCCTCCCCCGTTGAAATTTGATTTTCACGAATGAAAAATGACAAGTACATGTCTTTCTTCTTTCGTGGCTTTACACATTGAGAATGCAAAATACTAGGGTTGTCGCAAAAAGCAAAAAAACACAAAAAGAAAATACTTAAAATTATATGAGGGGCCCACTGGATGCATGTAATCATCTAAGCCCAGATCATGGATCATGTGGGCCCCACTGCTAATCCATTAACTGACCTTTCAATCGCCTTACCCCGTGTTTGACACGCACTTCGGTGGGCCCACTCCTAAATATTTTTACAGCCTATTCTACCAGGGAAAAGGACTTTACATGGGCTTGGCTGAGCCAAATCTAGTTGAATTCCCAACCATTTTAATCATGGGGCTTTATTTTTCAGGGCCCATGCCAAGCAAGTGTGACAAAATAACATGGTAAGACTCATTTTACTAGATCCTGATCCTCAAAGGGAGGTTCTGAATTGGAGTAATCTTGAATATATTGAAGGAATGCCTCTAAAGTGGCTCTACCTATGTAGAATTAGTAGTGCTAGGAGACTTAAGACTAGGAAAAAAGAAAAGAAAAAAAATGTGATTGGGATTCCTTTCTTCTTATTGGGGAGAGTGTTTTTGAGAGAATAAAAAAGACCCTGAAATCCTCCTGCATGTGATTTCATATTTTAATTCATGATAAGTTGATCATATGGTTTAAAATATCGGCATATCGGCCGATATGAATCGGTATCGGCTTATATTGCAATGATATTTTGCCATGATACCGAATCAAGCAAAATATCTCCAAAATATTGGCTAATCTCAGCCGATATTGTCAAAATATCAATTTGACCGATATCTTGGCCGATATTTTAAGATATCGGCCGAGATGGAGTAATGGATAAAAATCCTAATTTTTTATAACTTTTTCCCTATTCTCCCATTTTCTTCTCCTCTCTCCTTATCTCCTTAGAGCACCCATGTCTTCATAGCTCATTCTTTTACATATTTCCAAGTTTCAATACTATTTACTGAAGAAATAATTTTATTTAGTAAGAGAAAATCAACTTAACTCCCTTATTTTTACTATTATGTGTTTTTTTTTATTTTTAGATAAAGCATAGAAAATGAATGAAAAGATCATTGGCATGTCATTTTTGGGTTGGTGTTGTGTTCTTTATTTAGATCTACACACTTTCACGCTAGATCTACTTATAAACATGATTTTTGGTGTATAAAAATGGTTTTTATTTTTAAATCTTCTACTTTAAAAAAAAAATTATTGGAGTATTTATGATGCTAAATAGTAAATACTAATAGCTTATTAATAGTGTATAGATAATTGTTATGTTATCTTTATTTTCTTATATTTTCCACTAATAAATTGACCATGAGCCAAAATAATAGTTGTATTATATGAAATACTGGAGAAAACAGCGAATTGCAACACATACAAGACTCATAAGTTAAGGCGACCGATATTTTCATTTATTGTTGTTCCTAATGAAAAAAAATATTGTTTTTCAACATTTTCTAATATTCTGTATTTTATGGATATTTTTGCGAATCGCAAAAAACTCCGCCTATGTTGGGGTATCATTGACATAGCCGGTCCCAAGCCTGAACAAAGGAGGAGGGTTGTGCGTTAATAGCCGACAATCAACACAATACTCAGTCGGATTTCTTTATGAATTTAAGACCTCATGAAATTTCGTGGGGACGTCCCCTACTTAGCGACGCGTTGTATGGTCCGAGTACAGTGATAAGTGAGCAAGGACCGCTGCATCTACGCTCGAGTGCAGTGCTAAATAGGCAAGGGTCCTCACACTTTATTGGACAAGTGTGGGGATTAAGGAAGCTAGTCCAAAATAGAAAGCTGAGATTAGGTACTTAGAACATTGGGAGCCTAACTGAGAAACTTATGGAAGTGGTGGATACAATGGAAAGGAGACAAATCGCAATTGCTTGCTTGCAAGAGACAAGGTGGGTGGGACAGAAAGCTAAAGAGATTGAGAAGATGGGTATAAGTTATGGTATACGGGACTTAATAGATCGAGGAATGGGGTTGGCATAGTGGTAAGCAAGGACCTAAAGGAAGATATAGTTAATGTAAAGCGCGCTGGAGATAGGATTATTGCAATTAAGTTAGTGTTAGGAGAATAGATAGTGAACGTTATTAGTGCTTATGCCCCCCCGGTGAGCTTAGGAGATGGACATAAGGAGAAGTTTTTGGAAGACTTGGAAGGAGTACTATTAGAGATACCCCAAGGCGAGATGGTCTTCATAGGAGGAGATTTGAACGGTCATGTAGGACGTGATGTAGATGGATATATAGGAGTACACGGGGGACATGGATACAGTAATTGAAGAAGGGAATGATATTTTGGAGTTTGCAGTGGCATATGATCTCATGGTAACTAACACCTTTTTTAGGAAGAGAGATGGGCATTTAGTGACTTATAAGAGTGGCTCCTCAAGGACACAGATTAACTTCTTCTTAACTAGGAAAAGAGATCGCTTAGCTTGTAAAGATTGCAAGGTTATACCGAGGGAGAGTTTGACTTCCCAACATAGGTTGTTGATCATAGATGTGCAGCTACAAAGGTGGACTAGAAGAAAGAAGTTTATAGATGCTCAAGGACTAAATGGTGGGACTTGAAAGGTGATAAGCAACTAGCATTAAGGGAAAGAGTACTAGAGGAAGACATTTGGGCAGTAAATGAGAGTGCAAATATTATGTGGGATAAGGTAGCATAGTGTATTAGGAAGGTAGGGAAAGAAGTCTTAGGAGAATCCAAAGAGGGTGCTCTGGCACAGAAAGAGGCATGGTGGTGGAGCAAGGCCGTCCAAGACAAGATAAGAGTTTAAAGAGAGTGCTTTAAAACTTGGTAAAGGGATTGAAATGGAGCGAACTTGGAAAGGTATAAAGAAGCAAAAAGAGAAACAAAAAAGGCAGTTAATGAGGCCAAGGCAAAGGCATTTGAGGAGGTATATCGGCGACTTGACACTAAGGAAGGTGAAAGAGAGATATTCAAGCTTGCTAAAGCCAGAGATAGGCTGACCAAGGACTTAAACCAAGTTAAATGCATTAAGGATGAGGATGAAAAAGCTTTAGTAAAGGAAGAGGAGATAAAGGAGCGTTGGAAGAGCTACTTCTACAAGTTATTTAATGAAAGCAGTAGTAGTGATATACAATTAGGGCAACTTACCATTTATAGGGAAGAATCGAATCATATGTTCTATAAGAGAATCAGTAGGGAAGAAGTTAAAGAAGTATTGAAAAGGATGAAGAATGGGAAAGCAGTTGGGTCAGATGGTATCCCTATTGAGGTATGGAGGTGCTTGGGGAAGGATGGCATAAGTTGGTTGACAAAGCTTTTTAATGTAGTGCTAAAGAGCAAGAAGATGCCTGATGTATGAGGAAAAGTATTCTTATACCCATATACAAGAACAAAGGAGATATTCATAATTGTGCGAACTACCGCGAGATTAAATTGATGAGCCATACGATGAAATTATGGGAGAGAGTTATTGAGAGAAGACTAAGAAGAATAACAAACGTTTCAGAGAATCAATTTGGTTTCATGCCTGGAAGATCAACCATGGAGGCTATCTTTCTCTTGAAAAGGTTAATGGAACAATATAGAGAAGGTCAGAGAGATTTACATATGGTGTTCATTGATTTGGAGAAGGCCTATGACCCGGTTCCTAGGGAGATTCTATGGAGAGAACTGAAAAAGAACAGAGTGTGTGTCACATATATTGAGGCAATAAAGGATATGTATGATAGAGTCGTGACATCTATAAGAATTGCTGCGGAGAAACTAAAGAGTTTCTTATCATGATTGGTCTACACCAAGGCTCAGCTTTAAGCCTGCACTTGTTTGCCCTAGTTATGGATGAGATTACAAGACATATTCAGGATGAGGTGCCGTGATATATGCTATTTGCAGATGACATTGTTTTAGTGGATGAGACGAGAGAATGAGTGAATGCTAAGCTAGAATTGTGGCGGAAAACGTTAGAGACTAAAGGTTTTCGGCTAAGTCGACGCAAGACGGAATATATGGAATGCAAGTTTTGTCAAAGTAGGACACCTGGTAACATAGAAGTAAGTTTGGGCACACAAAAGATTGTAGAGAAAGAAAACTTTAGATACATTGGATCTATGGTGCAACATGATGGAGGGATTGATATTGATGTAAATCACCGGATTCAGACCAGGTGGACCAAATGGAGGAGTGCTTCGGGCGTCTTGTGTGATCGGAAAGTCCCCCTCAAGGTTAAAGGAAAGTATTATAAGGTGGTGGTACGCCCAGCATTATTATATGGATCAGAGTGTTGGGTAGTAAAGCATAATCATGTTAAGAAGATGGAAGTTGCGGAGATGAAAATGCTAAGATGGATGTGCGGGATCACAAGGAGAGATAGGATTAGGAACGAGGAGATTAGGGGCAAAGTAGTAACATCACCGATTGAAGATAAAATGAGAGAAGATCGATTGAGATGGTTCGGTCATGTTAGAAGGCGTTCAACGGAGGCACCTGTTAAAAGGTGTGAAAGCATAGAGATTGCCAGGAGTAGGAGAGGGAGAGGGAGAGGGAGACCCAAGAGAAGTTGGAAAGAAACTATTAAACATGACTTTGCCTGCATGGATCTAACGGATGACATGGCCCTAAACAGATTTGATTGGCGTCCTCAAATCCATATAGCCAACCCCACATAGTGGGAAAATGCTTAGTTTGGTTTGGTTTTTTTTTGTTTGGATGTACCGATAACCGCGACCGATACTGATATCATATCGGTTTTTGTCTCGGCCGATACCGCGAACGATACTACGATTTTAAACCATAGTTGAGTATACTATGAGATTAAACTTATATAAATAACATGAATAAAACATAAAAAGTATATTATTTTTGATACATTAGGGATGCTTTCTATATATAGGCTATTTTTATCCAAAGTGTTGAAATTGTGAAGCTTAGATATTGAAAAGCCACTATAAATAGAAATATTATTTTTTCCTCTTAAAATAAGTTGCTTTTATACTTTTCAACATAATAGAAAATTCAAAAAACTTCTCTTACGATCATTGTTCATCCATACCAACTAACACAATGGTCTTTTTTATGCTTTTGCTGAATTTATCTAGGTCGATGTAATGGGCAATAAACCCAACTAATACTTAAGCTTCATATTTTACTTGAGTCTGATTTATCCAAATTCAATCCTGATTTTGTTTCAAATAACTCTAATTAAATGGTCAGAGTATGGATGCCATTATTTAAAAAAAAAAAATTCTAATTCAACTTACATTGCATTTAAATGCCTGAGAATTGAGAGAGTGTGTCCTAATGTGTAATTTCATTATATTTTATACAAGTTTAATCTTATGGTGGGGCAAATTCAAGATTTAGTAAATTTCGGCCACATCCCATGAAGGAGGAGGGCATGCATTTGAGTGGTTCGTATTTCCAATTGATGGGCCCATTGTTACAAGGTTTGAAACGAGAGAGAGATGGTTATTATATTTTCCATTTGTGAGCCCACTGTTATAAGGTTAGAAAAGAAAGCAAAAACCACGAAAGAAAGTAAAATAATGCATGTAGGGATTTTTACGAAAAATTAAGTTTAAATATTAAATAAACGGTTTTATGGAAAAAAAAACTATAAAATGACCAGATAATTGTTTGTACATATTTTTGGATAAAGTCACTCCAGTTGACGATAGCATCAATTGGTTAATGATATCGTCAACCTTCATTGTAAAAAAATGATATTTTGCTCCCTCATTTTTTAACTAGTGATGCAAAGGTTATGAAAATTATTGTATTTTATGTCCGAGTATTCTTTCTTAAGTAGTTTTGGTAATCTTCCTTAGTTGTGTGGGTCTCATACTTAGTTTATACACATTTGTTGCCTCCCTTCACATGAGTTTTGAGAGTTCGAGTTTGGAATGTAAGGTGTTCGGTGAAATGCCTCAATGAAAATTTTCTCTCAATTTGGCAGTGGCTTTGAGTAAGACTTGAAGGGATGAATTTGGGCATGCTTTTGTAAACATTTAGAGTCTAAAGCCATTTATTTGGGAGAATTTCATAAGTTTTGATGTCTATGAGCAAAATGTGGGGAGTCATGTTGGGGGCAATTTTTAAATAGTGAATGTAAAGTTTTCTCTTAAGTATTGTATTGTTTCTGTGAAGTTTTAGACCCATATAGTGTTTTTTGTTTCGCTAATTCAAAATCTTTGAACCACCCTTAAGAATGAATTTGACAGTAGACGAATTGAACACACTTCTATATGATTTGTGAAAGACCTGTCAAACACTTTTTCGTTGATGTATTTATCACATCTTTTTTTATTTTTTTTTATTTATTTGAAATAGATATTCATCTTCCGCTAAAACTTAGCATTATCCCCTCCAAACTTAAGACAATCAAGTATAAAAACCATTGAAGAAGAAGAAGAAAAGTCCAAGAAAAAGAAAAAAAGTTGCAGGAGGTTAACGATAACATCAACCAAGTTGACGATATCGTCAACTGAATTGATGATATCATCAACTGGGGTAATTTTGTCCAAAAAAATATATACAAACAACTATTTCGTCATTTATGGTTTTTCTTCATAAAACCGTTTAATTGTGATTTAAATTTAATTTTCTAGTAAAAATCCCTAAAATGTAAAGGGCATCTTAACTTAATTGTCTTAAAATTAATCTCTCGGTCATATCTAGGAAAAGAAGTTGAAAGTGTTTTCCATGTAAAATCTGATTAGTTTTTCTCACACACGAGACTTCATGTGTAAAATCATTTTCCACCTCAAGTGTTTGAGGGCCCGCATAGCATTATCAGATGCTATTGGTGAGGATGAGAGGATGATGAATTGATTTTGAGCTCTTCACAGCTTAAGCAGAGGTGGGCTCCACTTGTGGAGCTCCACTCCCAAGTCTCCACTTGCAGAGCGTGGGACGATTTGGACTCATTCTACCTCCCAGTTCTGTCAGTTTTGGGGTGAAAGTTCTGACAAGTCAGAATACATTTTAATTTTAAACTATGATCCAGGGCACTGTCCTAAAGTAGGTACATCTATTATAGTGAAATATTGGGCACATTTCCTTTTCAAATGTCAGGCCGGACTGGACCATCTCCCCAAGGCCTCAACAAGAAATACAACCCCACCAGGCTTGAGTGCAACCTTCTAGACCTCATTGTGAAGATAGTAGTTTACTGAGAGGCTACCATGTAAAGGGTAAAGTAGTTTTAACCACCATCTCTTGAACAAGTAAAGAGTAAACTAGTATAGAGAGTAAACTAGAGTTGATTGATTAAACAACTAAAAAGGGCTGGAGTTTGGAGCCTCCATTGTTTAGGGTTGCAATTGAGCAGTCATTGTCATGATATAATCTAAATCTTGAATAGGCTTGTTCAAAATTTTCAAATCCAGGCCCAATGGACTTTTTTTTTAGCCTTGCTTCCCTAGGAATTTTAGGACATGCATTTCTATTAAAGGGATTCCAGTTGAAGCCCAATAACTGAAGACCATGATGTAGTCTCCCCTTTGTTGAGAAAGGATTACACAATCATGGTCCAGTAAATCAAGTCCTAAAAGAGTAAGTGTCAGATTATATCTCCACCTAATATCCTTCACTTCCTACCTATTTAATATTCCATAGCTCCAGCCTGTTGGGAAGTCTCACATCCCACATCGCCTAAGTTTTTGAGTTGGTACATGGATTATCACATGGTATCAGAGCGAGTCCCGATCTCGTTGTTCTGTGTAGCCCACGTGATAGCTCGTCTATAAAATTTATAAGCGTTGCACGTGAGGGGGAGTATTGGGAAGTCCCACATCCCACCACCTATCAGCTTAATCAAGACCTATTGATGACAGTGAGCTGAGTTACAAGGGGGTAAGCCGCCCCGACTCACTTCTATTGGGGATGGATGGGCTTGTGGATCCAACACAATGGGGCACAAACAACTTTTATGCATAAAACATGGATTGGGCCTACCTTCCAAACACGTGAGCTGGGCTAAGGCCACCCATAGGCTGGACCTGGACTAGCATCAGATGGCCCACCTAGCTCATACGTAGCCTACAAAATTTGAACTACATTCTCTTTTTATCACTCCCATTGTTTAGTTCATCCACTTTCAGTATCTCCCTATTTCAACGAAGCGTAGGATCCGAACTCATGTTGCCTGCAAATATGCGGGACAATGATCAAGCCAAAAAATGTGGGCTGAACCTATCTCTATCATTTATTAATCAGGTTGACACTGACCTAACCCCAAATAAAATGGCCAAGTTGAACTAACTTGGGTCGGGCCGGGTTAGCACATTATAGTGTCTGTTGGGCCAGGCTTAATAGTTCAAGTAGCAAGTATGAACTCAACATGTCCACACCCATTTGACAGCCAGGTGATAATTTGCAAACAGAACCCAACCCTAAAATAAAATAAAATAAAATAAATAAAAACAACTCGAATCCTGATTCACCAGGTCGGGTTCAACTTGGATTGGTGGGTTAGATCATGAACCACCATCCCTACGCCAACCTTAGTTTAATCAGCAAGCCATGTGCAATAAGTCACAATCATTCATCAGACAAAGGAATCAATTGGGTCGAACCAACTACATCTCATTTACAACTGTAATCTCACTGTCATGGCCAAACAGGCTCTTCAATTGGCTTTTCTCTTGACAATTGCTCAGCCACTACAAGCCAGTTATGAATTTGAGAATCTGGTAACCAACCAACCAAAGCTACTGTTTCTCAATCACATCTGTATTTGAGGTAGCCCACAAGAGTTATGTATCCATCTCTATCTAAAATACAAATGCCTAGCAATCATTGGATGCAATACCTCATCTTTCTTTACAGTTAGGTGGGTCTGATTAGAATCATTAGATTAGTCCTCTAAGAATTCAGAATCAAACTTAAAGAAATGTAGGAGAAGACCCACCCAACTATCCAAGCTAATATTGTGGTGGTCCCCAAAGAGAGAACGGTTGGTTTCATTTATGTTAAAAGTTTGAGATATGTATCTTTCTTCTCATTTTTCATTTCTTTAAAAGCTTCCAAAACTTTAAGGCCCTTTTAATTCTATCATCCATGACCCTCCATAGAATAAAAGTTCATCTATCTAAAGGAATAGTGGGACCCCATCTCTATCCTCTTCATGTGACTTCAATTATTTGCAGCTTTGGTTGGCTGTAAGCCTGTAACTGATTACTGCAAGGAATGCAAAGCCTATAGTGAACGCATTCATTATTGAGTGGTGTTGACACTTAGTTTCATGCACAAGCCTAGGTCCTCAAGTTAAAATATCACTCTTAAAATCATAGTCCAATGTATCAAAAGCAAAAATATGCAAGGGCGCAAGAACTGTAGGTTTATGTCTAAATTTAGTTATTTGCACCCAAGTCGACAGAGGTGGTAATTAACTGGTGAGTGCCAGACCAGCTACAACATGTTAGGCATGGGTCCACACAGAGGTGGTAAGTGCCAGACCAGCTACAAACATGTTAGGCATGAGTCCACACATTTAGTCAATCAAGCCAGGTCGGGCTTTCGATAAGGTGTCTGGGCAAATTAGTCACTACACTATAAGCACTGCTTATTCTGGCCGGGCCAGGCTTCTATCAACCTATCACTAAATCCAAGTCCAACCTAAATATTAAATGGACCCAAATTTTAGATTCAGATCCGGCCCGAGTACTAAAACCTAAGGCGTAAACTTGGCCTTAATGGAGCTGCAACCGGGTTAAGCCCGGCCCAGGAGCAACCCATATTGTCCTTAATCAGCACTCTAGTTAATTTGATATTGGTTATTTGTAAACCTTAATTAATTTGAATGTTTAGCTCCATTTTACAGAAAGACCTCAAAGCACATAGGCAAGATTATAGGCGTATGGGTCATCAAAGAGGAAGACCATTGAATTGATTCAACGGTCTACATTCTTTCTACATGTTTCAGTCAACTTAATTATGTGTGTCAACCGAAGTGCATGGGAGAGAGAAAAATATAGCAATGCTCAGCCCAAGAAAGCAATGGTGGGGGCCACGTTTCATGATACAGCCTTATTTATGTGTTGTGGGGCCTACCTTGGACATGCAGCAGAGCACTTTTTCCTTGTGTAATCGTAGTCATAGTCAGCTATCCCCATTCAACTGCAAAAGATGAACTGTTATTATGTAGGTCCATAATATATTGTCTGATTATGGTTGATTTATTTTTGGGTGGATCCAGGTGCCATTCTAAGATCTGTGGTTGGATTCTCCCCAAGTACAATGATTGGGTGCAGGTCTAATTAAAGACAACAGTAATAACAATAGTAACTTCAATTGTGCCCTATACAACTTGAGTACTCTCATTCAGAAAAACAGTCTTGGAGATGTTGATAATGTTATAGGTTGAATGCAAGACATGTCTATAAACTTCTGCACTTTGGATATACACTTTAATGCATTGTGGTAGGAAGAACATCTTCCATACAATATCCAAGGAATACGTGTTGCATTACATTTTCTCTTATTAGAACCTCCATGGATTTTGGAGCGAACAAAGAAGCTGGCATTCAAAAGAAGAACCCAATCATGGGGGTACTTGGATCATCATTGCCAATCCAATAATCCTATAAAGAACTAAAAAACCAATCACAAAAAAACTTTTTTCCTTCTTATAACAAGGGAAGAGAAGGAGGTAAAAACAAAGAAAAGGATTTTACCATAAAAATCATGTTAAGTGTACATTATACCAAAAGAGCCCTTTTAGTTGTTGTCACATAAGGGGGACCTGCTTTCAATATCGACCATCCGCATGCGAAAGAAAAAAAAACAGCTTTCGTCATCTTACTCTTCGTCTCTTCCCCCAATTCAATCCAATGAAGAAGACCAAATAAAGAGAAAATGTTGTATGAGTTTGCAAATATGATATTTTAAAAAATATGAGGATTCGTGCGGGGGAAGAAAAGAAGATTTGCAAGGATTCCAGACATTGGATTACCACGCACGAAGAAAAGGAGATTTACAAGGTTAACTCAAACCAATATTGTCTTTTATCTTCATTTGATCTTCCTCACTAGGTTGGATTTGGGGTAGAAAGGAGAAGGAAGATGATGAAAGATTTTTTTTGGTTTTTTTTTTTTTCTTCGAGCGGAGGTCAATATCAAATTGGGGAGGGGGTTGATATCAACGCACCTCTCATTAAAAAAAAAAAAATGGAAGTAGTACCCTAAGACCATTTCCGTGTGATCGCAACTAAAAGATCCTTTTTTATATAGTATATTCACCAAACGTGATTTTATTAGTAAAATCCTCAAAATACAAATGAGATGCGTAGTGCTTTTATTGCTTCTCATTACAAAGACTTTCTTGTCCTCTGAAAACAATACCCGCTTCAGGTAAAGTTTGGGAGAATCAAGGAGTGAACATACATCATGATATCGCAGCTTACATGCAATATTTAGTAAAAGTAAATCCCTAAGATTCGGTCTTTCCATTTAGGACAAAAATCCAAATCCCTATTAATAATTAGTGTTTAGTGGATTCTTATATTCTCTTGGTAAAAATCTCTATTACACAGGATTTGATAATATATTGACATTTTTGCACATTATAATTGAGAGAGAGAGAGAGAGAAGAGAGAGAGAATTATAATTATAATTATAATGTCCTGAGTGGACGATTTGATTGTAGTGCGAGCAATTAGCGTAGTTGAGAAAATAAATTTTGTTTTTCTCATCAACGCATTTTATAACACAATCTATTAAAATATTGAATAAAATAATTAAAAGACGAACTTCTAAAGTAAAAAAAGAAAAGAAAAGAAAAGAAAAGAAAAAAATTTAACATAAAAGACAAGAAAAACAAGATATAAGGGCTAATGGTGCATTTGGTTAGTCACTTTAAAGTGTGTTTTTAAGACTTTCACCTTTTGAAAAGTTCAAAATCTTTTAAAAATTGATCTATTAAGAGTTTTCAAATAGATTATGTCCATATTTGCCTTTATCACCATCCCACTACTACATCTTCATTCACTTTTTTTTTTTTTTAAAGTCACATTGTTGTGGTCCTAATGCTAATCTTACATTGGAACCTGATATGATGCATTTTTTAACTTGTAGTTAGTGAGACAATGATTAGATCTTTCATTTGGTATTGAGGTTTCATGGTTTGGGCCAAGTATTTGATCTATATGTTGTGTCCCAAATAAGTTCGAAGCAAGTTCAAGTTTTGAGAGCCCCACCAAAATTATAAGTAATCTATAAATTTCTAACAAGTTTTTAAGTGCAATGGATATAATGCAATTCAAAGGCTTTCAATAAAGTGAAGAGTTGTGAGTGAAAGCTATGGAATATATGTAACTAATTTTTATTAGAATATTTCAAATGTGGGCCCTGAAGGAAGAAGGGAGCTCTTTTTTTTTTTTTGATGGTAAGAAGCAAGCTCTATTGATAGTTAAAATTAGAATAAGCGGTCAAAATTAAATGCAAAACCAAATATTGATGGGTCAAAATCTTCATAGGCTTAGATTTGGCTCAGTGGATATAGACTTAATCCAGTAGCCACTGAGCTATAGTCAACTCTATTGGACAAATATTGAGCCAAGTGAGTCAAATAGGTCAGACCGAATCAAGTCAAGCATTCACCCAAGTTACTCCACTAGCTGACTTCCTAAGCTGAGTGTTGGGTCTTTCCCATTTCCCAAGACCTCCTCCTAGTTATGTGACAGACCGACATGACTTAGCCATTTTCTCCATTGATATCAATTAGATGAATGAAATCAGGAACACCCTAAATTGGGTCATGCCATTACTAAATTTTCTTACTAAACCATTAGCCAAAGAAACTTAATAGCCATGACCCCAAATGCCATTCTTTCAAAGAAACTTAATAGCCATGACCCCAAAAGCCATTCTTTCCCGAGCAATTTTCAATGCTTCTCGGCCATCATAGACTGTATGTGCAGAGAAGATGTTGGACTGTGTAGTGTAGGCTTTTGGGTGGCTCAGAATCCAAGCTTGATTTTTGAAGAAAGTTGAATAAAATAATGAAAAGCATACACACATACACTTAGAGCAGTAAAAAAACTGAAGTACAGATTTTGAAAAAAACCTCCTCTGCTCCCAGCAGAGGATTTTCCCATCTATCAACAATATCAGTGAAGCAGCCTGTGTGAGAGGATCTGAGATCGATAAAAAGTAAGTAATTCATGTCAGGTCATGCAAACAAGGCCCACTGCCATACACTGCAGGAGCACTCATTCTGCATGTTTGGTAGTGGCCAGGCCCAGGTGGTGGGGGGTTCATCCAGGTGGTTCGTACAGCTTTTTGGCTGGGTATGATTTGTAATTTTTGACCCAAGTAAGAATTTGGGGTGGGCGTTTTGTCTGACCCATCTTGGAATCATCTCTTTGGTGCAGTGAAAAGAAAATTAGGTTTGTCATGTATGATAACGTAGGTTTGAAATTAGAGACCAATCATTTTATTCAAAATTACTAAAGATTAGGTTTGCCGTCGGTCTTTTCCTTTACAGGACCTGCATTGACTAATGACCTTTATGAAATAATTTTTTTTTTATGTAGTCTAATTAGTAGTGGATATATTTAGAAGTAGAAATACTGAATGGTATGTTCAAATTACCTATAATTTAGATATAATTAATGTGAAACCTGACCTTGGCGTTATATGTCATGGGCTGGATTTGATATCAAAAACTATAAAAGTCATCATGAGTTCAGTCGGGTGATTATTAGATTGGTAGGTGCAAGTTAGGGTAGAGTTAAGTTTAGCCTGACCTGTAATAAATTTAATCAGTTGCAATCCCTATCCCTAGTTGGACCCAACTGGTGATTGGAATGTTCTGATTCTAATTCCTAAAGGCCAAACTCTATAGACCCATCATATTTTCACACTTGATTACAATGAATAATAAGTGAATTTAAAACTTTTTTTTTTTTTTATAACGTAGGTTCCGAGTTCTTTGGATTAGAACAATTCCTACAGGTCAAGAGATAAAGTCCGATAAAGTTCCCTACAGCTCCAATGTGGTAGTGCATTTCGGAACCAATAACCTTCAAGTGCGAACCATGGTCCCAAGAAAAATGAGCTATCTTTGATTAAGTGAATTTAAAACATTTGAAATGAATGTTAGAATAGCTGTTTCAAGTGAATTTTGACCATTGGATCAAAGGATTTGGAGCATGGAAGGTGTGGCCTTTTAAATGTAGTATGTTGCTGGAACACCTCTTCAATGGTGTTGAATATTTTTTGAGGAAGAGGTGTTGCTTCTTTAAACCGTTAATAAATATGATGGCCCACCTCTTCAATGGTTATTATGATCCATCATCATACCTTGTGTTTTTCACTGCGCGATTACAGTTTTGTCCGTGTTCCTGCAGTTCTTGCTCGGTTTTAGCGCATGCAATTTGGCCTTTTGTAAGCATCACCATTGTCATCGTCCAGCTCATAAATATATGGTACTCTCAGGAGTACGGTGTTTATAGTGATACACAAAATAGATGGACCTGTAAGAAACAGGAGTACAGGACTCTCAGCCCCTCCCTCCATCTGAATGGTGGGTGGGCCATGATTGGAAAAAAAAAAAAAAACCCACAACCAGCTGGAATGCTATTAGGGCATGTTTGGATGTGTGGTAAAGTGATGTGAGGTGAGGTAAAGCCTTCATTATCCAGGCAAGAAAAGACAATGGGTAATATCAAAAGTACACAATTTCAAAATTTCTTCTTTCTTTTTTAAAAAAAAGTCAAAATAAAACAACCTCTTTTCTCTACTAAAAGACAAAAAAGCTCCACTTTTCTATATTAAAAATAAAAAAGATTCCATACCAAATAATTAAAAACAAAACACTATCATAACACCTTATATTTTATTCTCTCTTCTTGATTTGATACTTCACCTCACCATACTTCAATTCATCATATATCCAAACAGGCTCTGAGGGTAAGTTCTAATATGAACTAGACAACTGACAAACTAGAGAGCCTGAGCTGAATTGCAATTGGTCTTATGCAACAAACCCATGTCAAATTATTTAAGGGGTTGGATTGATGATTGGTGGGTCTCATATGGTGCCAAGGACATTATTCATCATAAAAAAATTTGACATATATAATTCAAGTTATGGGCCCAATTCAAGCTTGAGCAGTGGAACCTAAGGGGCATTTTTATAAAGCTATGTTTTAGCCAAAAAAAAAAAAGGCATCACAGTAAAAAAGAATTCCACATTCAGTGCAGCCACTTATTTATGAAAAAAAATAAAATAAAATCAAAGAACTAGCAAGGGACCATGGGAAAATAGCCTATAGGGAGTTACGCTTCCACATCCTGCCTTTAATTTTCTCCTTATTTATGTAATTTTTCTTTGCAAAAGTGGAAAGTGGGTATGAAACACCCTTATCCTTGGATTCATTATCTTCAAAAGAGGAACTCCTCTTCAACAGCCTTATACAAACATGCCCTAAATATTTTAGGAGCTTGCAAAAAAGTACTTTTAATGGAGGGTAGAACATTTTACTTTATTTTTTTGTAAAAGAGAAAAAGGTCAGCATAACTAATTTTCCAATATACTACACAAACGTGCCCTACAGTCTCATCACATAGCTCAAAGGGAATACAAGTAGCCCTAATTTGGTTTTGATGTGAGCCAAGAAAATGTGGGCTTGAGATTGGACCGGTCCATGTTACACCCTAATCAATGGTCATTTGCAGCTAAAAAGATGCTGATGATAGAGATGGTTTATGGATGAAGGATTGGAGGGCCTCACAATTTGGACGGTCTAGATCTAACTACATTTGAGGGGACATAAAGATTTGGAGTAAAGATGGATGGATATATATATGCATGTGTGAAAGAGTGAGTGACTAAGATCCAGCGTAGTCTGCAAGAGCATCATATCATCTAATTCTCCTAAAAAGGTTAGGCCTTTCTCGATTTTTTACTAGAAAAATCCCATCCCGCAATATCCCTTTGCCTTTTCCACGTTTTCTCCACCAGATTTCTCGGAGAACGACTCGGAGATGGGCGTTTGGGTGAGATTTGCTTGATGGGATTTTGAGGGTTTTCTCTGTAGTTTTGAC
This sequence comes from Camphora micrantha, assembly GCA_003546025.1. NCBI lineage: Eukaryota > Viridiplantae > Streptophyta > Magnoliopsida > Laurales > Lauraceae > Camphora > Camphora micrantha. The sequence goes on along the minus strand of QPKB01000008.1, from coordinate 17,296,367 downwards.
TGCTGAGAGGGAGGCGAAGGAGATTGAGAATGGAGTTGGTGTTGAAAAAATGGTTCCTTTTCCACCAGATTCCATCGTTTCATGAGTTTTTTCTCATGGGTTTTTGTCTGTTTCATCTGTAAGTCTCTTATTTCGGTGAAATAGAGAGAAGAAAGCGGAAAAGCTGGTGTTTTTCATGTTTTGAAGAAAACCCAGTTTGCGTCTTTGATTGTTTTTGCTTTGGGTTTTATAGAGAGAGAGAGAGGGCGCTTTTTGATTGTTTGCCTTTTGGGTCTGACGTCAAAAAGATTGTATTTTTTTATGTTCTGTTAGCAAGTTGAGATGCATTGAATAGATGCATTCAATAGAAAGCTTGTGAAGGAAGACCGGTTGGCCATTTTTATCTCTTTTCACGTTCAATCTACCATATTTATAGGAGAGAGACCCGGAGAAGGACGTTTGATGAGCTTTCTTTGATGGGTTTTGGTGGGTTGTCTCTGTAACCCTGTTTGAGAAGTTCTTCTCTCATTTTTATTTTTCCTGGCTGAGAAAGAGATGGAGAGTGGGGATGAGAGGGATGGTGTTATCATGTTTAGTGATGAGGACTTGTGTGAGATGAGTGGGTTGAAGAGAGGAAGAGATTTCATTGAAGTGATGTGTGGGTGCACTAGCCAAAGGTATGGAGATGCTGTTGGGAGGCTTAAGGTTTTTGCTTCTGGTGATCTTGAGATCAGCTGTGAATGTACTCCTGGTTGTCAGGAAGGTCAGTTAGACCTTTTTTCTTTTTTCTGACTTTGGCCTTTTGCTGTTTTGCGTGTTTTTACTGGATGTGTTTTTGATCTGTTTGGATGTTTGATGTTCTCAGTAGCCTGATAATGTCTGTGGATGAAAGTTCTTATCTGTATCCACTTCCTTGTTTGGTTTTCAAGACCATTGCATGCTGTTGTCTATCTTTGGGAGTGTGCAAGTGTATGTAGATTTGTTTGTCATGTAAGCCTTTTCTTGATTCCTTCATTTCTTGATTCCTTCATTCCATGCAAGTTGGTTCTTTTCTTTTTAATTTTATTGCAATATATCAAAACAACATCCAATGCAAGTTAATCAGGGTCTGTCTTATGACTTCTTGAATTATGATAAGGTCTTTCATTCTTCCTTTTAAGCTTTTATGGGTGTGGTGGAAAGGGAGCCATGATTTTGATGTGGCAACTTTTGTTTCCTCGGATCCACCCTCTTATGCTGATTTGAAGTGATAGTTTTAGTGCCAGTCATAGGAGGTTATTACATCAGGGAAGGTGGTGGTTGATCCTGTTTCTTGCTTTAGACACTTCTGGCATGCATTCCTTCGTCTTTCTGTTCGCTTAACTTCCTTTGAGCATGTTAATTGTCTTTCTTTATTGTTACATTGCAACCGCCTTTCCGATAATGCTAGGACAGTTAAATTTCCCTTAAAATTTTCTTAGGAAGTCTAAAGTGTTGCTTTACCTATTCTTGCAATGAATTTGCTTGAAGTAACTGTGTTTTTTTTTCCCACTTCTTGAGAGTGCATGGCTAAAGATCTCTTTGTAATGGTGGTTTTGTGGTTTGCACAGGTTGGTTGTCATTGGTTGACATTATGATATTTATTTTAACTCCTTCACTTTACTTCAAGCCTAGAACTTATTGTAATTGATTTATATAAGTAAAAAGTTAACATTAGTGCCACAAGTGTGCATGAATTTAGTAATCTATAATCTATATATCATTCACAGGGAAGAATTCTATTTGAGCTCAACATTTGGTGATTGTGTCACCTTAGTTGAAGAGAGCTTTTTAATTGTTGCTCTGGCTCTCACCTTGAGATTTGAATCCTGCTCCATTCCATGGTGTTCAAAATTCTTGATATTTGTATTACTGTCATTTGGTGCTCCTCTATATGAATTTGATACTTCTTTGGGGGCTGGAAAGTTTGTCTATATTGAGTTTGGTGAGTGGTTTTCCCAAATCATATGTGACAATAAAAAAGGAGCTGTGTCCGGAGCTTTTTTCCAGCCATCCTCCTTACCTGGATCTTGTTCTTCTATCTTCTCTAACTTTTTATAATGAAGCTTCTACTGAATTTCCTAAGAAAGATGAGTGTGATTGCAAATGGTTCAATTTGCTACACAATATGACTGGTCTTTAACTTGGGCTTTCTCCATTGTGATCATTACTATGAATTCACCATATTCCATGCTTTTTTCAAGCGTACATGCATAATCGTCCCATTGGTGGAGTATTCAACATTGAATTTTTATACAATTCTCATCTTCAGGCCGACACATTATTCATTTCTTTTTAGTAATGAATTTGAACTATTTCTGTTCCATGATTTGTCCAGTTTACAAATGGTGTGGATTACAGTTGAAATTCAGTGATGGCATTCTGCCTTATTATTATTATTATATTATTATTATTATATGGGTTTATTATTTGGTAACAACAGTGTAAGATTTCTGACTTCTCTGCACCGATGCCCGAAATACTGGGGAAAGCATGGTGTACAGGATTGTGCAACTTAGATGTGGTTATGGATGTTGGCGCCAGAAAGGAACATACAATGTACCAGCATATTGTACAGTTATCTGGCAATCATATCATTTTTTTTTTTCATGGTTTGCTTAAGTGTTAGAAAACAACAGATGATGTTTATATAGATTCTCTATAGGATGATTTAAGTGACTTCTGCTGATAAGTTTTTATTGCATACTACAAAAATTGCACCCAAGTGTCAAGATTAGCACCATCATTGTAAATTTATGTTAGTTGCATATTATTTTTCTATTTATCAATTTATTATTTTAAAAATTGATTGATTGTTTTGTATTTATTATTATTTTTTGAGCAGATAAGTTGAGCCCATCAGCTTTTGAGAAACATTCTGGCAGGGAGGGTACCAGGAAATGGAAAAGTAATGTGTGGGTCATAGTTAAAGGGGAGAAGATGTCTCTGGCAAAAACAGTGCTTCTTAAATACTTCAATGAAGCATCAAAAAATGGTAATGGGTCTCATAAAGGTCACAATGGACGACCTTGTCATCGTGATGAATTCATACGCTGTTCAAGGTGCAGCAAGGAACGCAGGTTTCGGCTTAGAACCAAAGAGGAATGCCTGATTTACCATGATGCTTCGGCAGATATTAATTGGAACTGTTCTGACTTGGCATCTGACAAGTAAACTCCTCATTCAAATTTCATCAACTTGTATTTCAATTATCAATTTATAATATTGTAGAAATCTGTCTATTTTATGAGAAGCATATTAATTTTGGATTGGCATAAAAAAAAAAAAAAAACCTTCATGCATAATCTTTCCATCTATCTAAATGTATTCAGTGCTTAGTTGGCTGAAATTTAATAGACTTATGGATTGTTGAGACCAAGATCAAAGGGATATCAAATTGCAACTTGAAAGTTTCATCTGATTGGTATGTGTTAGTAAGTCACTTGGTCTGCATCCATGTTGTTATGGTTGAAATACACCTTGAATCTGTGTAAAGTATGAACTCATTGCTGTTTGACCAGTGTGTTATTGGAGATGCTTACCTTGTAAACACATCATGCAAGTGTGGCATTACAGTGTAAACACATCATGCAAGTGTGGCATTACAACGCTTCAAAGCGAAGATTTTTAATTTTCCAGGAACTTATCATCTTAATGCATTTGACATCATAGTTCTGTTTGTCTATGAAATATATGCGGAAAATGGTTTATTATAGAGGCATAGAATCATCAATGGTCATATTAGGCTATGTCCACATGAATATGGATCCTATATAGATCCTAAAATCAAGGTCTGAGTTCACCTGTTTAACAGTTAGCAAGATATCAGCGGGCGCAGGGATTTCTGAAATGAGGAGAAGAAAGGAGAGGAGGAGAAACATGAAGATGGAAGAGAAAGAGAGAGGAGGAAAAATGTAAGGAAATAAGAGAGAAGAAAAGAGGAGAAAATACAAAGCAGAGAAGAGAAAATAAGAAAGATGGATTTCCACCATTGTCATTGGCTCGGTGATGCTGGCCCGCAGCTTTGATAATGGATTTATGACCATATTTTGTACATGGTGACTGGTGAGAGGGGAGAGGCAAGATGGAGAGGGGGATGAAATGGTGGGAAGAGAAGGAAATTGCTAGAGTTAGTGAGTATGGATATAAATTTGAGGTGGAAAATGGCAATGTAAAGTAAGTCAGGAGTAAATTTGTATGTCTTCCTTTCTTAGTGAGCCAATAGAGTCCAATGGACAGTAAAGCCGAGGCCTCAGCCCAGGCCATTCGCTAAAATAGACCATTTATGGATCTAGGCTCTGCCCATCTAACCCAAATTAATGTCCAGTCCACTGCATAGCTAGGTGGATTTGGTTGGACCTAGGCTGGATCCAGGTCTGTTGACAACCGTATAGAACCATAGGCATAGTGGTGCAGCACCATAGTTTCGAGGTGGCTGTGTTTTTAGCATAATGATCCAACCTAGGTCCATTGACAACCCTACAGAACCATAGGCATATTGATGTTGCACCATAGTTTCCAGGTGGCTGTGTTTTTGAGCAAAATGGTTTAGCACAGTGGTTTTCTCATTAGTTGCTGTCTTCTCTTAGATATCATTTGTGATATTATCTCCTTTACGACTATGGTTTTTGTTTATATTTTTATTATTAATTTTCTGTCTCTAGTGTTTTATAACCTGAAAACATGACTTGAATCGGAATGTCATGACTTGTTTCAAAGTACAAGCCTTGATCAAGCCTCAGCCTAGTTTTATAAGTGTAAACTCAACTAAAATATAAATCTTTTTATGAAATTTGCCCAAGTCTTGCTGAGTTGTGACAGTCTTGAGTTTTTTCTCTCTAAAAATTTACCCAAGTCAATTCTTCTTGAGCTTCTAGACACTGGCCTCATCAAACCTATCTAGTTTTGTTGTATATTTTGTAAATTAGATCTTTAGGCTCCTTTTGATGATTCAGCATATAATGGATCAATTTATTCCATAACTGAGGCGATGGAATTTGAAGAAGGCAATGATAACCCATATGGAAAGGATGCATATATGAGTGTTAATGGTAGACGCAATGAGAAGAGATGTATATGGAATTTAATGAAAGAAGGAATAGTTGTGGACTGTGGTGTATATAATTTAATGAAAGGAGTAGTAGTTGTGGACCGTGGTGTATATAATTTAATGAAAGAAGGAATAGTCGTGGACTGTGGTTTATAGAATTTAATTAAAGAAGGACAGCTGTGCGTAGATCTACCTTCACATATAGAGAATGATGAAGACCTGGTGTACTCTAGATCTGTAATCATCATCGCCATTCCAAAAGACTTAAATGCATCATGGTAAGGCTGAATAATGATGACGACAACCACAACACTTCTTTCAAGAAGCTCTATTGAGTTTTAGTTAAGACTTTAGCCCTACATTTTGACACAATTGTTTGATTTGATTTATTGGGATTAACAAACAGCTATTCATAGAGTACGTTTAAAGAAGTTAACCCCAACTCGGAAACCGAATCACTATCACAATAGGAAATTGTAATCGCAAGATATCACTATTCTAAAATAACTCATAATCTAATCGTAATTTGAGAAACTTAAACCCATTGAACCAAATTAAAAATAAACCCCTAATTTTCAACACTTTCCCTTAAGCTGGTACTAGATGCTATGTCCAACTTGGAATTAAAATCATATATCTGCTTCCTGTTGGAACTGCTTTCATGAGGAATTTTGTTAGCTTGATCTTCATTATACAACCTTTGGCAGATATTCGATCTATTGTTGCAACTTAAACTGATGAAGGAGATGAAAACTTCATACGGTCGACAAAAACTGTATATCAAAACACTGCTGATTTCTTTACTCAAAACACTACTGATGAAGGAGATGAAAACCTCATAATAGATTGTGTCTTGATATGTTACACACCTTATCCAAAGAGGCCGAATGCTACATAGCATTCTTATATGAAACCGATTACCTTTTGATTACTTGGACCAACCAAGTAACTGTAGAGATTTTATGGAGTTTACGCCCCCAGACTTGACTAGTCTTGTAAAATTAACTGTTGTGATGAAAATAAATAACATGTTAGTATAGATCTGAAGTCTTGAATAATCTCCCGGTGCACTACTTTCATTATTTCACATAATCCCTTTTCTGAGTTGTTGTCTTACCAAAATGTCCATTGTGGTGCTTGTGATGACCATCTGTCTGTAAAGTTCATCTTTGTCGCATCCTGCTCAGTTTTAGTCTGTTGGATCCGGTGGCCTACTTATCTCGATAAGATTTGCCATTATCTCTTCTAAAAAAAAAATATGGATTATGCAGCTTGACGATCATAATTTGGATGATTCCAAATAGTACAAAATTATATGGATCATATTTTAAAGTCAAAGATCTGATTGGGTGCTGACAAGGCTGCTTGATGACATGGCACAAATGACATAATGCTATTGTGAACCATGGTTGTTACTGGATGCGCTAGTGGGTCATGTCGACCCGAAATTGAGAGAGAGAGAGAGAGAGTCTGATGTGCCTTCACAACTTTTTTTCTAAAAATTTAAAATGACAAAATTACCCTTATCCAGGACAAAATAGAGTTTTTAATCTCTTTCTTTCCACTATTCCTCTTGAAACCCTACATGTCAATTATCCAAAACTCCAATGAGAGGCCCCATCATATGTAATGCATATGTAGTATCAAGCATCAAAGTGAAGTATCGACAATTACCCTATTGGGTAATCTGAGGTCAATCAATTCAGTATTTAAGATTATAGTGAAGTGTTTTTCCTTATCATGTGCTTGTAGTTCTTTCTTGTCATTTCTGCATTCTAATGAATAGATACAACTAATGAAGCCTGAGTTCACCGGAAAGCCCTTTCTAATGTACCTCGCTTTGTACATTTAATGGAGTTCCATTTGGGCCGTTAATCCTGTTGGCCCCACCATGAGTTCGGTTAATGCCAAAAGGCTTTAGTATTGGAAAACTGAAGCAATTTAGCATTTTTGTTTGTCCTTGGTTTTGTCAGATAGAATTATGATCGGTGTTAGATATGTTGGGGCTTTCCATTGGAGTTTTGGGCGGTGCCTGGTGGGTTTGGAGAGGAGGGCAAAGAAAAGAGCTAAAACTCTATTTTGTCTTGGGTAAGTGTAGTTTTCTCATTTCAATCGTTTTAAGAAAAAAGCTGCTGGTGGTGGAGAGAAAGTACCACAGAGGACCCTTTTGATAGACTTTTGGAGAAGTTTCATACTATTTTGAAATAACCAATTTTTGTTCACTTTTTGAAAATTGGCCAAATGTTTCATAGCTTTTTGAAATGTATCCTTCTCTCCTCTTCCTCTCATTGTCTGGTTTGCTCATCTGCTTCTTATGATCTTATCTCAAGGCTTTGCACAGAGTCGAATCTGCTTAGATGTAAGGAAATAGAAAGAAACTGATATTTGCTTTTTCGTCTGTTGTAAATCCCATTATGTCATGGAGGATGACAAAAGCTCATGTAGCACGTCTGATTCAATTCCAAAGACCAAGATGAGATCTTCCCTTTCCCTCTTTGTCAAAATCGACTTAATTTTGGAAGACGAGGAGAGCTGGGTTCATAACTCTGAAATTCGGTTCGGTTCGATTCGCGTTCATCCTAATTGGCTGTATAATTTTGGTTTTGCTTGTAGGTCAAACCAAACTACCCCTCGAAAATTTTGGTTGGGGTTTTGGACCATTTTGGTTGAACTGAACTTTTGGTTTGAAATTCCATAATTTTCTCGAAATGGGTGAAATATGAGGCTTCAACCTTTTTTTTCTATAAAAAAGGTGGATAGAGAGAGAGGGTTGGGTTGCTGAAAAGGGGAAAAAGAGAGAAAAGGAAGGAGGGGGGGAGAGGGGGGATGACACTCCTCCTCCTCTCTCTCTCTCTCCCCCTTTATTCGTGTCTTTACTCTTTACCTCTTTTTTTTTTTTTGGAGTGGAGCCCACCTATTGAAAATCAGACAATTTTAAATTAAATATCTTGCTTGTATATGGGTTTAGCCTATTTTACTCTCATAGAACTTATATATGGGTCTAGCCAAATTTCACGCTAATGAGAAATGGGCACTAGCCAAATTACATTCTAATAGGAAATGAGCCCTACCAAATTTCACCCTATTTGGAATTAGGGCCCTAGCCAAATTCCACTCTAATAGGAAATAGGGCCCTACCCAAATTTCACTCTATTAGACAATGGGCCCTACCCAAATTTCACTTTAATAGGAAAAAGTGCCCCAGCCAACTTTCACTTTAATAGGAAATATGCCCCTAGCCTAATTTCATTCTAATAGGGAATAGGGTCCTAGCAATATGTTTTATGTTATTATATTTTTTCCGAAACATTTTGCCAAAAATATTTCTAAGCCGAAAATTTCGTTTGGAGGCCAAACCAAAGGGATTGAAACAAAGTTCTTTAGTATGGTTGGGCTGCTCTGTAGTACCATTGATGGAAGAAAATATTTCCACCTCCATTTGTCTTTGAGGCATGAATTGGGATCAGTAGTGTGTTGGACAAGGGTTACTTATTCTTCGGCTATTATAACCTCTCGAAACCCTAGTCAGTGGGCCCCACCAGAAGATCCATGAACTGTCAGGTACAAAATCGAAGAAAATCCTTTAAATCAATGCATAAACAAGGGGTTCTGACTTCTGAAGTCATAGCTTCTCTCTGCATCTCTGCTGCCACAGTAACTTCCTCTTCATAGATCCTCCAATCTGCAATGAATTTGACTTTGTCCCAACATGAAGACGGGAAAAAACCCGCAGCATTCGGAAAGAGAAGGGAATCTAATCCACCATTTAATTGCTGGTTTTCTTTCTTGATCAAAGAAACTGATGGAATGAACCTGAGAAGATGGAACTGATGGTTCTACTCACCATAAACTAAACATGAGAAAACAGAGAAACCATAAAACTAATCCAACATAACCTAACCTAGCTCTGATACCAAGTTGAAACTTTTGGGCTACATCTTAGCACAATTGTTTGGTATGATTTATTGTGCATAGCCAATGGCTATTTATAGAGTACAATCAAAGAGGTAAACCCCAACTAGGTAACCTAATCGTTATCACAAGAAGGAATCCTAATCACAAGATAATGCTAGCTGAAAATACCTCAAATTTAATTTAATCTCAATTTAGGAGACTTAAACCCATTGAACCAAAATTACAAATAAACCCCTGTTTCTCAACAGTTTCAATAATCTCCTTGTGTTTGCATATCCCATACATATGTATTAGATGATCAGGTCATATTGTCAAAACCCCATTTGATGATTTCACTTCAAATTTCAAGAGTACTTCTCCATTCTGTTGGAGCATCTGGTTTTTTATGTAAATGCAGAAAGCTATCACCATAGACTTCTGTGATTAAAAAGTCTGGGAAAAGCCTTACGATGTAAGTTTGATCATGACTTCAGAGATCCTATTAGATCCAATTCATATTTCTTAAAGTATGCATAAATGAAATCACTTTCTATGGATTAATTCGAAAATTTTAGGACTGACCCCATCTTCGGGAGATCCAAATATTTCTTTCTTCAGTGTTCTACATTTATAATGAAGCTAGCTGATAGGGAGCTTATTTGGGGTTGTATTCCTTCTCTGAGTTTTGGTGTTTCTAGGAAGCGAAAACCGTTGGCAGACCTTTTAGCTAAGGGAGGTATTGTGAGACTAGACTTAAGGCTTTATTTTGTTTTGACCACAACAACAAAAAAACGACAGTGACAGTAGCCATCTTGTTTATTCAGATGTCAATGCCTAATTAATTAAATGTTAGCTATTCCACATTGTTTAATTTTTTTTACTTGTTTTAATATCTTTTTCAGGAAATCTGTTCTTGCTAATCAAATTGTTAAATTAGTGGCAGTGCTTACAAATAGCTTTTAGAGTGTGTATGTTTGTGTGTTATGATCTATGATGCCCAGATATGATATGGATACGGTAAGGACATGCCATAGATATGGCAGGGACACGGATTTCATATGTAAAAAGTGGAGTATCGGATACGATACAACATGATATGTTTTCCATTTTGAAGTATCCGTGCATCGTAGGTTATGATAGTATTAATATAATTTGTGCCTTGTCTATACAAAGCAGGGTCATTGCTTTGGTGCAATGGTAAAAGTTTTGGGTACCATGCGTGATAACGTAGGTTCGAGACTTGCGAGCAGCCACTTTGTGCCAAATTGCCAAAGGTTGGGTCTGTTTCTTGTCTGAACCCTCCCAGGACCCTGCTTTGGTGGGACCCGTATTGGGTGATGATGACCTTGTCTATACATAGTAAGTCTTGGCTATAAAGAACTGAAGCATTCTTGGTTAATATCGAAGGTTAGTTTTAAGAGATACAGATGTCAGACACCCAAGTATAAAGAAAAGTTAATGTTACAAAATTCCACCTGCTCTCACAGTCGTAGGGACTATGAAACATGGAGATCTGCCAATTACCATTTGTATGACATAACACAGAAAAGCTTAAGAAATACAGAAGTTATAAAAACCAACTAATTGAGATGGTAAAGACAAGAAAACTGCTTAATTGTGTGGTTAGATGTTTGGAGATCGGCCAACTACCATTTGTATGACATAACACAGATAAGCTTAAGAAATAAAGAAGTAAAAAAAAACCAACTAATGGAAATGGAAAAGACAATCAAGGGCCACAGAAAATCTCTAATTGTTTGGTCAGATGTTTGGGCTTGCCTGCTGAACCTTTGGGATTGTGATCCATAGTTGTCAATTCTATGTTCGACCCCATTTCGGTTTGACTTCAGACTGAAACCTTTCAACCAGTTCAATATTTTGGTGTTTCTTTTTAGAGTTCCATTTTGGTAAATTTCTAAAGATAAAATTATAGAATTAGAAGAAAGAAGTAATAAAATTTGAATTTAACATTTATACTACATATATTTAATTATTTTTTTTTGTTAAGTACATAGATTTAATTCATCTACAAAATCAACGATACAATAAAATATTTCTACATGGCAAATAAATAGCTCATGAGCCGTGTTTATGTGTGACTGAAAATTTGAAATTATGACATTCATTTGCAACTCTCATCTCTAATTATCATTGTCACTTAAATTAATATAAAATAAAGACATTCACACCGGGTAAACTTGCACCTTTATTAAGATGATTTTTTTTTTCTTTTTTTAAGAAAATTGAAACAATGCAATGTTTTCCCTGATCAGCTGAAATTTGGTGACGGAACAAGACCAGAGAGGTCCTAATTCTGAAATTGTTTTTTCACAGGGCTGTTTGTTGGGTCATCTTCACGAACCAACCAGTTTTGGCCTTTTCGTTGAACTGAACCAGACTGTCTAGCAATCGAGATCAACCTTAGTTGCTTTTGAGATTTTCAAAATATTTGAGAAATCTGATTTTCTTGAGGTTTTTATGCAAGTATATAATACTCTCTTTTGAGATATTTAAATATAATTTCTTTTGAATTGTGTTTCTTAGAATTTCTAGGGCGTAAGTTATTTATTTTTTTGTTTTTGGTTTTTTTTTTACATTTATATTCTTCTTTTATTAAACTTTGAGAAAAAAGATTTGAGAAATTCCTGATATTTTCTCAAGATAAGAAATTGCATGGATGTTAATTTTGACAAAAAATTTAGTGATTGCTGTTTGGCAAACAGTGAAAGGTCATTTAGCGTCTAAGGGGGCAGTATTTATAGAGTTCCCATATTATAATTGTTATTGTTGGAACCACAGCATTGTGGGTTCAACTCAACTTATTTCTGCAACATAAAGGAAAACAACTAAAGTGGCTTTTCAAGAGGGGATTGAATTCCTCTTTGTGCCATTGATCAACGAATCGGACTGCCCAGAAGTAATGGACATAGTCTGTGACGCCCATTGGTAGAATTTGGCGAGGAACCTGCTTAAATTTAATAGACTTAGGGTCTAGAACTGTACAACTAATGTGAGTCCAAAGTTCAACTCATAGGCAGACTACTGTACTACGTAACAAAATCATACTACCAGGAATGTTGGGTTTTTATCATTAGTTCTCTTGTGCATTGTTGTCAGAATATCCCAATTTGCATGATTCATGTCAAATCCTAATGATAAATATTCATATGTATGCAATGAGTCCCATTTACTCATGGATCTTCAGATTCAGGTGTGAATATTAAGATTCAATACTTGTTTCATCAAATTTTATGATTAAGCAATTCAGATGAACGGGAATTACCACATGCAAGAGGTTTATATTTGTAATCTTAGACTTTTTTTTTTCTTTCTTTCTATTTTTTTGTTAATGTTTCTATATTTAACGTGTTAATTAGTGGTTAACATAACTGCTTAAGAATTTTTGCGATTTTGAGAGGGCTCTAAAGATAAAAAAGGAACAAGCAAATTACTAAAGTGTTCGACTGGTATGAATGATGTTTTGCCCTGTATCTATTTATTTATATGTTTTTTTTTTTTTTTTTCTTGAGCACATTTTTAACTTCTAAGAGACATCCTAACCATGTTAGGTTGATAATTTGGAAATTACTTTAAAAAATCCTAACCATGTTAGGTTGATGATTTGGAAATTACTTTTTTTTATTTAAATAGAATGAAAAGACTTTTGCATCTTTTTTTTTTCCTATGACTTTGATATCTTAAACATATTTAACTTTTTTCTCATCATTTATCATATAATAATATCTGTCAATCCTCCTCTTCAGTAGAAGTCTCTTGTACTGGTTGCTCTTTTAACGTAATTAACCATTAATATATGTATATATGTGTATATATATATATATATATATCTGTCAATGATGTTCTTCATATGATTTTCCAGTCTTATTTGTTGTTATATTTAGGCTGTTGTGGATGGAAAATGAATGGATTATGAATAACTGTTTTATCTTTTATAAGAAATTAAGATTAATAATAAATCCTATGATTTGCGATACAATTTTATTCATCCCCTTGAACGAATTGTGATGTGATTTTCTAAAAATTATGTGCTTGAATATAATAATGGATAAATTCTGTTGTGTAGCAGAATTACTTGCGAATATGAAGAGGAGCGGGCGAGTCGTAAAGTATACAGAGGATGCTCCCGTTCTCCATCCTGCAGTGGATGCACCTCATGTGTCTGTTTTGGGTGTGAGATCTGCAGGTTTTCTGATTGCAGCTGCCAGACATGCATGGATTTTACGATGAATTCCAAAACTTAGTTGCCTTAACCAGGTAATTTTTTTGTGGGTATTCCCAATTTTGTGCCTTTCAGGCTCCATTTATAAAAGCATTAAGCATTGTTGCTCCCAAGCAAAACTCTAATGTTCAGTCTCTGAGGTCAGTTTTTATTGTTCTCAGCGATTGCTGTCAAAACTGTTGGAAACATGGTACTGAATTTCTTCATTGATAATTGATTGCATGGTCCATGAATGAGATTCAAGGCATTGAATGATTGAGTGGCTAGGAATATCTTGCAGGTAATTTTTTTGTGGGTATTTCCCAATTTTGTGCCTTTCAGGCTCCATTTATAGAAGCATTAAGCATTGTTGCTCCCAAGCAAAACTCTAATGTTCAGTCTCTGAGGTCAGTTTTTATTGTTCGAGCGATTGCTGCCAAAATTGTTGGAAACATGGTACTGAATTTCTTCATTGATAATTGATTGCATGGTCCATGAATGAGATTCAAGGCATTGAATGATTGAGCGGCTAGGAATATCTTGTTTGTGCAAATTTTGGGCAATCAACTATCCAGGTAGAAGAATGAATAGTCATGCATAAAATATGATTGTATTTTGGGTTACAATATTAAATCTCTCTGAGAGAGAGGTCTTGTACAAGGTGAGGCGGTTGTGCATTTGGATTGCAATAATGACTCACATTCAAGGACTTGTTCTCTGTTAGCCATTATAGATTATGCCATCGCCGCGGAATTTGTGTTAAAGAATGGCAGCAAAGGAGATACAACGAGAAAATGTAGCAGGCTTAGATATTTAGCAGGTGGGGTTTGATTATATCAACCCTATCTTTAAAGGGCACTAGTGGCTGCTATGTAAAAATTAAATAGGATTCCACCAAAAAATAAAAAAATAGTAGTAAGAGAAAGTAAAAAAAAAAAAACATTTCTCTCCTGCCCATCTTAACTGGCACATTGTAATGGCATTACCCTAGGACTTTGTTTTCAACAGCATCAGTTAATCTTATATGGTTTAATTGTATGGTTCAAGAAAGCTATAGAATTTTATATAAGAAGCAATGACCTTTAGAGGATAATTGTAAATATTTTATGCCCACCTATGATTTGATTTGATTAGATATTGGAGAAAGATAAGTTCTCTAAGATGGACAGTAGTGTGGTTCATTTTAAAAGAGTGATCATGAATTATGATCATCAGCATAACCATCTTACCATCTTCATTTCCACTTTCTGCTTAGCCTCCTTTGCTGCAGTTTACTTGTCACTTTTCCTATTCCAAGCCTTTATTGCAACAAAGTAAATAGCCATCTTCATCACTCTGGTCCACTCAACTGTTTACATTCTTTGTTGTGCTAATTGTTGTGTCATCTGGCAGAAGTCATCAGTCGTCCTTACATACTGTGGTGATTGGAACTATTCTAGTTAAGTAGTTTAAAGGCAAACAATTTTAAGCTGTGTTAAAAATATTGATATTTATTGTATCATACTGCCTTTATATTGTGATAAAATTTGCTAATTGACACTTAATATATTGGTTTTGTTCGGATTATGATTCTCATATTATACTGCAAGGGTATCTTTCTATGTCCATTAGTTAAATAAAGCTTTTAATTGCATTTTATTATAAAAACCAAAAAAAGAGAAAAACTTAACCGCTTTTATGTGCCCAAATAGAGGGGTGGCTGACCTCATTTTTCTAACCTACCCGGGTTTTGGTTTGTTGGCATGAGGTGTGGGTTTGCTCCGTACATTGTGTGTTGGCCACCCCAGATTTACCTGGTGCACTTGTGTTGCAGGTTTGTGCCTGCGCCCATGGGATTAGTAATGTCGGGTCAAATACCATTGGGATACCTATTGTCCGAAAAAAAAAAAAAAAAAAAGAAAAAGAATATTCATATTTTAGCAAGATTTTAATATAATTTTCATATTTTAGATTAAAAACATGACTCCCATATCACTTCATGACTCGAGTAAAATTCTTTTATGGTACAATGTGGTCACAAGAGGAACATGGGTTAGTGGAAAATCACTGTAGTTTACTCTGTTGTTCAGTGATATTTTGCAGTGAAAAAGGGGAAATAAGAAAATGAACTGATTTATGTGGTAGGGAGGATTTCCATTTCCTATGGGAGGGTTACGAAATGAAATCCTCTAATTACCTGCCCTTGGGTAAGTGATGTTTGCCGAGCTTTTCAACCTTGATTTGAGCTAGAATGGTCTTAGTTTGCAGATGACCTCTGGGGCACAAATTTTCATTGAATGTTTAGTCTGAACTAGTGAGCGCACTGCCTTTTCTTACATTGATGGTCGTAGTTAAATTTTTAGTACTTAATTTGATGGCACATGTTGGATGGTTAGAATTACTGATTAATACTCCTGTAAAGTGATAAAGTGTGATCATTTGGAGGGGACCTCATATGATCACTCCAATCCCTTTTATTGGGACCAGCTCAAATTGGAATGTTATCAAAGATACTCAATGGTTGTTGAACATGCTCAATGTTCTTTTGGGGGATAGTTAGAGTAAAGTAGTAACTAAATTCCTTTTATCTTAACATATCTAAGCTGAGGCCTTGCCCCCACACTGCATAGTGATTAAGGATGGTCTCAAGTGGGGGCTCTCGGAGAGGAATCCACCTGCATCAGCCCCTGTGCCCTATATTGCCTTTTGGCGAATCGTAATCCCCGGATGTCAATGTGGATGGCAGATGCAAGTAGTAGCGAGGGTCAGGAAAATTAGATGTGAAATTATGATTTAGATCTAAAATTTAAAATAGTTTTGTGTATGGGCATCACCTCAATCTCCCTGCTGAGGAAAATTTATTGCTCTTGCATCTTTTCTCCCTGTGAAAGATGGAAGAGAGTTGTTTGGGAGTATAAAGCTTTCATCTTGGATTATGGTTGGAAAAGGAGTAGGAAAATGGGAATGGCTCTTTTAAATGATGTTCACCCATGGCTTTGGGGCTATAAAGCCAATCTACTAATGGTTCAGTGTCAAGGCATCTCCTTTACCTTGGGACGATTAGGGATCAATATCTGGTTGTTGCCTGGTTTATCAGAGCCTTGTATCACTTAAATTGACATGCATTAAAGAGTTCCCACAAGGTTAAAACACTTGATTTTCTTATTCAGTGCTCTATGTGCCATTGACCAGTGTGATATTCACACATACACACATTTTCAATGCTCCATGTCCTTTTCTGGGCCATCCTTAGTCTACACCAATCTCCCCTGGGAATTTCTCAAGATTCGATTTCAATTTTCTTTTTTTTTTTTTAAATATTTTTTCTCGGTGCCTAATGGACCATAGCACCATCAAGCTTTGGAAGTTCACAGTCAGCTTCTATGTTTGTGAATTACAAAACATATTGAAGCAGATGCATGTTCACCTAACAGAAAATAGATGAGATATCAAGGACTCCAACCTCTTCATGAAGCATAGAGGTCTTGTGTTCGATACCTACCTTCGTTAGCCACCTCCCATAGTTTTACCCGGTGCATGTGGATAACAGGATTTGTATGTGGCCCTAGGGATTAGTTCTCAACTGTCTAGAATCGAGTGACCCTCGGACTCTAAGCCAAAGGCTCCTGGGTTGGGCTGGGCAAGATACACCGTGGGTTATATGAGGAGAGAAAAAAAAAAAAAAAAAAAAAAGAAGGATGAGATACCCGACCACGCCCCCATAAATTGTCACCAGCCATATGCTTTACCCCTACCTGGAACCATATCCACAGCAAGATTTGATTAAGAATGCAAGAGGGTATCTAGGTCCTTAAGTTAAGATTACAATTTTTACATTAGCCTTTTTAGAGGCCTATCATCAATGAAGAGGATTTCCATCCCCACTACCGCCCTGATTAGCCTGAAACTTATGTATTATGCAGACCTGTCGTGTTCAAGCAGAACCCAACACACAGATAATATCAGCATTTTTAATTAATCCAAGTATCCAACAGATACAGAGGAGAGCAAAGACAATGGCATTAACTAAAGAAAAAAAACTAATCAGCATGGAAATATTTTTTTTTTTTTCTGCAAATACTAGACATAAAAAGAAGTCATTTTGGTAGTCTACAGCTGCCACTAGCCACAGTTCCACTTCCACTCCTCTTCAACTGACCACCCATGTAAACTCATGGCTGTTAGAATATAGGTAATGGTCATTTAGATAAAAAATATACTAGCATAAAAGCTCCTAATACTAAACTTTACTAATAAAGTAGATAAACATATAATAATATTTTGTTTCTTTCATAATTTTGATATTTTTGAGAGTAGCAAAGCTCCATTTTTTCTCCCTTCTCTTTTGTAGTAAACAGTAGATACGCAACTGCAATTGCAACAGTTGAAAGGGTAGTACTATTTGCCACCATATGGTTTTACAAGAGAGGGTGAATGAAATTTATTTGAGGCCTCTATTTCTCTATATGTCTAAATAGTATAGGTTTATTTGGAGATTTTAGACTCTATGCTTTAGACAGGCCAAATCCTCTAAAATTCAAATGCTCCAAAAGTAGGCAGATGAGAAAAAGCTTTGTGTAGGCAGATGAGAAATAGAGCTTTTGGGGTCTTGAAAATATAGAGGCGATGTATTTAAAATAAATTCGTGCGTTACCGAACGCGTTTTTTTTTTTATTCTAGCCTCTTTTTTTTATGGCTCTTTTTTTAATGGATCTATTTTAGATGGATCTATAAAAAAAAGAGTAGAGATACCAAACAAGCCCAGTATAGGTTTATTTGGAATAGATATGCACAGGGTTTGTAGAGAGGTTGTTTTGGAAATACTAGAAGTTATGGCACACTTCTTCAGCATGTGCAATTAAAATGAACAAAGGAACTAGGCCCTTTCATAGGCTAAGAAGAAATGGTCATGAAAATAAAAGCTTAAGAAATTATTTAGTACAGAGTATCTTTTAAAAGATGAAGATTTATATGAAAAAAGTTTCAATAGATCGCATTATGCATCATAGACAATATGTGCAGGTGAACAATAACAGAACAAAATGACCACTTAAAAAAATGGTACAACTTCTAATACAAATACTTGATGTAAAATCACATTTAAGATTCTAAACTCAGAAAACTGTATTTAAAGAAAAATATATAACAGCATTTACACACATACGTGTAGGATTTTGTCTTTGGATTTTTCAGAGAAAACCCGAACCCAACTACATCCAAAACATATCCTTATATGATCATGACCACTTCTATGGCCGAATTTTTAGCTGTATTTTTCAGTCATCACACAAATCTTACCTAGGAGCTGTCATACCTGGTTTCTTATACAAGCCCAATGTATTCGTATTGGACCGATACGATACTTGTATTGGTACCCGATACTACACCAATACTTCTAGGATATAAGTTTAGCATATCATACTTAGCAAGTTCATTATTTCATTTAGTTCTTTAAATTTTCTTACTTCTCAACATAAAAAAATGTTACAAAAGGAACTTAAACAATGATAATCATTAATTCAAACGTGATCTAAAGGAAAAATTGGGACACCCGTATCCGTATCCATGTCCTAGAATTTTTTGAAGTGCAGAGTTTTATACCTGATCCCCGTATCCGTATCCGTACCCATATTCGTATATGGGCATCATAGCCTGAGAGAGTTGTTGCAGCATGTTAGATGACTAATACTCTTTGCCCAATCTTCAATAAACTCTACAATAGGTTCTGTAGCGAACAGAAATGGAAATGCATGGCACATGATTTATGCTACTTACTGTGCTGTAGCAAACAAAAGTAAGCATGCATTCCTCCCTCCATAGCCTCCACTTGCTTTAGCAAGTAATGAGCATGTGATAGATTACCTTATTGATAGGGTGATTACCTTATTGATAGGGTGTCTAACATAGTTCTTGACCAAATCTCATAATAGATGTACAACAGAAAATTTATCACATGAGACTTATGGCGAAAGAGATGAAATTGAAGTGACGCAGGGAGATATGAGTTGCGTCTTTTGGATGGATGGACCATCGAAGAGTCATGTACAGACACCTAAAAAAGGCAACTTTTTCCGAGCTAATGATGATGTGGTATATTGTACAGTGCTGACATGGCACTCTGAGAACACAAGAAGAGTTCTTTCATGAGAACAAGAAGAATGTTACCTCAATAATATTTTCTATTGGTTAATAATGGTAAATCATAGTAATCAAAAGAAGGGTCCATACTAAATACACGGGATTCAAAAGAAAAGAAAGATTAATGAGCAAGCATAGGAGCATCATAACCAACATACAGCTATATAATAGAAGCAACCAATGATGAGATCCTGTTCACCCCCTGCTCATCGAGGGAGTCTGCCATACCATTACCAGATCGACCCATGCGGTGAAGAACCACCTACATAGATGATGACAGATATTTGATCTTATAAAATAGAACTGAGCTATATCAATAAATTCAAAGGAAAATGAAGCAACAAGAGCACTTCTAAAGAAGAGAATCCTCTTCTCAAAATTTTGCTTAGTAAACTTGTGTATGTAGAGGCCCATGTTTTGGTGATCAACACGATGTAAGACTGTTGATGGACTGACTAATGTGAGTGACGTCTTAAATCTCAAATCTTTATATCAATGACAGTCTCTGACTCTTAGTAAAGAAGGAAGCACGACAAAGGTCCACTGTCCAGTGGAAAAGATAGAATATGGATCACTTTATCAACCTCGCTCTCCAATTGTCCATACATGGCGGAACCATCAAGTAATGTCTATAGCCCCTATGTTCTGGCATGTGTATAAACTCAAGTCTCCAGGATACTCTGAAAAACAATGCAGATTCGTACAATTTCTCCTAGGGGAATAGAGTTTAAGTTTTATTCACAAATGTTGCCTTCCATATAATTTGAACCCGATGATGGAATTATATTGTGGACAATGAGATTTCAGAAAATTCAATCACCAGTAATCACCACATGAGCACTTTCCCCCCTTGAAATGGTGGAACCTGTGATTGTCTCTCAAGATAATTGTTCTGCCCGTAATCAAAGAAAAGTATTTGTTGGCATTGTGGCAGTCCCCACAGACACGGAGGTTCTTCATGATCCTAATAGGGACTCCCGGAGTGGTAGAAAGAACACCAAAAGCAAAAGCCAGCTTCTCAGTATGATAATAGAGTGATTCTTCTCTTCTCTCATTTTCCATGTTATGTGCTGCAAAGGTGATATCAGGGGCATAGCCTATTTCCTTTATCTTCCTGATAAGGTCATCCAACTTCTCATAGATCTCTTTCGAACGAGGGTGTGATCGATCTTCGACACCAAAGACATGCATCTCTCTTTCGATCTCAATCCAACTGACACCGCTGTCCTTTTCAATTCTTCTCTCTACCATCAAATTCCTAACTCTATCAGCTTCTACACATCTGCCACATTTTGCGTAAATGTTACTGAGGAGAACGTAAGTAATGGCTTCATTTGGTTCCAGTTCTAGGAGAATTTCAGCTACTCGTTCTCCAATCTCAACATTTTGGTGTTTGCTACAGGCACCAAGTAAGACTTGCCAAAGCGAAGGGCCTGGTTTAAAGGGCATCTCATTAACAAACCTCTCTGCTGCTTCTACTAGTCCAGCTCTAGCTAGCAAGTCAACAATGCATGCATAGTGCTGATAACTCGGTTCGACACCATGGTTCTCTTTCATTGAGTAAAACAGTTCTAGGCCTTCTTCGACAAGACCTGCATGACTGAACGAAGAAAGAAGGGCTACTAAGGTGATGTCATCAGGTTTTAGCCCTATATCTTTCATCTCTCTAAAGAGCTGCACAGCTTCTGTTGGAAGGCCATGTTTTGCAAAAGCTGAAATCATGGAATTATATGAGATAACATTGGGGTTCTGTATCGAATTGAATATCCTCTTTGCTTCATCGATGCATCCACAGTTTGAATACATGGACAGGAGGGCATTTCTTGCAGCAACATCCAAAGGGCAACCACTTTTCAAGCTATGGCCATGTATCTGTTTGCCTGTTTCCATTGTTGATAAATCAGCACAAGCCATGAATAAGGTGGAGTAGATGAACTGATTGGGTTTGATATCAGAAAACAGCATATCATAGAAAAGCCAGAGGGCTTCCTCAGCCTTTCCATTTTTCCCATTTGCAGAAATTATCGAAGACCAAAGGCCAATGTCCTTAGAGTAGCTATCTTCAAATGCCAATAGAGCATCCCCAAGGCTTTGGTTTGAGGAATACATTGCAACAAGAGATGTCCCAACAAACCTATTGGCTTCTAATCTGATTTTTATAGCATAAGCATGTATAGCCTTGAAGAATTCTATGAATTCTTCTGTGACGTTAGAATTCTTCGTAGCTGCCATCAGTAGAGCTGGAAACATAAACTTATCAGGAACAATCATTTCCTTTTTCCTCATCATCCCAAATAGCTCAAATGCTTCTTCTACATAACCCATTTGAGAATAGCCCCTGATGACAGAATTCCAAGTGATGACATTTCTCTCATTCATACCGTCAAAAACCCGTCTTCCCATTTCTATCTCTCCACATTTCATGTACATATCAACGAGAGCAGTTTCTAAAATAACACTTGAAATCAACCCGCGAACAATCAGTTGAGCATGGACCTGTTTTGCTTCCCAAGTTGCATCTAACCCAGCACAAGCCTTCATTACACTACCAAAAGTCGACGTTGTCTGTAGAATTTCATTTTCCATCATTAGTTTGTAAAGTTCAATACCATCTACATAAAATCCATTTTCTGCGAACCGGGCAATCATCGAATTCCAACAAACAGGACTACCGGTCCCAGAGATCCCATCAAACACTTTGAGCGAATCGTCGATGCTTCCACACTTTGCATACATTTGAATCAGAGAATTACCCACAAACTCATCCTCTTGGCATCCCATCTTTATAGATAGAGATTGAAATAGTTTTCCTACAAACAATGCACTATATCCGTTCAGTTGCTTCAATAATAATAGAAAATGTGAACTGATCCGGAGAGAGCCCTTCTTCCATCAATTCACAAAACAAAACCAATGCCTCTTGCAACTCCCCGAATCGACAGTACCCGCCAATCATCGAATTCCAGGCAACAATGCTACCGCGATCGCTGCTCCCATCAAAAACTCGGCGAGCGAGATCCAAGCTCCCGCATTCTGCATACATGTTCTGCAGAGTTGTTTGCAGGAAACCTTCAAATTCAAATCCCCTTTTAATCAAATCAGCATGAACTTGACGCCCATCTTGTAGTGCTCTCTTTTTTGAGCAGGCTTTTAGCAAAAGCCCATAAGAGGAAGAGCTGATTACGGAATTGGGTTCGTTCTCATTTGTGCTGAGAAGCACTAATGCTTGTCTGAGTTTGTGATTTTCACACAGGTTTTTAAATTCTTCATTGCTAGATGCAGCTCTTCTTCTTCTTCCAAACTCTCCCCTGGGCATTGTCTTCTCATTCTCTGCTGATGGGATGTTTCTGAAATGGGAAAGGTTTTGGAAATTTAGAAGCTCCATGTTTCCCAGAGTTTTGTTTCATCAACCTCACAGTGGCATATCTGAGTTGTTCTTTATTGGTATCAGACACTGCCAACTATTCTCGTCGAAGATTCTCATTGGGGTCAGTTTGACATTTCGTCGAACATATGGTTTGCAGTAACATTCTTTGATGATTTCAGTCAAGCTTGCATTTTTAGGCATCTGGTCATTTCAATTCTTCCTTAAAAACATATCGTATGGAATCATGTGGTCCAATGAGAACGGGAGAAAGAGAGGATGAATAAGAGGGAGTGATGGGTTTCTCGACAATGCCCAAAATGCCCCTATTTATGGACGAAGTAAAGGCAATGTTTGTTTTAGCAAGTGGTAAAGTGAAGTCCTAGATGCCAACAAACTTTACTTTTACTTTATCAGCTGCCAAAAAATTTTACTCCGTAACAATTAAGTGGTTACTTCACCACTTATTAACTTCTCGGGTGGTTTGGTAATTTTATCGTAAAATAAAGATAAAATAACGTATTAACTCAAGAGAGAATAAAATATAAATGAGTTATGATAATAATTTATTTTTTATTGTTCCGTATATAATATTTTTGACTATTTATATAGAAAAGTAGAGTTTGTTTTGTCTTCCCGTAGAAAAATGAGATTGCTTTTTGAATTTTTTTTTTTTTTAAAAGGAGGAGGGAATTTTGAAAAAAAAAATACTTTTGAAAAAATTAGAGACTTTACTTGACTTTTACAAAACTAATAAAGTGCCAAACAGGCTTGAGATCTAACTTCAAGTTATTTTATTTCATATAAAATCATGCATTCTTACTCTGTATTTTTTATTGGCTTGACATTTACTTCATATTGTTTTTATAGTAAAATTATCCAAATGCCCAAAAAAAGTAAATAAGAAAAATTACAATGAATACCCAAGGTTTTTGCTAATCGAAATATCACACTTAATGTTCAAAAAAGATTTTGATGTCTTTTGTTTTTATTGTTACTTTGCTCTAGACGAAACAGTAGAGAAAATGAGTTACATGCAATTTTTTTTTCTACAAAGTGACATGCATTTTTAATTCACTTACAAACTACTTAATTGAGATTGTACCTTATTTTTATAATATAACAAGTACATTTTTTTAATGGAAATATAAACAGCCAACGTCTCTGAAAAAGGATATTCTAAATTTTACTACGATGTTGATATTGATTCCGTTGGATTAATCATGCATGAAATTCATAATCATATTCAACACAAACAATGAAAATTTTCAGCATGTTGTCCATTAAACGATTGTTAAACTTGGAGAGGGCAGTTTTGCCCAAATGAACCACCAGCTGGACCAGGTTGACCAAGCCTTAAACTTCTTTTTCAAAAACCAATAGTTCACTTCATCTTCACCCGGTGGGAGTTCCTGTGTGGACTTAAACTTAAGCAACCTTTGCATTTAGTTATTTATCGGGTTTTTTTTTTTTTTTTTTTTCACTAACGGAAGGTTCCCAACCCTTTGAGCTGGATTATTTCCTCAGGGCCCAGAGAGAAGCCGGATAAAATCCCTACGGCCCCTAGGTGGTAGCACAAGTGGACTCAACCTTCGATTCTTGAATAGGGGGTAACCGATGGTCAATACCAAGACCTCTAACTCCGGAAGAGGGAGAAACTGTGGTCCTGATCACTCGGCCAACCTCTCGAGGTTATGTTATTTACCAAGTTAAGGCTATGAGTGGGAACACAACCCAAACCCAACCAGGTAATTCCAGGATCCAATTAACATTCCCACCTTAATAAGAAATGCTTTTTTTTTTTTTTTTTTTTTTGAAGCGGAAACAAAAGATTTTATTAAGAAAAAAAGGGAGAGACAAAGAAAATCAAAACAAATGAATGGGAAGGTGCAAGAGAGATGCACTGGCCCAACCACAATTACAATAACACACTCAGCCAAGGAATCAACCTATCGACCCCTTGATCTAAATAATAAATGTTGAGGTTAGAAGTTGCCATTCAAGCTGCCCACCGGACTCAAATCCCATCCAACTTGATTTATTTTACTTCAACCTGCCAACAACCTGAGACTAACCCAACCTGTGACTGGTTTGTATTTCCACCCTGATTAATAAATGGGACGGTCATTACTTGTTTCCAGGTTATAGGACCTGTACCCATACCTGAGTTTCAAATCCAGACCCTGACTGGATCTGGATCAGGGCACAAATTAGGAAGCAAAAACTTCCATCAGTTACTTCAATATACTTAACTCTCGAAAAGCAGACCAGAATTAAAAATGGTCCTAATATTGGAACCATAGCCCCATTTTATTTTTCAATTCTGGTTTGTTTTGGTTTGCTGGACTCAAATCTCATCCCTACATCTGGCCCACAGTGATGGTAAACTTGATTAATTTATATTAGTATTCCAAAGTGGAGACATTGTTGGGTCTCCTTGAAGTCCCAAGTAAAGGACCATTCCAGAATCAAAGTCTAATAATAATGTTTAACTTGGTATGGTTCCATTGCAATATATTAGAAAATATATTCAAGCACTTGTATGACTGCCCTTCTCTATGATGCCCGGCTACGGACATGAATACGGACACAGATATTGGGATCGTAAATACAACTCGTGCACTTAAGAAAATTTATGACACGGATACGGATACGGGTGTCATAATATTTTTTTTTAGATCACTTTCAAATTAATGAAATTATCAATGTTTACATTCCTTTTTAACAATTTTTTTTTATTTTGAGAAGTAAACAAATTAAAATAACTGTATGAAATAATGAACTTGGTAAGTAGGATATGCTTAACTTGTAACCTAGAAATATCGATGCAGTATTGGGTATCAATCCAAATGTCGTATCGGTCCGATATGGATACATGGGGCTCGTACACGTACAGGGTATCTTAGCTGCCATTTGGGATTATAAGGAGATGTGTATCCAAAAGAGCAGAATGCTCTCATACAGCATATTTAAGCATAATGAGTTCGAGGACCTAAATTGAAGTAGGGAACAGGGACATGCAAGATAGTAGGAATCACTGAGAACACAGAGTCTGAATGTAAAAAATGTAAGCTCATAAAGACACATGCAATATGCTCTCATACAACAAATTTAAGCATAATAAGTACTACAATCTAAAATGAAGTAGTGAAAAGGGACATGCAAGATGGCAGGAATCACTGAGAACACAGAGTTTGAGTGTAAAAAAAGTAAGCTCATAAATTAAGCCATGGATAGCAATGGGTTGAGTTTGGTATAAGTAAGAATCAACCCATAGACGCCTGTATGGGCATCTGTCTGGCACCATACCTGACCAGCCCTTCTGACCAGTTTAAGTAATGTGATGCCAAACACTTCGACTTGGACGGGAGTGCTTCAGGTCATGTTCAATAGGGGGCTATCCACATTCATTTTAGTTAGAACAAATATTAAACAGTTTGAGGAAAATAGCACGCAAAATCTCACTCAGATTCAAACTCCTATAAATTCATACCTGCTTCAGAACTGTCAAAACAACCGCCAATCGCCTCCCCGGGAGTCGGTTGGGGTTAGTCACCCATTTAACCTGATCCATTACCATTCCTAAATAAAGCAAGCAGACTTCAAACTGATGGAATAAAGCTTCATCAATGAAGACAGCACTTTATGCAAGAATCTTAAATCTATGCATTGTTATCATAGTACTTGGACTTTACACATATCCGTCCATAACCCATACCAGAACCAATAGAATATGGGCCAAGATTGACCAGACCCAGGCCCAATCCATCAAGGACAGAACTGGATCCACACCTGGATTTTCCCCAAATCAGGTCTAAACATCCATCATGCTCAAAGAAAATACCAACCCAAGTACCCAATCCCAATCTGAGAGTTCATAATTATATTCATTAGAAAAACAAATTTATCTGTGAGCTTAAGTTCAGTAAAGCACAATGCCATGACTGGTTAGGATGAGATACAAAGGCCCCGACATCGAGATTATAGAATATAGATCTGAGTTTACCTTCCACAGAAGAGCAACAAAATTCACGCACTGGTCTTTAACAAATAATCTTCCAAGTGTTTGATGAAAGCCAATGTGGAACTCGCCGTCATTGCTGGTAAGGATTCATCCTCCATCACAGCATCAAATCGTACCTCAAAATCAACCAGAGTCTCAATGTCTCCTGTTCCAGTTAGCTTGAAAAATGTCCCATATGATGTAAATCTGAGATTCAGGTGGCCCCCTTCAATAACCTGTAACCCAATTCGTAGTTGAGACTCATCAAGTTCCACAATCCTTTCCTTCTGGTCTGTCATGTGTGAGACATCTGAATACAGATGGAAAGTTTAATATTGTCTTGACATTTAAACTTATTGGCCTAAATTGTTCCTTTTCCCTGTATTTTTCATGATTGTATATAATGACCAACAAACTTATAAAGCTAGGCTGATGCTTTTCAATTGATAATCATTCAAAAATTGATATTGACCACTCAAAACTGAGAACAGACTTTCTAATCAGAAAACTTGCGGGCCCATCTGTTTAATCAAGTCCTAATTCTAGGATTTTTTAGCATCACCTTTCCGTAGAAAGGGCTAAAAATAAAGGATTAAGCAGAAGATTCATACCAATCTATCAGAATATCTCCCCTTTGATTGGAACTCATCACCCTAACAAATAAAATCCTTCAAAAGGACAGCTCTTTATTCCGGTGGGGGAGTATGTCACGCTTGTGGTCCCCCTGTACAAGGGCGTTGCGTCCGGTGAGCATCCGCCTAGAGAGAGCGGGCGGTGGAAATTCTAAAGGACTGAGTATGCAGTGGTGCATAAGTCTCACATCGGAAACATGCTAGTCCTGATCTTGAATATATTTGTGTGTGACCTAGCCTTAACTCCACATGAGGCCTTTTAAAACCGTGTGGCAAGATTGTGTTAGAATCCCATGAGCCAAAGCGGACAATATCATATGGACAAAAGGCTTGGGTCGTTACGGTCAACGCCTCCTCAAACCCTTAACTCCTCCCTCCAATCACCCCAGGAAAAAAAAAAAAGACTTTACCATTCAAAGTAGGAAAATGGGGTCCAAACAAATTGCTAGTTCTATTCTAGCCTACCCCACCTAGACAACACTTTCCCATCTCCCAATAACCAACCTAACAAAAGAATCATGAATATATAATTTTTCTGAGACAACTAGTTGGTTTACCTGGGCCAAAATGGAAGTGCATGATAGTACCGAGGCCACCATCTCCTTCAAGAAGTTCTACATCTCTCACTAGATTTGGAGCTACTTTAGGCAAAACAAACCTCAAATCTTTGGACAAAGCTGTCCATAAAGCCTCAACTCCTACTCCAACCTTAGCTTGGCCTCTTGCTTCCACGACCATCGCTCTTCTTTTCAATCCGCTCTAAGGTGAGCTCTCGTTGTAGCAAAAAAAATTAGCAATAGCCAGAGGAATGAAAAGGTCATGAGGTACAAGATAGTGAGAGAGATGATAATCAGAACAAATAGATAGATGAAGACAACATTTTGTTGTTTCCAAAGGGATAAATAATGACAATGTTAATAATTTTTTAAATAAGAGAAGATTCCAAAGAGGAGAAATGACAATTCCAATACTAATTCTTATAGAACTGATAATTAATCTTCATACATATATATATATATATATATATCTTTTCCGTAAAAAGTAGCAAGTAAAGTCCACCTCTTTTACATTGGGCCCGTAGTTGATCTTCTCGGGGGATGGTACTCTGGTTCAGCAAAAGGAATTCACAAAGCAGGTAGTCCATGAAGACCTCAATTTTCACCTAATATACCAAATTAGGATGGTAAGTTCACTTCAATAGCAGTTGAGCCACCGGGCAATCACAGCCATCCATCTGGTGTGCTCATATATGCATTAGCCATGGTACCATAGAAACATGCAATTTTGAGTCCAATTTTGGTTCAAGTACAGAGTTAATTATCACCTTGAGAAATTCAATACTTCTCTTGTTAGTTAAATCCCCAGTAATAAGAACAATAAATACAGCAAAACTAGAGCAGATTGATCCACTCTCTTCTTTCCAAGGAATTCAAAGCTGAGAGCCTCAGCTAAATATCTGTTTGAAATAGGAACCACAACTAGAACAAAAACAGAAATAAGAGACAAACCACTATTAATAAGTTTCAAATATACCAACAAATTCCAAAGAAAATTATACGACATTCTTCATTTTCTCCTACCAATTAATGAAGAGAAGATTCTATAAATATCAGAAATAATA
Organism: Camphora micrantha; assembly: GCA_003546025.1. Lineage (NCBI taxonomy): Eukaryota > Viridiplantae > Streptophyta > Magnoliopsida > Laurales > Lauraceae > Camphora > Camphora micrantha. The sequence continues at coordinate 17,267,470 of QPKB01000008.1, read as the reverse complement.
CAACCAATATCTAAGTAAATATAGACCCATATGGGAGATTGAACTCAACTTAGCCAAAACATAATAAAGCAGATGAATCCATCCAAGCGCAACTTCAACGCAATTTTTGATGGATTCTCCACTGCAAACAATTTATTATTAGTACAAACCAAAGCAGCATGTCTTCAACATATATCAGCAAAAACTTGTAATGCAAACAGAAGACAGAGGGAGATGGTCTCCCATTCAATGGGAAGAATACGAGTTTTTCCCTTTCATGATCACAAGGTAGCATCAGTATCTGACATTAAGAATAATTCAGCTCATTATCACCTTCCGCGAGGATTCACCAGTTGTGAGAAAACTGCACTGGTTGCAGCATCTTCAGCATCTTCATCGGTACCTGAGTTTACAGGGTCAATCATGCTTACACTGTTATCGAAGGGTTGAAGTGGTGTCAATGGGATATCGGCGATGTGATTCGTGCTGTTCTCATCTATGTCTGACAGCGTGGAAGTCTCCTCAAGCTGGAGAACATATTCAAGATTCCACAAAACATCTCCCATCGTCGGCCTGTCAACACCTTGCTCAGATAGACACTTCTCTGCAGTCTCACCGAACTTCCTGAGTGAAGCTAGATTTATCTTCCCCACTAAAACCTGGTCCATGACATGCTCCAACATCCCTTTCTTCTGCCAGCTCATTGCCCATTCTGCTATATTGACCTGCTCCCTTGGAAGCACAGGGCTGAGAGCTGCCCTAGCACATAGGACTTCCATTAAAACTACCCCAAACGAATAGACGTCTGATTTCTCTGTCAGCTGTTGCCTCCGAAAGTACTCTGGATCGAGGTAGCCAAAACTTCCCTTGACAGCAGTACTAACATGGGTCTGATCCAAAGCTGGACCAGTCTTTGAGAGGCCAAAATCTGCAACCTTGGCAACAAAGTTCTCATCCAAGAGAATGTTTGTTGTCTTTACGTCTCGATGTATTATGCTTTGGGCTGCCCCTGTATGAAGATAATGCAGGCCCCTTGCAGCTCCAATGCAGATTTCGAGCCTTTGTTTCCAAGAGAGAGATGGGAGTTCTGTTCCATAAAGATGACTTCTTAGAGGCCCATTTGCCATATATTCATAAACCAGAATCATTTCTGATCGCTCGTTGCAGTAGCCGATCAAAGAGACGAGATGGCGATGGCGGAGCTTTGATAACATCTCAATCTCGGTATGGAATTCAGCAAGGCCTTGCTCCGATCTTGGATTTCCTCTCTTTACGGCGACCCTAGTACCATCTTCTAGCATCCCTTTGTACACTTTACCAAATCCGCCTACACCAAGAAGCAAGCTTTCGTCAAACTTGTTTGTCGAATCCATGATCTCTTGAAATGTGAAGACCCGTCCGAGATTCGAAGAGGCCAAAGAGATGAAACTTGCTGTTCCACTCTTTTGGGAGGTGGTGGAAGCTTTCGTCATGGTGTGGGAATTTCCATATAGGGGCAATGGAAGCCATGGAGCATGAGCACTATCTTTAGAACTATGGGTTGCATAACAGCAGTAAAATATAACTATTAACCCCACAGCAGCCAGAGCTCCTGCAACTACTCCAATTATAATTCCCATCTTGTTCTTCTTCTTTGAAAGCTTAGCAGGAAGAATGCCAGCAGCAGAAGACTCCCCATCCAAGCTTCCCGCATCATTGCTAATCTTCATAATCTCTAACCCATTCAGAGTCGCATTAGTGATATCAGCCACTTCATCAGGTCCAATACTCACGGACATAGTTTTCGAACCATTAGAAGAATTGGAAACGAAATCCTTGTAGGATGCTACCTCCAAGTCTCCAAGTTTGGAGAGATCCAGACTAGCCAAGGCGATATCGGAATTGATATAGACATTGAAAATGAGCTGATTCATAGCCTTGCTGATAATATCACAAAAATGCAGACGAACAAAGTAATTAAAGTCTGGATCAACGGAGAAGACCCATGTGATATTGAAATTCGAGTCTGCCACATTCGGATCACCCATCACCTGGGCAGTTGAATAAACCCAATTGGGTGCTGTCTCGGGGGTCGCTCCTCCATCCGGATATTTTACAGTCCCTGGATTCACCGACACATTCACTGCTGAGCTATTAACATGGAGGTATTTTTTATCATTTTCCCAAGTCCTCCCAAGTGTGTCATTCTGAGGAGTAACCAGAGGTCCCCCCATGTTCAACCGAAAGACAGTTTCCAGAGCCCGTTCTGAGAGACCATTGAAAGGAGAAGAAGGTGACACTGCTGATGCCTGGTCAGAGATCAAACCATCTGGAACAGAAACAACTTCAATCCCGTTCACAAAGGCCACCGAATTGTTTGATGGAACAAAATTGATGTTCAGTGTGTCCGCAGTCACATTGATCAAAAATTCCTTGAATAAATAAGAATCGTTCTGGTTCTTAAAGGTGAAGTTATTCAAGAGAACAAAATTCTCTGTAATGACTGTGATGAAAGCAGAATTCAAGTCATGTCCAGAGTTGGGAAGAGGATGGAAGTAAAGGCGGACCCAATGCCGGCCCTGCTGACGAATACTGAATTCATAGGAAGATGGTTTGGTGAAAATCCGGAGAGCCTGATAGATAGGAGATGGAGCAGTGGAACTAGAGCTAGAAAAAGGACTATCTCCTACACTTTTTAACAGAAAAGAAGATTCATGTGAATCAGGAACAAAAGTCTGGCCATGAAATAAGATATTTTGTGGAGAGCCACAAGCAATCAGATAATTGTCAGCAGGGTTAAAGGCTGCATAAGAGCCATGAATCACCAAACCAAAGAACACAAAAGCATAAATGAAAAGAATCAACTTCATCAACCTCATCCCCATCACCTCCTAAAACCCAAATTCCCCAAACACCCAAAATCCAATTTTAGGAATCCAATTCACAGCACCAGAAAATCCTCAAAATCCCAGCTTCCAAAACACAAAATCAAGAATCCAAACCCTAAGGATAAAAAAACCCCAGAGTTCTGAAAATCCAAGAAACCAAATTCCCAAATGAATAGAGAAATAAAATAAAATAAAAATCTCCCACAAACCCAAATGCTCAACTTCTAAAAACCAAATTTCTGAAAACCTAAACTCCCCAAATGATAAAGCTCAAAACTACTCAAATCTTCAAATGCCCACATTCCAAACCACAGTAACTGAAAACCCCATCCACCCAAAAAACAAAAACTCCACTCAGAATGCAATACCCTCACAAACCCAGATCTAGAAAAACACTCACAACCCAACCCTCACAGTTTCTGATGCTTCAAAAGGAAAATGGAGGATAAATGAAAGTCTTCTTTTTCTTAAATTCTGAAGAACTGCAGGAACCCACAAAGATAATGATGAAAAAAATGAAGAAAGATCAGATCTTTACATCGACCGACCCGTACCTCTCACCAAATTTCGTGTCCGACGACAAAATGGCATCAGATCAGACAGCAAACCCACTGAAAAGCCCACGACCAAATTCCCATCAGGAGAGTCATTCGTCGAAGCTTATTCTGCAGATCTAACACAGCTCGTTCCAGCTAATGGAGTAGTAAGCTGTCATTTACAGAATCGCAATGACCCCACACCCACTTCACAAAATCAAAAGAGGAATCAGACAAATAAACTACTGTTCGGTGAAGATTTCCCACAGCTGTTAGATTTTAAATATAAACAGAACCGCCATGGGAGCTCTGCAACTGATACCTTTTCTGCTTCTGTGAATGGAATAAGAAGAGAGAGAGAGCGGGGGGTTTGGTAGGACCAACTGGATTATGGGCCCACAGTTTACGCGGTTTAGATAACGGTTCTTTGGCGGCGTTAGTTGACGGCGAGAGACGGAAGACCATTGGTTGAGGTTCAACTAGAAAGATAACGGCCTTGGGTGTCGAAGTCTTGTAATAAAATTACTATGAGTGGAGTTTGTAGGTGGTGTTATAAATAAGGGGCGTTTGCAGGCCTTAAGTGAAACTCTTGGGACTAGGGCCCTCAAATAATAAAATTTAGGGATCATTGCTCATTTACTTTATAAATAAAAATTAAATTTAGAAATATTTTGTTGAGAAAATTTTTATAGTAGTTGGACTCTAATACAGCTCTTTAGGGCCTATTTGGACTCAACTTTAATGAGTGTGCCCGCCTTTTTACACTCTTATTTTTAGGATGTTTTTACAAGGGGTGTACAAAAAAACTGTTAAATCGATCCGGTTGGAATCGGTTTTGTAGTAGATCGGTTCGGTTATGTTCGGATTTCCTTCAAGCCGTTCGATTCAATTCGGTTTTATGTTTGAAGGTGCGCTTAAACCGCTCAAATTGAACTGAACTGAACCAGTTATATAAATATATATATATATATTTTATAAAATATATAAAGGAATATGAAAAATTACTTGAAGAAGATTCAAACCCTCACTCTATTACTTGAAGTCCAATGTCTCTCACTAATTGAACTGCCATTTTTAGTGGAAAAAAAAAAATACCATAACCAGGTTGAACCGGTTCTTTTCGGTTTAGAAAAATGGAAAACCGATGGATTTGGTTTGGTTTATGGTTTTCCCTCTAAACCGATCAGAACCGCCCATGTGTACCCCTAGTTTTTACCCAAAGCATCATCAAATATTCTTGTACCTCTAAAAGCATCATTAGATACATTTAATGCCCAAAAGCATCTTATACCTGATACTCTTAACTTTTTCTGTACTAAATTGCCCCTTCAACCCCTTTTCTGAGACATTGAGACATGACCGCATTTGCGTATTAGAGTATTTCAAAAATTGTTATTTTTATTTCAATTCTCGAACTTGCTAGTTTATTAAGAACATTATAAATAATTAAGATTTATTTTAAATGTATATTCTAAAGAAAAAAACATTGAGTAAAAACATCCTCAACTTCGAAGGTAATACTCTCTACCATAGTATTAAAAGTAAGATTACAAATAGGGAATGGAGCGGAGCACAAATTTTTGTGTTGTTTTCTTTATAAAAATAAAAAAGTTAATTTTTTTTTAACAAAATCTCTAAAAATTATAGTAAGAGAACGCTCGCAGTGACTACATTCATTATTGAAAAAACTTATAATAGAATAGATGAACTCGTACATCTATAGAAATCATTCTTTCATATTCAAAATTGTTAGTCAATCTAAATGCACATCCATGTATCATATTTTTGTTAACTTTAACTATCGAACTGTTAAATCACTTCTCAACATCGCAAGTTATTTCTGGACATCGTGACTTAATCATGTTAATGTCCAATTCATACCCAATCTTACGAATGATGTTGAACACATATATAGACACAAAAAATCCTAAACTTGCAAGTATTATATCTCGAACTCGTGAGTAATATCTTGAGCTCGTGAGTGTCATAAACTCACGAGAGATAAAGTGAAGGGCAATTTGGTTTAGAAAAAATAAAGTTTGTTGTATAAAATGCTTTTGTACATTACATATATTTGAGGATGTTTTCTGATGTATAAAAGTATTTGATGGTGCTTTTGGTGAAAGACCCTTATTTTTATGAGCTTCAATTCAACACTCATCCAACTTATATTCACTGTTGGGTGAAATCTTAGAGCAATTTTATAGTTAAAAGGTAATATACTTTATAGGATCAAAATCAAGGGTCGAGATAATTTCATATAGTTGATTCTTTTTCCTAGAGCCTTATTTATGATGTGATCTTTTTATCCCTCTTTCCTTGATGATTGGCATGCATCTCGTTAGCTAGCTCTGCGAGCTACATTGCATATCAATAAAGTCATGGAAAAATTGGAAGAGTTTTAGGCTTAATAAAAAGGCTTAATAAAAAACCCCATTATTAATTGTTTGGAAGTGAATAAATTAAACTTTCTTCTAGTATGAACCAACTCATGTGCCAACCTATGGGATTTAGCAGCTCCCAAGCAATGGTTAGGAAATTTGCCTTAGCTATAAAACTTTGCCTTAAATAAAAGGGATGACAGAAAGGGGGATTAAATTTTGCATTAAACATAAGGGACGACATAATTCAAGCTATAGTTCTAAAACTCATTTGTAAATCAAGTCAGTCCCTGCTACATTCATGTGAGGTTCCCACCATGATCAATACCGAGTTAATATTCCTTGGGTTCGTTTGGTAATTTTACTAATATAGTCAAGTGAAGTGAAGTCAAGTTAAACATCCCATCAAAAGCACTTTTTACCAAAATTCTCTCCATCTTTTAAAAAAAAAAAAAAGTCAAAAAACAACTACATTTACTCACTAAAAGACAAAAAAACTCCATTTCCCCTTACAAAAAGTCCAAAATATTCAATTCCAAACAATTAAAAATAAAATACCATCATAACTCACTTATATTTTATTCATTCTTTTTATTTCACTTCACTCCACTTTATTTTAAAAGTAAATTATCAAACGGGCCCTTTTCCTAAATGTAAAATGTATTGTACTTCCTTTTCATTCTTTCATATTTTTTTTGTGTTATTTTATTTACATCCAAATCAACCTAAAATCTTAAATCTTTTTTCTTGAGAGAGAGAGAGAGAGGGAGAGAGAGATTTTAGTCTGTTTTTAGTCTAAAACCAATATATTAGTTGAAAAGTGGTTTCTTCTTAGATTGGTTATGAGAATTGAAAGAGAAAGAATTATTAGTCTAGAATCAATATATTAGTTGAAAAGTGGTTTCTTCTTAGATTGAGTATAAGAATTGAAAGAGAAAGAATTATCAGTCTTAAACCAATATATATATTAGTTGAAAAGTGATATCTTCTTAGATTGATGTAATACCCACAATACATTCTTAAAATCGTAATTGACGAATTACGAGGAAAGGTCTTATCGATGTCATGTCCCTTTCTACATTGAGACCGGCCAATTAAATATTTATAGAGAAAAAAAGGTAAGCATATATAATACGTTGTTCATACCATACCATTACATATTAAGATTGTTCCACAAAGGTGGACCAAATTCCACATCACATGACATGCCCCACCCATTTAGATACTTGTGGAGTAATTCACAATTTTGGTAGTTATGTTACCAAAACATAATATAATAGTGTTAAAACACTCTGATTTGGGTGAAGTTTGAACTAGTACGTACCCAAGGGTTGTCAAGAAATTTTACTTGATGGGGGCACTATGTGGAATGGAAAAAAGAATAGAGGACCATATGTGAAAAGGTTTTGAAATAATAATTTGGCTGCTAGGACAAATAATTCGCTACTTTTGGCCTATTTATAAATAATTCTTACCTTTTGAGTTATCATTATAAATTATTTACCATTTCCTTGAATGTTTTAAGTTCTCTTAAGAATGCTACTCAAACTCATTTTACTAGGTTTGATCAAGATTCTTAAAATATATATATATAGAGAGAGAGAGAGAGCTAGCTCATTTTACTGGTTTTGATCAAAATTCTTAAAATGCAGAGAGAGAGAGAGAGAGAGAGAGAGAGAGAGAGAGAGAGATTAAAATAGGCTTCATTGCATTGAATAGAAATGAGTTTTTATGAGCATTAATTTTATACTTACAACATTATCATTTTTTATAAAATATAAAAATGTCAAACGTATGCTATCAACAAATATGGAAAATGTTCTCCCAGCTCTATGGGGCCTACTCGTGACACTCTTCATCAATATCACATTTTGATAATCGTGTCATCCCATGTTCTAACATCAGGCCAGACCCAATTTCACACTCATTGAACCCTCACCTACCATTAGATTAAAAAATATATATATATATATATTTAAGATGTCATTAAACATTAATGCTATTAAATAAAGGGCTAAGATAGTTTAGTGTGTCTGATTTTTTTGGCTCATCCACGTGGGATCCTTTACATCTACTCTGACAAGATGTAAGCAATACGCAATCTATTCATAGGAGATATTCTCTCAACATTTATTACTTATAGGCTCCAATTGGTGCAAAAATGAAATGCTAACAAAGGGCATTTTTAATTCAAAAGAGGGCACCAGATAAGAAAAATCCACGGATAGTTTGAGGCTACTGTATGTTTGTGCAATCAATTTTTCGCCGAAGTGAAAGTCTCATACATCCACAAAAAAAAAATAAAAAAATACTACTATTTTAAATTAACTTTCTGTGAAGACAGGAAGAAACACAAGTCCAAAGCCCCCATTCTATTTCCGTTTCCTCCTTTTTCTATACCGCGGCTTTATATAAAAACTGCTGAATTATTTTTGTTCCATGAAATGAAGTATGTTCTATACAAATGTCAAAACATTAACCATTTTCTTAAAAATACTACCCTGTTATGTCCAACAGGAAAAGACATCAATTTGAGAGAGAGAGAGAGAGAGTTCTTACAGTTTTTTTTTCTTAAGAAGAGAATTCTTACACTTAAATTATTAGATTAAGAGTGATTTACGTGCATGCTTCTATCAAATATAACTTTGTACTGCCTATGGGACAAGAGTACAAGACACAAGTGGAGAAGGCACTTGTGGCATCATCTTGGAAGTGCAGAAAAGAGAAGGAGAAGATAGTGATTATGTCTGCCTCACGTGCCCCTGTGAGAATCTCGTGGAGTAGTAGTGCTCATGTGAGCTCATGTTGCTGTGATCTGCATGGGTTTGAGGCTCATGTGCAGCCACGTCGCTGATTGTAAAATGTCATCCAACGATTCAGCCTTCATGGGATTCCATTTTCATGACCTATTGGGACATATTTCATTGCCATCACTTTCATTGACCGACTTCCAATCCACCTTTGGTTAATTCAAGCCATTCTTACCAGACTTCTTGTCATGAATAGATCTCATGAACTTAATGAAAAATAGAATAATCCTTGGCTGTGAATCAAGAATTTCCTGTGACTCTGAAAACGAAGCCTTGGATATGAAACCTACCCCTAGAGTTTTTGACCCTGCAATGAATCACTTGTGCCATGTGCATATTAAGATCCCTGATAAGTTTCAGGAATGTTTGTAAAATAAAGCAACCTTAATACATTGATGGGAAATTTTCAAATATGGCCTTAATTTTTTATCTTATTTTAAAAAAGGACACAAGTTTTGAAACTTTTTAAATTAGTCCTTAAGTTTTCCAGTAAATTTTCAATTAAGGATATCTGATCATTTAAAGGTATTTTTTTATGACTTTTTTCCTCACTATTTTAAAAATACCAAAATTATCCTTCATTTAAAATCATGACAAGGTTTCGATAGTCAATTGCTGTAGGAATACTATGTGTCCTTATCATCGTGAGAACACAGGAGAGGAAAATGAGGAGAATATAGAGGAAGTGAATGAGAGTTTTATTACAGTAAATGGTAATTTGGGTATTTAAAAAAAAGAAAAAAAATTACCAAAAAATAACTTTAAATAAATGGATGTCCTTAATTGAAAACTTTCTAAAAAACTTAGGAATTAATTTAACAAATTTTGAAAATGATGTCTTTTTTAAAATAAGGCACAAACTCAAGAACTTTTTTGACATTCTCCCTGCAAAGATAATAACGCAGTTTGGCAATCTGAACGGAAGCCATAACTAACAGTAGTCGTTATTTATTTCTAACGTCATCTCTACAGAGGACGCAAGCGAACTGGCACAGGAGGAGCCGGAGGAAAGTGACGAAGGACCAAAGTCTTTGATTCCTGATGTAACGGCCGTTATCTTGCGAGGACAGCTGTAGAAGAAACCCTTTTTCTAACGGCGACGTTAAGTGCACATGGCCTCGGAGCATACCCGTCAAAATCGACCCGCTTTTTATATTGCTGTTTCGTTGGAATGGAAGTAAAAAGGTCCAACTGTCAAGCCAGCTGTTAAAGGGCAGAGATTGACTTGTGGTGAAGCAGGTGTGATCCTGGGATCAATCTCCGCCGTCCATCACGTCGGCTCGTTAATGATTTTTATTAAGATGACGGTAATACTAGCTAGAGATGGTAAAGAGACGTGCGTCGATGTTTTTAACATGCATGATAAGTGCCATTAAATCCGGAAGTTAACGTGTAGTGAAGTGTAGTGTAGTGCACGACAGTTACACCTCTGGGGTTCGTGCTCATGGAAAATTCATTGAGGATCTTTTGTGGGTTCATTTCACACGGCAACCTACATAACGCGGGAATAAAAAATATTCTTGTACATCCATCTCTCACCATATCACGAGAGGGACAACATGAGGTGTATTTTATGATCCATCCAAACCATCGATACATATGAGATCATCTCCTGAATTACACTAGATCCATTGAGATTTCACTTATTTGAATAGATTGAACTATTGGATTGAGTGTCAACTTTTTTAAATATAAAGTTGTTAAATTTGTAGGCCACTGATGAAGAGATTATAGCCAAAAGATTGACACCAAATTTGATATATGGGCACATCCAAGATGTTTCTTTCTATCCCCCTAAATTTCATAATCATTTGAGTCTCTAGGTGGATCCTATCAGATTTGTCTCTCACTATGTGGTGGGGGATGGATGCACATGAATGTCCGCCTATTCAATCCGACGGAACAAAAACTGAAAATAACTGAGTGTAAAATGTAAAACTAGCTTTAATGCATGATCATAAGATGCAAAAAGCATCAAGAGGATGCATTGATCAAAGGTGGGCCCAAACGGGCCTCACATGAGAGCATTCTCCATAAGTTGAACATGTATGAAGCATTTGAATTAAGTGTTTTTAAAAACTCATATAATTTATAAGTAATTAATCTAAATGTGACCCAATTCCTATGGAATTTAAAAATCACATCATGATAAAAAAAAAAAAAAAAAAATCTCCATCTTCTGTTTGGATTATTGACAAAAAGGACCCACAGAAGGGTCTATGGTTTTTTCTGTGAGTGGAAGGCCAGAAGATCAGCACCATTTCAGAGCAGAGGAGACAGTGGAAAGGTAAGCCCGTCATGGTGATGTGTTGACTTCCAACTGGCCTAACTGGGCAAGTAGCATACGCGGCAAATGACGTCACCCACGTTACACCGCTCCAATGCAGGTCCGGCTGGCTAATGTTCTTCTCTTTCGTTTCAGACTATTCTTCATCAATCATGTCACGATAAAAGAGCCGCCTACATCTGGCCTTACACGTCGCACCTGACAACCTCTCCACTGACCATTATCTGGTGGACCGACAGCATAGATGGCCCACCTCAGGGACGTCTAAGGTCCTTATCACCGTTCCGAAAGGTTCGGATGTACATGGTGCTATGCTCTGTTTATCCTGAGGTTCTTATCTATTAATAATTAGATTTGAGTTCTTATTTCTGCCCGACTCCATAAATAAATAGATTACCATCTGTTAATAATCAGATTTGAGTTCTAATTTTAGTTTTAATAAATAAATGGTCCGAATTTTAATCTTCTATGTTTACCCGCGAATTAAATGGTTATGGGTCCAATTGGTTCCGGCCCGTAGACACAAGATTAGATATATTACCTCAAATTTTAAAAATTTCTCTTAAGATTTAGAATTTTTTTCCCCAAATCATTCTCTAATTGGATCTGACTCGATTTGTATCGTATTCGGAACCCATCTTCTCATTGACTGTTCATAGTTCACTATGAACTTGGATCAGAACCGACCCGTTTACATCCCTACAAACAACCATATGTAAACCCAATCGCTATCCAGATCCTCTATCCCACTTAGTACACACTCATTGAGAGTGGATCAATCACTTTAAGCCACGTCGATACAAATTGCGCGAGTGGGAGTGGACTTCACCGTGACCAGTTGCTCTCCATCCTATTCAAGCTTCAAAACCACATGGCTCACCATGGTCAGTCCGCTCATGGTGGTGAGCATGTTCCGACTTCAATAGCAGATCTTGACTCAACCAACCAGTGTGCGTTTGTGCAACCCCATTTATTCTTGGGAAAAGTTCTCCCAATCTAGTAAGGCCTTATCTGCAAAGAAAAGTGTAAAACTGAACTAAATTTTTAATGGTTTTATGAAAAAAAAAAAAAAAAAGACATTTTTTATGAGGATTCTAAAGTAAAATTTCATGAAAGAGGGCCTGATTTAAGCTTAGCCTAATGTATTCTAGAATGAGAATCTTGAACATCTACTTTCTATGGTGTGTCAGGGAATATTGAACTCGAGGTGCTTTCCTCACCTGTATTTACAAATTAATGCTCGAGTAAGCAGAGTCATTTTCTAAGATAAAATTTGAAAGGGTCTATTGTTTGCAATCATTATTGATAAATAATCTACATGCTTAGTGGTCATGCATATTGTTATGTCTGTTTGTGTTTATTTAAGTTTGTGATTCATAAATAAGGTGTAAAAATAGAGGGTGCATATGATCATGTTTCACATATGGCCATATTTACTTTGCTCAAAAATTTTAAAAGCTAAATATTTTCCTAACAATTTCCTTTGGGAAGCTGGCTATCGAAATGATAATTCCTGATTTTGGAAGTCATTTATTAAGGAGGTTATTTCATTAAGAAAAGGATAGGTTGGATCATCGGGAACGGTGAAAATATTAATGTGTGGAATTGTAAACGGATCCCATACAAAGAAGGGCTAAGGAAACCATTTTCTAATATGGTTAATCCAAATCTTACTGCTATAGACTTATGGAGTCGGGACAAGAAATGAAATGAAATGAAAGCATTAGTAAAAACCTATTTGATAACCCAAATGATGTAAAAGATATTTATAAGATCTATATTCCTATGCAAAATCATGTAGATAAAAGAACTTGGCCATTTTCTAAGAATGGCCAACCCACCACTAAATTGGCTTATGGTGTGATTACTAAAGGAAATGAGGTCAGTATTTCTCTCCTTATAAATCGGAATGCCTTTTGGAGAATCTCTCTTGCGCAAAAAATTGTTCTGATCAGTTGGAAGTGTCTTCAGAATGCTATCATGATAAGATCTTCTCTTAACTCTAAACTTAAGTCGGTGGATGCTTTATGCCCTATTTGTGCTAAAGCGCACGGATTCAATTAGCCACGCTCTTTTCGAATATGACCATGCCAGAGCAGTTTGGTGTGAGTCTGATTTTAGCTTATTGACCCATAATCTGCATCATATGCATGTTCTTAACTGGTGGCTGCGCTATTGTGAGCATGACCAACCAATTTCTATGCTTAATGATGATCATACTAAAAGGCGGATTTTAGCGACTTGCTGGCCTCTATGGAGGGCAATGAGTGGATTTTTATTGAAGGGAGTTGCTCTGAATTCCACAAATATCATTCATTCTAATAATTGGCTCTTTGAAGGGGATACCTCTCCTGTCAAAGATGGCAACGAAATAAAGATGAAAAATATTTCTAAGCCTCCAGTGATTCCTAATGAGATTAATGTCATAGTTTTCTCAGATGCTGCATTTAGGACAAATGATAGCAGGGAATCCTTTAGTTTCATTTTGAACTCCAAATGAGATATTGTGTTTGCAGGAGCTATTTTAGGACCGAAGGTCTTCTCTTCCAAGGAGGCTGAAGTGAGGGCGGTCTTCCTTACTCTGATTAAGGCGAAAGAAAGAGGCTTTCTCAATGCTTGCATTTTGTCGGGGATGTCAACGACTTGGTTTAAGCTATAAATGGAGTATATTACTGGACTATAAACTCAATTGTTTTGGACATTAGAGCTATAGCTTTTAATTTTGAACATTTTAACTTAAAATTTATTCCTATGCCTTTGGATGATGTTGATCATTTATTGGCAAAAATGAATTACTCCTTTAACCAAAACTTTTCTTGGAATAGGAATTTGGAAGGGTAAGGAGAAGGAGGTTTCTTTGATATGATGGTTTGTGGGTGGTTGTTGTCTTTGTTTTGTCAATGAATTCCCTGAAAAAAAAAAAAAAAAGTGAGGTAAAATGGGTACATGTCACTATAGCATGCAGGGGTTTATAGTTTGGGAGGCCTATTATGGGTTTGGAACCCATCAACAAGTAATCATTGACAACAAATAATATTGATTTCAGAAATTCCAACATTTGGAAATACCATCTTTATACAAATGCCCCGTGATTGACGCGTTGTGAGTGGTTGGATGTGGAAGAGAAAATTGTCAGAACAATTTTATTTAGTTTCTTGCTCCAATTTTTTCTCTTCCTTTGTTACAGCTGTACTCTTGCAAAAATCCTACTTTTCTGGGGCTATTTTCTCATTAGAGAGAATTTAAATCTAATCATGGCATTACACACACAAGCCCTTATAAAATTCTTTGCATGGAATTGGATTTTGAAAAATTAATAGTGAATGGGTTCCATCTACAGATGAGGTGAGGTTTTAATGATATGAGGTGGAGAATTTTGTATTTGGGTAATTTACTTATAGAGTGAATGTTCAAATTAAGAAATATGAAAAGAAGAGGAGTCGTCAAATTAAAATATACCAAATTTTAAAATCCACTTTCTTTGACTTTTGATATTTTGTGGTATGAGAAGGTACAATTTTTTTACTTTATTTTTTGGGACAAAAGGAAGAGGGTGTTTTTTTTTTTTTTTTTTTTTCCATTTAGTGGAATTAGCATTTTTGACTTTTTTATTTTTTAAAAAAAGGTGTGGTTTTTGAAATTTGGTACTTTCTAATACGACTCCTCTTCTCTTTTTTGTTCCTTAAAGTGATCATTCACTCCAATTCACTTTATATAAGTGAATTATCTAAACAAGCTAGGACACGACTTGATGGTTGGATATTAATTTTCTTTTATCTCCCCTTAATTCATTTCCCATCGAAGGGGGATTATCTGATATTTTTTTAATGTATTTCACCTTTGTGAACTCGACTCTATGCAAGCAAACCACTAATGAGTGGAATGTTTAAAGCAAACTAAAAGATAATCTACCTATTGAGAAGAGGATTAGAACTTTCTATTTTTGTAGACCAGGTGGCCAATATTGGGTTAAGACCAAACAAGTCAAATTAACAGGGCTTGGGACCTTGAAATCTCAAGTTCAGGAACAACAGCCGTCAATCGGGTCGGGTTAACGAATTCGGGTTGCGGGTCAAACGAATTCGGGTCAGAATCACCTCAACCCAAACACGACCCATTAACAAAACGGGTCAAAAAACCAAACCCGAACCCAATTCGTTTATTTAATGGGTCATTCGACACGACCCGTTAACCCGTTAATTTTAAATTTTTTTTTATTAAACTTAAAAAGTATCTCTTTTCTAAATTATGGAGTCATACTTTATGTTTGGAGGCTAGGCCCATTTTTTAAGTTACTATTGTATCTCTTCTGATTAAGTAAATCTTCCACTGAACAAAAGTTGTTTTACCCACACTTTGATTTGTTGCAAGGTAATGTGATGCACACTTGGTAGCATGACTTTTTGACGGGTTGTATCGGGTCATAATGGGTTACCGGGTTTATTCGTTAACGACCCATTAATTTAACGGGTTAACGGGTCTGACCCATTAATGACCCAAACCCATTAAGGGGTCACCCAAACCCGTTAATATCGTGTGGGTTCGTGTCGTGTTAACGGGTCGTGTGACATTTTGACAGCTCTAGGAACAAGCAAGCAAATTGTGCAAGGTTTTACACCAATCATTGAACTTGATTTGCAAGTATCTCAGCTAAAGGGCTGGGACCCTTTGAGATTCACATGTGTGAGGTAATAGAAATTCGCACATGTGATGAGACACAACTCACACATGTGATGTGATGGGAACTCACATATACAAGGAGGAGGGAGGCCGTATTCTAAGCTTGGACCTCCCAATGAAAACAACCTACTAGGGTAAGAAGCCGTTTTCGAAGATTAGAGGAGGTCGAGGCCTGATAAAGTAGTGAGGTTCTTGAGTAAAAAGGGTCTAGTTCTAGGACATTTACTCCTAAAAATTACAAAGTGCTAGGACAAATGTCTTGCCATGCGTAGGTCGATTTTTTGAAAGATCTATCCACTAGCTCTAGATCTGAGTCATTCACATTCGAAAAACATGATTACATTTACCTCGCCCTGCCATATAAAAGAAGGCTCTGGAAGGGTTGTCAAAGGGCCAGGTCAGACTGACCCAAGCTAGGGCTGTGTTGAATCTTTTTTAAAAATACAAATTATATGTAATGAAGAGGCATGACCCTTCTAATATCTTTTCTTAATAAGTGGTTATGTGGGTAAGCCTCCCTTCATTTAAACTAATTATATTGTTTACATATTTTGGGGAAGAATGTGATTTTACATGTGTCTCTTGTAGACAGCCATCCATGTTCTATAGAAAGACATTCCATTTGGGTTTTTATACGTGATTGACGAATTAGGATTCTATCGATCCTCCTTGTGATTTCTTATTATTGGCATTTGGCGAATTTTGATCCAGCATCTCCTTGGTGTGCAAAACCGGGAAGGCATGCAAGTTATATAGAAGACTTTCACCGTGGGAAATTCACTATCTTAAAGAAAGAATCTTAAAAAAAGTGATGTGCCTTGGTCACTCTTTTTTTTTTTTTTTTTTTTTTTGTCTTGAATTGACTATGGGCATATTGTGTAGCCCATTTCCACATAAAATAAGGTGGTTTTATGCGAAAAACGCATTTTTCGTGTGTTTGATGCGGTAGTTTTCTATAGAACTGCTTTTTCGTTACATAAGCTTTTTCTTTCCTAGGCAAGGAAATAAACTTCCTATCAAGGGGGGTATGGGAAGTCCAATTCCTTACTACTCCTACCCCTACTCCACCCAGCCACCATCTTTCTTCGCCCTCTCCTCCCAACATCCCACGCACATACCTACCCACCCATCCACTAAATAATAGTTTTCACTAAAGAAATCCGCAGCTGCACCAAAAAGCATAAGCACTAATTTTTCGAGGAAATACTTTTTTTTTTTGCACTAAATAAGAATTTCTAACTTTCTTAAAAACCTTTTTTGAGGTATTTAAAAACCATATAATTTGCTAATGTGGCAATTTTATCTTTCTATGGAAGTTGCCTCTACACAAACATGCTCTATATGTTTTTCCAAAGCACATTCTTCATAAGAATCTTCTCCACTAGCTATCCTTACCTTATCCTTAGCTTATGTGGGTTGGGTCTAGGGCAAGTCAAAGCCTTAGGAAGGCCTGTACTACCTAAACCCCTACTCTATCCTTGTGGGCTAGGGCCTGAGTCAAGGCCCAAAAAAGAAGAAAATCATTCTTAATTTTTTCTACATTTTCATTAGACACCAAGTGTCAACAAGACATTAACCCTTCTCCTTTATTTAGGCATAAGAGTGACAATGCAATGCAATAAGCAACATGGCAAGGTTTTTTTTTTTTAATTAGTTGATTGGTTGTTGATGGAGCATATGCAGTACAATCAATTTACTTAGTAAAAAGAATAAAGTAATGCAGAAATGTAGATTCAACAAAGCGCATAGGTTGTAATTCGTCGGAAGTAACAAAGCATGGGCCTATTTATTTGCATGTAACTTGTTTTTCTTTGTGTAGATGAAAAACAATCATATTTATTTAAAGGTAATATTCAGGTGGGAACTGTTCTCACATATTATGTGGGAACTGTTCTCACATATTATGTGAGAACTTTTTTGTGGGGGCCCAATTGTGGGCCCCATTTAGGAATGGGACGGGGGGATGAAAAGATCTATGCAAGACCACCCCAAGTATCAAGTTTGACCTCAAACCCATGCTCTAACCCCTTCATCCGTGGCTTACAAGTTTAAGGGCTTTATATTCAAAAAAATATTCAACCCTCGATCCAACGGTTCAGTTTATTTGGATGTGTGCCTATCCTTGGGATTATTGACTATCAGGGGTTTTCTTATTGGTTGCTAGTTGGGCCCCACAAAAAAATTCTCATATATTCTCACCTAAAGATTTTTCTTCATTTAATTAAACCTAGCAATTAATAGGGAACCCCCTGATAGTTACTAATTACAAGGATTAACACACATCCGAATGGACTGAACCGTTGGATCGAGGGTTGAATATTTTTAGTAACTACTCTCATACTAAAACAAATGTCATAAAATGAATCACGTATAAGAGTTAAAGAATTTGGCATTTTAGTAACAAAAGTCCTCCCATATTTTGACGGCTATATTTTTGGCATGTAAATTACATACCCCATATTTGACGGCCATTCAAATGTTACTCATCATTGGATTGAAATCCTAACAAATCATGCCTTACGAAACCATTAAACTTAAGAGCCATTTGATCAAGAGGCTAGAACGATCCAATAGATTTGAAAGTTTGCACAAATGTAGGTCCTGGCTGGATCTCTTGATCCACCACCTCTCCCCCATCATTGAAGTGGCCTTAGTGGGGCCCACAAGGCTATCGCTAGGAAGCACACCCCTTTTAGGGATGTAAGTGTGTCATCGATTTTCCGATTATCCAGAGGTTCCGATCAGTTAAAATCGATTTTGGGTCCTCATTTAGGTGCTGATAAGTAAATGGGTCCGGGTCCTTTTTTTTGGACTTGTGGCCTAAATATGTCCTGCTCTATCTTGGTTGGGACCAGAGACCCGACTTATTACCTTAATTTTTTAGTATCTCTCCTAAAAACTAGGTTTTTTTTTCCATATAATTCTCTACCTAGACTTGGACCCATCCCATATACGTTTTTTTATGCTGGTTCCTGTTCCATTCCCTCATTAACAGTTCCGGTTCGAGAACCAAGAAACCGGTTTTGAGTCCAGGTTCGGGTCCGATTCCACCTCATTAACGGTTCCGGGTCTGGGTCCGTTTACATCCCTAAACCCTCTTAGTTATTATGAGAGGGCCGTGGTGACTCAGGCCTAGTACTTGTCTTAGCCCAACACTTAAATTGGCCGGCCTTAAATTTTTTTGACCTACCGGACCTTTGGGATTTAGGAAGGAAGAAATCTCCATTTTCAGGCTTTTTAAAAGCCAGAAAGTCTCTCATAGCACCTTAAGCTAGATAGTCTCTCACATCACCTTTCTTTTCTGGTTCTAAAATCTATTGGAATACGCTGCTATTTGTAGAGATGGTTGGTAATTTGCCGAGCATTGCCACCCTTGCTTGCCCGGTCTAGAGAGGTCAGGGTTTCGGCGCACTGGCCTCCCCCATCTCATTGCTCATGCGAGTTACTTTTCCTTTATTTGTGTGAGTTTATATTCTCCTCACTTGTGTGGGTCTTGCCCTTCTCGCTCGTGCGAGTTTATTATCTCCTCACTTGTGCTAGTCTCTCAAGGGTCCCAAACCATCAGCTGGCTTATAAAGAAAGAAAGCACATGCCTAAATTAAAATACTACTGCTTGTAGCATATGACCATCATGCCATGGGCCCATATATGTATTAAGAATTAACCAAGGGCTTGTTCTTTCCCTAGAATTTCTAAATAGAATTTGGTACATTAGGCATTCATGGATATGATATGATAGTTTGTTTTGTCTTCTCGCATTTGCAAATGACATTTTTCTTTGTGAGAACTATGTATTCCAATCACCTAAAATGTTTCAAAGTGACTTTTGGAATTCTTGGAACTCGAATCCCTATGTTTTTTGCTGGAAATCCGGAGGCTCCACCCAAGATAATATAATATATGATCTTTGCAGTTAAAAATGGATTAAACCTTGATTTTTTTTTGTTTATGATTAAAGTTCAAATATTAACTAGAGAGTGCTTTGTACAGAAAATATGCATTCTGAAATGTCAAAATTACCTTTATGTGGCGATATCGTGACTATTTCTATCCAGGTTTGAACTCAATATATAGAAATCCACCTCTTTTGCAGCCTTATAGAAGAGAAAAAAGCACATAATAATAATAATAATAAAAGTTTCACTAAACTAAATAATAGAAACTTTTATTTTCCACATAAAATGAAATCACTGATGCACAAACACAAACATGCCCTTCATGCTATAAATAAAACTCCCAAAATATAAATGCGAAAGGGGAGAGAGAGAGGAGAGAGAGATCTTTATATCTTATGATGGAAATGATAGATAGAACTCTCATTTTATCGTATTTATAAGATAAATTCTAATTTTCATGCATCCAAGTGAGCCCTGCCAAAAAGGGTATTCTTTTGAGAAAAAGGTCCGGCCGATGGACACAATGCCTTAAATTTATCTGTGAAACAAGGATGTACTATCATCCAACAGTAGGGATGATGGCGAGGCTAGCTCGAGCTCTAGCTTGAATCGAGTACGAGGTTGGCTTGAGATAAAATCAGGTACAAGCTCCTCTTGAATCAACTCAAGCTTGACAATCCCAGATCGAGTTTGGCTTGCCATGCCCGAACTCCAGCTTGAGCTTAAGATTTGTGAGCCAGACCAAATTAGGCTTGAGCTCATCTTGAAATCTTCCCCTGATATTACTATTAACACATACCAATATTACATAAAAGTTATATATTATGACACATAACTAGTTGGTTGGCTACAATGTTTTCAATTAAAATGACTATTTTGTGTTTTAAGTCATCTGATTTCAAAGCAATAGTAATCAAATGCATCACTAATGGATTTCTAATATTCAAGGGGCTCCAATATATTTGTAACAGCTGTAAGTTAAGCTTAAGCATGCACTACATTGTAACTTAATATTTCTAACATTTATTTACTCATAAGATTAAACATCTTTAGGCATAATCATGGATAGAAATGCAGACTCTAAAAACATTGTAACCATATATGACATCATGCATATTTTCCCAATATGAAGTGATATCTGTAGAACCAATCACACTTCAAGAAGTTTTATTCTGATGAGAACCGTATGTGTGTAAACCCTCAAGTAGTAGAATAAACAAGAGAAGAAGAAGATATGTGAGGAATATTAGTCGTGTCATTTAGATGGGCTCGACATTGTATTATATAGCTACTAACGACTCAAATTAGGACTGATATTACAATCAATCAAATCTAATGACAGTATGAGTATGAAGTGTACATACTTAATAGCCTACAAAAATAGTTTGTATGATATAAACAAGTTCGACTACAGCTATCACACGTAAGTTATTTAGGCAATAGTTTGATGGGCTTGATGGGCTTTTTCTCCACTATCTTGAGCCTTTTCTGGATGAGCCTGGTTTCTACAATGTGAACAGTCTACGGGGCTTGAGTCCGGGCCCACTAAGGGCCATGCCGATCAATGGGGAGGTGAAGGATGGAAAGATCTCAAGTCCAATTAATAGTTTTGAAAGTATTGGATTTTTCTTTTCTTATATATATATATATATATATTTGGATCTGTAACTGAAACTTTCATTAAGAGAATGAGAGAATACACTTAGCAAAGGCTTGATGATGTCAAATTTAAGATCGCAATTAGGGTAGAGTGCGAGGGGAATAACTCGATTATGGGTGACCTCATTTAAGAACCATGCAGGCAGTACTCATCTCTATTTATTTTTGACAGTTGGAAACAAAAACATGAAGACATCCATAGAATGCTGGGTTACAGTGAAAGGACATCTAGAGTTCTTCCTCTAATTCGCATGGCAAAGTGGCACTTAAATATGGGGTAAAGAGTGAGCAGAATTGGATATGTATTAAGTGTCCATAACATTTTCCCTCTAAAACAAATCCCACCCTCCTTAAGAAAGCAAATCCCACCACTTCTGGGAATATTTCATGCTCTACATCTTCATCCTTGGTCCTTCATTTTTCTCATCATCATCTACCTTTCGCTATATTCCTACCCATCCACTTTTTCATATGAACTGTAGGAATGGAAATCACCTCTCAGATAATTCTAATTACATCTTTGAGACAATTTCCTTCAATGTTATAGGACATAAATAGAATTTAAATTATATTTTTAATGAAAAAATAAACTTGCCAATTGCCTTTAATATGCAGATTCAGACTTGCAAGCAGCTATAAACGAAAGACAAATATCTTCATTAAGTGCCTATTTGTGTGCATTAAAATGCATAGGAATTCATGGTGAAATGAACTCTACCAAATCAAGAATTATTAAAGATGCGAGGGATTAAGGATAATAGGTGAGGGGTGAAAGACATAAGGTGGAAATGTAGATAGGACCACCACTTTCCTATGTATTGAATTACAAGGGTGATGGCTGATTATTCATTTCTCATTTTCTTTTGATTCTATTTTCCTAGAAAGGTAAGGTCATTTGATGCTCTTTATTAACCACTTATGATATGAATCCTATGTATTATTCAAATCCTATTGATTCTACTGCAAACAAACATGCCCAAGAAGCAGATGCATGGTTATATGTTGGCTGGGCCTCCGAGAATTAGTCATTACAACAAATTAGGTTCGTTGGATATTACTAATCATCAAATCTAAGGTGATGAACCATTCACTAAGTTTTATTTCAGCTATCTAGGCTTCAATATATCTAGACAGTCAACAATGCAAAAATGTCAGATAGATGGCTAATCCACAACGTAGCTTCTCACACAATCACGACTTACTATATCGTGCAGTGAAAAGATGTGGATAGAGCTTCAAGCTTCATTTTGGAATTTTCCTTGAATGACTTAGATACTTTGTCTTGAAGAAAAAAGGAGTAAATTGAGCAGAGGAAAATCACTCCTATCAAGTGGAAACTTGAGACAAACCTGGATAAGCTCATTTCCCTCCCGTCAGCTACCAATCTGCTAGATAAATCATCTATCTACTCCCACAGCCTAGTGCAAACGATAGAGGCAATGATATGCAGAGAATAACAATTTTCAGTTGGTATCAAGGATCTTTAGGTCTTTCAAATGACTCTATGAGACTGGCAGTGTGCTGTGAGAAGACTGCACCAGTTTAATCATACGAAGGGAGAAAAAAAAAAAAAAAAAACCCATAGAGTTGGCTGTCTCATTGAGAAACAAAGCCCAGTTCATAGTAACTTGATAAAACTACACTAGTTACTAGTAGACACTTTCAGCTGCTGCTGCTGCTGATGACGATGACTCAGATTTCCAGTGAAATTTTTTTTCATCTTTTAGCGACCATAATGCATGCACTTGCAAGGTCTATGTGTGTTAACAACCAATTCAACCAGGCCTTAATTGAGGCTCTGTGGATCGCAAGTACCAGCAGTGGCATATAATTCAGCAACATGGTTCATGCTATTCTCCTCTACAACAGGGAACATTGGCCCTCCTCAAGCTGGAGAAGATATTCAAGATTCCATGAAACATCTGCCATTGTTGGCCTGTTGACACCTAGCTCCGCCAAACATTTCTCTGCTGTCTCACCAAACATTCTCAGGGATGCAGGATTTATCTTCCCTACCAATGCAGGATCTATGACATGCTCCAGTATGCCCTTTTTCTGCCAGCTCAATGCCCATTCTGCCACATTGACCTGTTCTGTTGAGAGATCAGGGTTGAGAGGAGGTCTCCCACAAAGGACTTCCATCAAAACTACTCCAAATGAGTAGACATCAGATTTCTCTCTCAGTTGCTGCCACCGAAAGTACTCTGGGTCGAGGTAGCCAAAAGTACCTTTGACAGCAGTACTCACATGGGATTGATCCCAAGATGGAACCATCTTTGAGATGCCAAAGTCAGCAACCTTGGCCACAAAGTTCTCATCCAGGAGAATGTTGGTGGTCTTCACATCTCGGTGGATTATGCTTTGCGCTGCTCCTGTGTGAAGATAATGCAAACCCCTTGCAGCTCCTAAGCATATTTCAAGCCTCTGTTTCCAAGTGAGAGATGGGAGGTCCTTCCCATAAAGATGACTTCTCAAAGTTCCATTTTCCATGTACTCATAAACCAGAATCATTTCCGACTGCTCGACACAATAGCCAATCAGAGAAACAAGATGACGATGCCGTAGCTTGGATAGCATCTCAAGCTCATTACGGAATTCTGCAATCCCTTGCTTGGCTCTTCGATCCCCTCTTTTTGCAGCAATGCGAGTACCATCTTCTAGTATCCCTTTATAAACTTTACCAAACCCACCTACACCAAGAAGCAAGCTCTCACTGAAGTCATTCGTTGAATCTTTAATCTCTTGAAATGAGAAGACTCGCCCAAGATCTAAAGAGGCCATTGAACTCCCATGCAGATAAGGTTGGGTGCTAGCTCTAGATCTATGGACCACAAAATAGCAGCAGCATGAAACAATCAACCCCACCATGGCCAAAGCTCCTACAACTAATTTCAATTACAATTCTCATCTTGCTCTCCTTTGAGTGTGAAGTGGGAAGAAGATCATCAACAGAAAATTTCCCGTCCAAGCTTCCCTCATCATTGCTGATCTTCATGATCTCCAACCCATTCAAAATTGCATTAGTAATGCTACTCAAATCATCTGGCCCAATGGTGATGAACAATCTGTTTGAACTAGTGGAAGAGTTAGAAATAAAATCCCTGTAGTATGGAACTTGTCCTAACCCTCCGGTTTCAGCAGAGAGATCCAGACGCCAAATTGCCTTCTCGGAATTGATATAGACATTGAAAAACAGCTCATTGTCGACTTTGCTGAAGATGTCACAGAAATGTAGGCGAATAAAGTAAACAAAGGTCGAATCAACAGAGAAGACCCATGAGATATTGAAATTTAAATTCTTTGCAATGTCCCTAGACATAGCATCTGCAGTGGCATAAACTACATTAGGTGCTGTTTCAGCAGTCGCTCCATTCTCATATCTTATATTTCCTAAGCCTACAGACACATTCACCACCGAGGAAGGAACATTGAGATATTTCTGATCATTTTCCCAAGTCCTTCCTAGTGTGTCATTTTGAGTAGTAATTAGAGGCCCTCCCATATTCAACCTAAAGACAGTTTCCAAACCACGCTCAGAGAGACCATCAAAATGGTGAGAAGGCGATAATACGTACGCACTGTCAGGAATCAAATCATCCGGGACTGAAACAACTTCAATCCCATTCACAAAAGACACGGAATTTTTCAATGGAAGGAAATTTATGGTCAACTCTGCGGATGTCACATTAATCATATATTCCTTGAACAGATAGGAGCTCTTCTGGTTATTGAAGGTGAAGTTGTTTAAGAGAACAAACTTCTCTGTAATGGCTGTGATGGGAGCAGAATACAAGTCATGGCCAGAGTTGGGAAGTGGATGGAAATACAGGCGGATCCAATGCCGACCTTGCCTTTGGATGCTGAATTTGTAAGAAGATGGTTTGGTGAAAAGCCGGAGAGATCGATAGACTGGAGGAGCAGTGGAATTCGAGCTAGCAACAACACTTTCTCCTTCACTTTTCAACATAAAAGAAGATTGGTGCGAATCAGGAATGAAAATCTGACCTTCAACTGTGATATTTTGTGTAGAACCACATGCTATCAAGTAATTGTCTGAAGGGGTAAAGGAAATACTGGAGGCATGGATCATCAAAATGCTGAAAGTAACAGCGAAAAATGAAAGGACTGGTTTCACCAAGATCATCTTTTAAATTTTCTACAACCAGAATTCTTTAAAACCCAAGCTCCAAATAGGCCTACTTTCAATACCTGTTTAACAAAACCAAAAAGATTCAAATCTTAGCTCAAATAAAAAACAAGAAAGACCTCAAGACCCTAAATTATCAGAAAAGCAAAAAATTCTGAGAAGCCCAGAAACCACAAGGCCCAAATTTAATAAAAAAAAATTTCCAAAAACACAAATCTTATAGTGCCCAACTTTCATAGCCCAAAAATTCTAGATTCAAATTTCTTAAAGAACCCCAACATGTTCAAATTTCTACAATCTGAACTACCCCAAGAGCTACCAACTCTACTTAAGAGTCTCACATAACCTCAATTCCTTCAAAAACCATTTTCAAAATCCAATATCGTTAAAAACCAGATATCTAGATATCACTTTCCAATCTCCATCCATCCATAAACTGAACTTTTCAGAATTACTGCTGCTACAAAAGACTGAACTTGTCTGCAAATCCTACTAGAAAAACTCACAAAGATAATGATTCAAAATTGAAGAAAGATGAAATCTTTTCAGCACTCCTTACCTTCCGCTCGCTGAAGTCGGCATACTCGGACAAAATAAGATCTATCAGAGACCAAGCCACATAAAAAGATCACGATCAAATGCTACCATGAAAGCCCTTCACCCAACCTTCACTTAAGCAAGCCTTCCTGGGCAAGCACCACTCTAACAGAAAGTCAAGCAGATAAGGTCAACTTGTGAAGATTTTCCACATGGCCTGATTGAGACAGTTGGCCATACATCGTGGAAACCGGTGTGAGACAGTGATTGGCGCGAGCTAAGCACCACTCAAACTGAGCTGCTGCCTTTCACGTCAAAATGGTGCGAAGAGCAAGAACGAGGAAATTATCACCTCGCACTGACATTGCACTGTGCTGTGCTGCGGTCCACCTTGTGGGGTATTGGTTTGCCAAGCTCTAATATGTAAATAAGCTCTAATAAGTGCTCTTTGGAAACTCTAGTCGCTCTAAAGATCGAAAATACAATTACAGGTCTATCAAATGCTCTAATATGTAATTAAGCTCTAAATCAGATAATAAGAGCTTATTTTTTGAGTTTCAAGTGCCTCATAAGTTTTTTTTTTCCCTTCCAAATGGAATTGATTAAGCAGAAACAACAAGAAAGAAAGAGATTATGTCCTTACAAGGATCAAGTCATACAACCAATTACAAATAGTGTAATCCTGAAAAGGCACACATCTATTATCCCTAATCATCCTACAGTGTCCTCCAAAGCAACTGTTCCTCTGATAATGTGTTGCTCATTTGTTTGTTGTGATCGGCAAAGTTCACGTGAGCAAACTTTCTCTGCAAGTAAGATTCCCAAATTTGAATAGAAAGAAAATTATAAAATAAGATCTCCTGCGGTGGTGCTAATTTCACCAATTGGTCTGCCTCTGAGTTTGCTGTTATTCGACACAAGATAGCTTTCCACAGGCATATTCTTTCCAAGTTATTATTCGAACTTCTCCAACCATTCATCAAGTTCCATGAGACTGTACCACCAGTATGAAGGGTGTTTCGGATTATATATGAATCTCTTTCAGTTAAAATATTACTAAGATTTAAATCAACACAAATCCAGACTCCTCGGATGATCGCCTTGATCTCTGCCTCTAATGCATTGTGAGCCTCTACTGCAGCATAAGAGGCAACAGCCATGTCTTCGGAGGAATTTCTGACAATCCCCACAATCCCTGCCAACTGATTTTGATGGTGGAAAGAACCATCAAAATTTAATTTATACCAGTCTTGTGGTGGTTCACCCCAAGCTTCTGGTGAGACCCACGTTATGGCTTCTTCCACTTTAAGATGGTTAACTACATTCCACTAATGAATAGTCTGAAAGGTCTGTTTAAGGATGGCAGCAGGATAGAACGGCCTGTGATGAAAAGTGATTGTGTTCCTAGCCTTCCATATGTACCAAAAGCCCATAAGATTAAGGCTTGGTTGCGACCATCATATGATTAAAGCTTGACAGATGATGGGATTTGGGCTAGGATATGTGCAAACATCTCAATTTATTCCATAGTAGATTCGGCATTTGGAATTCACAAAAAAATATGGTCCATGGTTTTAAGGTTGTCTCGACATAAAACACAATTTGGATCAATTTGGATGAAGACTCTATGCAAGTAATCCCTAGTGGCTAGCCAACCATGAAGCACCCTCCAAAGGAGGAATTTGATTTTTGATGGCAAAGGGATGTTCCACGCCCATGGTAAGTTAGGACCAAGAGTTGGTTTGGTTAGATGAAAATACAAGGCTTTGTATGTATAGGACCCAGTGTTCTCATCTTTCCAACAAGGAATATCCGGATGTGATAAAATTAAAGACTTATGCTAAGAAAGAAATACTGAATAAAAAATGATTTATTACTTGATATGAAGAACACAAAGATTGAATACTTGATTGACGTTACAGACTCCCTACTTATACTACTGAGATATGCAACTGTAAATAGTACTGGCATGAATATCTCCTGATTACTAGGTCACTACTAACAACCTATGACTGATTCAGAATCCTAAAATTACTCTAGACCTTGTCAACTAATAAGACTTATTCAATCTGAAGAGAACACATGACTAGGATGCACTAATTTGTAACACTCCCCCTTAGTGTAGACTGGAGATCTGTGAGACCAATAGCGCTGCGAAACTTCTCAAACTTAGCTGTTGAAAGAGCTTTGGTGAACACATCTGCAATCTGATCATTTGTTCCTATTTTCTGCAAAACGATCTCTTGATTCAATACTTTCTCACGAAAAAAGTGATGATGAATCTCTATGTGTTTTGTACGGGCGTGAAACACAGGGTTACCAGCTAACCTGATTGTGCTTTCGTTGTCACAACAAATAGGAACCGGATTGTTCAAGGTAAAACCAATATCTTGAAGTACACGCTTGAGCCAAACGCATTCCTGAGTAGCCATAGTTGCTGCCACATATTCAGCTTCTGTGCTGGATAGAGACACAGTTTGTTGCTTCTTACTACACCAAGAGACTGCAGCGGAACTAGTATGGAAGCAATAGCCTGTTGTCGAACGTCGAGTAATGACATCTCCAGCCCAATCAGTGTCAGAAAAACCTTGTAAAGAACAACTTACATTTGGTTTGTAGAGAAGTCCAAACTGCATAGTACCTTTCACATAGCGAAGAATTCGCTTTGCTGCTATCAAATGACCAACACATGGGTTGTCCATAAACTGCGAAACAACCCCAACAGAATAAGCCAAGTCAGGTCGTGTAATAGTTAGGTAGAAGAGACTACCCACAAGTTGATGGTACTTTGTGGCATCATCTAGGAGTTCGCCTTCAATTTTCTGTAGCTTGAGTTGTGGTTCCATTGGAGTAGAGATCGGTGTCGAATCTGCCATGCCAAAGCGGTTCAACAGACATGTAGCATAAGAACCTTGAGAGACAAGGTACCCATTTGTCTTCAGAATTTCTAACCCAAGGAAAGAGTAAGCTTCCCCCAGATTTTTCATTTCAAAGCGATTAGACAACTCATCTCGAAGACAGGAAATTTCAGCATCATTATCACCAGTGACAATCATATCATCGACATAAAGAAGAAGTATTGTCGACATGGATGAAGTAACCTTGACAAATAAGCTTGGATCTGAACTAGAAGAACGAAAACCACAAAATGAAAGGTATTGTGCAATTTGACCATACCAGGCACGTGGAGCTTGCTTGAGGCCATACAATGCCTTTTTGAGTCGACACACATGATTAGGGAATTCATGTGAGATAAATCCCTGCGGCTGCTCCATAAAAATTGCACGATCCAACTCACCATAAAGAAAGGCGTTCTTCACGTCAAGTTGCCAGAGATTCCATTGTTTGCTTGCAGCCAATGAAATAATAGTTCGAAGAGTCACCATCTTCGCAACCGGGCTGAATGTTTCCTCATAGTCCAGGCCATATCGCTGAGAAAACCCGCGAGCAACCAGCCTTGCTTTGTATCTGTCAACAGTCCCATCGACCTTCTTCTTTAACTTGTATATCCACTTACATGTTACTAACTCAGTATCCCGTGGCTTTGGTACTAATTCCCATGTGTCATTGGTATGCAGAGCCTCAATTTCTTCACGCATAGCAGCTTCCCATTCAGCTTTTCCTTTAGCGTCTCTATAGCATTGAGGTGCATCAATACAGGACAATCCCATGAGAAAACAAGTTGTCTCACTAGCATAATTGACTTGAACTTCATAATCAGCGAAATAATCAGGTTGGCGTCTTTCCCTTGTTGATCTACGAGTACCATTTACATCTTGCTCATGCTGAATTTGTGTTGCAGAAGATGAACTACTGCTCCCCCTTTCTCCAGAGGCATTACTACTCGAGAATTGCTCCAGAAGTACCTGATCACTCCTCTCATTGTTAGCAGCAACATAATATGACGACACCTCATCAAAGACAACATCACGAGAGATAATATATTGGTGTATTTCAGGATCCATACACCTCCAACCTTTTCGTCGAGAATCATAGCCAACAAAAACGCACTTTCGAGCCTTTGGGTCAAGCTTGGTGCGATTGCCCTTAGGTACATGAACATAACAGAGCGAACCAAATACCCGAAAATAACTCACATTCGGCTTCGTGCTATAAACAACTTCAAAAGGAGAGGCTTCTGTACCTGGCCATGAAGGCAACCGATTGATAACGTGGCAGGCACACTGCATAGCTTCTGCCCACAACTCCCTCGGAAGGTGCTTTTCATGCAACCAAGATAGACATACTGCAGCGAGATATTGTGCTAATTTCCGTTCAGCTACTCCGTTTTGCTGTGGTGTGTCAGGACATGTCATTTGCCGCTGGATGCCGTGTTCCTCACAATATGTGAAAAACGCGTCAGACATGTATTCACCTCCATTGTCAGTGCGAAGGCACTTTATATTCAATCCAAACTCCTTCTCTATGTGTTCCTTGAAATGAATGAATGTAGAGAGTGCTTCACTTTTGTGGTTTAGAAAATACACCCAAGTGAAGCGAGAGAAATCATCGACGAGAATCATCATGTATGTAAAGCCACTGTAGCTGGTTGTTTTTGTTGGTCCCATTAAATCCGAATGGACCAACTGAAAGAGAGTAGAAGCTCGATTAATAGACCGGGTAAAAGGAAGCCGATGAGATTTGCCATATTGACAACCAGAACATACCACATGTGTACTGATATTCTTGATGAAAGGGACGCCATCAAGGAGATTTTTCGTAGAGATCTGTTGAAGCAACTGATAGTTAATGTGGCCTAGGCGAGCATGCCAAATATACGAGCTAGTTTTCTGGCTTGTTTTGCGAACATATGCTTCACTTGCAGACAACACATATAATGAGTTTTTCCGTTTCCCAGTGAACAGAACATCAGCGTCAACATGCTTCACGTGGTCGAGAATTTGGACATCATCCGGACCAAATAATACATACTTTCCAGAATCAGTTAGCTGCGACACAGAGGCGAGATTCTTCTTTAAACCTGGAACATGGTACACATTTCTGAGAGCCACACCTGCACTATTTGAGCTATTAGCATGAACATTGAAATGACCTTCTTTCATTACAGAATGTAATGAATTATCCGCAGTCACAATAATTCGATTCCCATTGTGAGGACGAACATCTGACAGTAAGGTATCATTTCCGGTGGCATGATGTGAACAGCCTGAATCAACTATCCATTCCTGCTTGTAATCAATGCAATCGATAGCTTTTACACTTGCATCAGTATTGTGCACAGCCGAAGCTATATTTTCTTGCCCATTAAGAACTTCAATAGAGAAACACTGCTCCCAGTTTGGCTCATCAGCAACTTTGGAATCATGGACAACATTAGCATCTTCAGCATCAAGCCTTACCCGACAATTCTTCTTTATATGGCCTGGTTTGCCACACCTAGTACAGATCACCTTCACTCGACACTCGCGTTTGAGGTGTCCTTCCTTGCCACATCTGTAACAATACATGGGACGTCCTTTCGTCTCCTCCTCGGGCCTGAATTGATTGCCACTGCCTGAAGCATGCTTAGAAGGAAAACAACTGTTCCCTTGGTCTTGGGTGTACAAAACGTCGCCTCCTTGAGAATGATTTCTGCTGGACATTTGCTTCACCAAGGCTTCCTGATTTGAAAGCAAATTTTCCAGCTCAATGATCGAGGGCTGAACTGGCCACCCTTGTACCGAAGAAATGAATGGCATAAATTCCTTTCGCAGTCCATGGATAAGGTAACGGCGCAAGCGCCCATCACGAATTGGTTCATCCGTATCCAATGCTGAAACTTCATAACACAAATGTTTAACTTTCAAAAAATACTCTGAGATTGAAAGATTACCTTGAACCAACCCAGCCAATTCGTTTTCTAGAAACTGCAATCGCATCGTATTCTTTTGGGTGAATAACCGGTCAAGCGTCTCCCACACTTGCTTTGGTGAAGCTACATCCCGAACATGCTCGATATACTCCTTGCTAATTGAGGTTCGCAAGGCAAATAAAGCTTTGCCACTTTTGATGTTCCACTTCCGCCGCAACTCAACATTTTGCGGAGTGTCCTCTGGAATTACCATATCAGCACCAGAGACAAGCTCCCACAAGTCTTGCCCTTGCAAGTAGGCTTCCATACAAAGCTTCCAGTAGTTGTAATTGTTACTAACCAGCTTCTCGATAGCAGATGGAGCAGTACCATTGTTACCATTCATCTTGAATATGAATAAATGGCTTCACCCAGCAAAAAAAAAATAAACCAAACACTCCTAAACCAACTATTCAAGTAATAAACACACACACCTTCTTAGCAACCTGTGCTCTGATACCATGTGATAAAATTAAAGACTTATGCTAAGAAAGAAATACTGAATAAAAAATGATTTATTACTTGATATGAAGAACACAAAGATTGAATACTTGATTGACGTTACAGACTCCCTACTTATACTACTGAGATATGCAACTGTAAATAGTACCGGCATGAATATCTCCTGATTACTAGGTCACTACTAACAACCTATGACTGATTCAGAATCCTAAAATTACTCTAGACCTTGTCAACTAATAAGACTTATTCAATCTGAAGAGAACACATGACTAGGATGCACTAATTTGTAACACCGGACCCCCTCAAAAGGGATAGTGGAGATCTTCTAGATGATATCCTCAACCCCACCATTGTCTAAGAACCTCCATATTTCAACACAATTGATTGTTTTGTTTATGGGTTATAAGGTTCTCTACCTGGACAGGTGGTAATGTATTATAATCTTTTATGGGATATTCATAGTTTCTGTCAACAGAAAATGATTCAATGTGGTAAAGTTTTCAGATTAATTCTAGGATGTTTATCATGTGATTGTGCACTGGGATTCTGGAATTTATTTCATCTTCAATTTGTTATATAGGCCCCACTCATATCAATTTTGTTAGGTGGGGCCTATGAATTGTAATTTTATTGAAAGAGGTAAAAGATTTACATAGAAATTTAGTTGGTAAGACCAACAATGAAAACTGTGTTACATAGGAATTACCTATATAATTAGTCGAACATAGTAATTCAAGTAACATGTGTTCTCTCTATGCACCCTTTAAATGTACACGTAATTAGTACATCAGTATTCTTCTTTCTTAAAGTTGAAAAACGGTTGGCAAAAAAATGACCAAATTGATCTTCCATTGAGCTACGTCAATAAGAAAGGAAAGGCTCTTAGGGCAATGAAATCCCCTTTAAGAAAGGGCACTTGCCACTTAATACCCTTTTAAGAGACATCTCTTGCCATTTCACACGGATATGAAAACACCTTTTCTTCTCTCTTTTCCATCATCTCCTCTACTCTCAATAATAGGAACACTTCTTTATGTACAAGGTTCCTCTCTCCTCATGTCGGTCTACAACAATGACAGCTCCTTCTTTTTTTGCCTCAGCCTCCGCTCATTGTTGTCTGACATGGCATGCCTTTTTATTTTCATGATTTTTGTTGGATCTTACACTCCATTGAGCTACCACTTATCCAAAAAATTTAATTGGGTGAGGACGAGGACGAGGGTTCGACCACAATAAAAACGAGGACGAGGGCTCGACCACAATTATGACTCCTCGGGAGTGAGGGTGGACATTGAACTCAACCGTTTTCTTTCTTTTTTTGGATTTTCCTAAAACCTGGTCTTGTGGTTTTTTTTTCCCTAAGCCTTGGCTCAATGTTATCTGACAACGTATGCCTTTTTATTTCCATGGGTTTTATTTTTTGGTGCACTTGGGTGTTTCTGAAAACTTGGTCTTATGGTTATTTCTTTACTAATGTATTGATTTTCTTTGTCTCAGCCTCCGCTCAATGTTATCTGACAATGTATGCCTTTTTATTATTTTCATGAGTCTTTTTGTATGTATATGGATGTTCCTAAAACCTGGTCTTATGTTTATTTTTTATTAATGAATTTATCTTCTGTGATTTTAGATTCTATCTTATTCTAAATTGTAAACTTTATATGAACACAAAGCAACTGAGGTTACTTTCTGGTAATGTTGATCCATCTCTTCAGCAGTCTTCTTTTTGTTTAGATATCTTCTGAGTCTGAATGAAGGAAAAAGAGTTTTAGGTGGGTCATAAATAACAGTGTAGTAATATTTATGTAGTAAGCATGTACCAAATAACAATGGTTTACATATTGAGAAGATTCGATGCTTATCCTTGTTGAAGTATGATGCTAAAATCGGAATAACATTTAGTAGGATGCAATTCTTTACTCCAAGTGATGCTGAAAGATTATTTGGTTTAGAAACGAAGAAATAATGTATGCCTCACATAATGATTTTTCATTCTTGCACTGCACTGAACAACATAGCGAATAACTAAGGATTCTCCCAATCAAAAAATTCATCCATTTGGGTACCATTCGAATGCCTTTGGTTTAATTGCTAAGACCTTTACAGAAGAGCAGCTTGACAAACAAAAGCTTGAGCTCTTTCTCTAAAACCTATATCAATTAAAAATCCCAAAAGAGAAAATGGGGCCCTAATAGGGGAAGCAACACAATAAAATATAGACATGGATTCTCGAAAGAAAAACATCTAATGCCCAAAAATGAGAGGAGAGGTTTAAGCTTCTTTAAGTGCCTAAATATTACGGACTTGATTAGGCGAGTGTTAAACTCGTGATGCTACTGTTAAACTCTTTTGGGAATAGACTGAGTGTCTTGAAACCTGAAAGGGAAGGAAGGAAAGAGGGATCGGAGACCTTGGTTGCTGTCAGCCAAGGCACTCCGATGCCTAAGTTAGTGCAGTCACTGAACAAAGGATGAGTGAGTGGAGAAGAAGGGAGAGCTATTGCGTACCTTTGGTGGGTTCACCTCATGCATATATATATATATATATATAGGCTGAGGTCCCATCAAATCGTATGATAAGTCCACAAAACTAGGTCATTAGGTCATCATTTCATTAGCATTTGTGGACTTAATTAGGTTTAATTGCATAAATTTTGCACTTAATTTCATTATTACATGTATTTGGGGTTATTTTTGGAAATATGGTCAAAATAGGTTAAAATTCATTGAATTGCATGACTTCTATGAAATTAAGTCTTTTTTCTCATCTCATTTATCATCCCAAAATTAAGCTTTTGGTTTTATCAATGCATATTTTGCTATTTTGGCACAATGTGCTATTTTTGGAAAGATAGTCATTTTGGTGCATCACTAGGCATGTAGGGTCCCATACATGGTTCATAATTATTTTCTTACATATAATTAATGTTAAATTTATCTCTTTCAATTTGTAGGAGAAAATAAGAAATGGGATCTGCATTAAAAAACAATTGAGTAGAGACCATACTACACGCCCAAGGAAGAGCCCCACTTTGTTAGCATGCAAGTTTCCAAGATTTTGAGAAATTCTTCTTTCTATGTGTTGCAAAAAATGTGATTCAAATTCAAGAAAGAGATTTGTTCAGGAATAAAAAGAAGATCTAAAGACGCTTAGAAGAGTCAAACTAGTGGAAGGAGAAACCTAATCCAAGAAGGAGATAAAAAGATTAAGAACGAAATAAAATCAAGAAGCAAGAAAGAAGGGGTCCACAAGCCTTGGACGTCCCACATCACAAATTTAGGCACACAATCCGAATTTTTTTGGAATCCTTCTCATGTGCAATCTTAAAGATCTTTTGAGGAGTCCAAAGATGGAAAGAATGAGACCACAAGACTTTATCATTAGCAAGAAAAGTTTCCAAGATAGGAGGATTGCTTGGAGTTCAAGCCAAGATGGAAGGGGAGTCTTACCAAACAAAGAAACATAAAAAAAATTATAAAAATGAAGCCAAGAAGGGGGCTGGACGTCCAATGACTCTTGTGTAGAAACTTTGGTGGTTTTCTCTCTCTTTCCACTCCCATCCACCCTCTCTCTCTCTAATCCCTTTCTTCTTCTTCTCCATTCTAATTCTTTAGACATAGATTGAGGGATATTCATGTTGAGAGAATGATGAAGAGAGAAGAATCTTAATTTTTTGTACTCAAAGATCAAGGAATAAAGACACTACTTGGATTGATTCTGCGTATTCTTTATGTAAGTGATTTAATTTTCTATTTCTAGTTTTTTTATGTGTTTTGATTGGAGACAATATTTCACATGATTAGATCTAGAGTTTGAAAATAAAATAAAAATGATTAAAAGTCGAGAGACAAAGAGTAATCACTTGCATAAATTTTTCCTACTCTGAGAAGAGAGGACTGCATCATCATCGCATTATCAATACTTGCATGATTGTCTAGTTTCTAGATCTTTGGTACATCTTTTCCGCTTTTTATTTTTCCACCCCTTTTATTTTTATTTTAAGTTGATATTCTGATTATTTCTTTATTTACAAATTCTAGATTAAAAAAAAAACCAACTTGCATCTTTCAATGTTTAGTAGAAACTTTCTATTTTTATTACTTGCATAATCTATGGTTGGAAAGTGTTTTTGTACATGCATCAAATTTAGAAAATGCATTAGAGCAGGGTTTTGTTACTGAAATCACAAGATTATCAACTGATTAGAAAGACTAAATTCGGACCTGGTATGTGAATAGTGAAAATTCTACACAGTTTCAGCAGAATTGACCCAATTGTATTACAAAAGTGCGCGATTTAAAAATGAGGTAAACGTGAATGTTTTGGTCCAAAAAATAGTAGATTTAAAGTATGATAATAGGATTTTGAAACCCCAGAATTTTAGGAAAAAATAACCTCGGGAACCGTGTCAACCAGAGGCTCAAACATGGGCAGTTGGGAAGTCTGCGTTCAGATTTCAGCAGCAAAACAGTTCAAGTATGCATCTTTAGGTGATCATATCTTTTTCGTTTTAAGTCCTTTTTCCATTCTTATTTTTTTTGTTGTGCTCATGAATCATTAGAGTATTGATTCCAGCCATTATATTTAGGTTCATATCATCTTAGACTAGTCGTACAGTCCAGCGAAATTGGGCCTATGCAGTAGTTTCCATACTTAGAATTTTGTACAGCATACATCAGATTTTTAGAAACTTCCATAAAATTGCATTGTTATCATTTAGGGAATTATAGATCATTTATATTTGTATAAAAAGTGATTTTGGTAATTAGGATTTAATTTAGGAAATTTTGTTTTGATTTATTTTATATTAAATTGGTTGTTTGATATGTGTATTCTTTTGCAGGTTTTAGTTTAATTAGTATTATCTAGATTAGGTTTCTTTATTTAGATTAGTGTTTTTATTTTTTGGAAAGTTGATGTAATTTAATTAGTTTCTATTTAGGCCAGATTCAGTATTTATTTAGGATAGGTCAAAGTTGGAAAGACTTTCAAAAGACATTGCTCCTTACGGATCGACCTGAACTCACTAGATTATTACTACAATTGCACCTTATACTTGAGATCGGATCACCATACCTTTAGTGGAGGTAGGTGGAGGTATTGTCCCATCAGATCATACCTTGTACCCTTAGTGGGGGTAGGGGGAGGTATTGTCCCATCAGACCATACCTCAATCTTTTATATGACTGCGGTTACGACTGTAATATAAAGTCAACTCCTTATCTACGTCTGGTGCCCATTCGGTCTGGTAGCTCGTTCTGCAATGTCGTCGTACTTTCATAGGAGTATAATTATGACTCTGATCATCGGTGTTCATCTCGGCCAAATGGACAGAACCGAAGTAGGTGCCGAGGTCAGATGTAGACGCGTCATGGCACCGTTGCCGAGGTGCGAACATCTGGCACTATTGCCGAGCTGCGTTAGGCCGAGACCAAGATGAGCTTAGATGGTACTGTTTTCGAAGCTAGCTCAAGCTTGGTTAAGCTGGTACTGTTACTGAGCTGCATGAAGCCAAGATCAAATCAAACCTAGTTAGTACTCTTACCGAAACCAGGGATTATCTCGGTATTTATAAAAACATCCCACACAGTTTCTATTGTTTGTTTTCATAAAAATATTTTTCACTTGATTTTTTGTCCCTATTTGTTTGGTCCAATCATATTTGGTTCATGCCCGAGCTAATAAAATTTAGAGAATTTTACGGGAAAAATATTGGAATTTGGCCATTCCTCGTAAAGGGTTTTTGCAAATTGTACAGCACAAACGAGGTCCGTTAGGACCTCTTTTGTTTTATTTTTTTTAATGATGAAGGGTGCGACGTTAGCATTGCTCGTGTTTAATAGGAGCAACGCTGGCGTCGCTCTACGCAAATTTTTTTTTTAACATAGAACTCCCTTTGTTTCTTCTTCCTCTTATTTTTTCTATTCTTCTACCTATTTCTCTATCCCCTCACTCCATTTTCTCTGAAACAGTATCACATGCTTTATAAAAAGATTAGTACTGATCGACATACAGCTTCTTTCTTTTTTTTAAATATATTTGCAAGATTTATCTTAAAAAGTGAAAGAGACGAAAAAGAAAAAAAATGGCAGACATAATATGAAAGAATTGTTTTAATAATAATTTTATGCTCGTACATTATCATGTAGAGCTTACCCTCAACCCATGAACCCATCCATGAGAAAACAAGAGAGAAAGGCTCATCGGAGGGTAAACCTATATTCACAGCTTTTCCTCTTATATGAATAGTGGTAAACTTGTATTCGCAGCTTTTCCATCAATATAAATAGTAGAAAACCTGTACTCGCAGCTTTTCCACTGATATAAATAGTGAAAAACCTATAGGGTTGGGTGAGAAATGGAGTGGAGGCTATTGAGAAATAGGAAGGAGATGAGGCAGACAAAGAGGCGAGGAGCCACAATGGAAGTACAAAAAAATGAAAAAAGACAGAGTTTGTGGTGTACAATCTACGGGGACCCTTCGCAAGGAATTGCCAAATTATGGAAATTTTCCTATAAAATCCTCTAAAATCAATCACACTAGTTTTTTTTTTATAGGTTTTTCTGAATTTTTTATCTCACTTTTATAGGTTTTGTAAGAATTCCCCAATCCATTAGAATTTAATTTCTTTCAATTCTTTTCTTTTTTTTTTTTTTCATTTCTCATTGGTCTTATTTTTTTATTTTTTTTATATCAACAAAACCCATAAAATGAGATCTTCATGTTTAGAAAAAACCAACGAAAACCACAAACAGTACTCAATATATAACCCACCACATGGATTGTATTATACCCATCTTCATTGTTTGGCCGAACAATTATAATTTTATTTGGCCTTGAGTGGCAGAACGGGAGAGGCGAACAGAAAGAAGGAGAGGGACTAAAGGAGAGAGATGGATAGTTTGGAGATTTCTTAGAGAGGTCCCATGCAGTGGTGGACCTAAAATTTTCGCTTGGGTGGGGCGGATAATGGTTAATTGAAAAAACGATGCCCTTAGCAAAAAAAATCAACATCACTTTCTTTCCCAGAAACAAGAATACAAGAAGGACAACATAATTGTAAAAACTAGCCAATAGATGTAACAATAAGGCACAACATGATACAACAGTAATCTAAGCAAATCATAGATCCAAAGACACATAGTCAATAAGAAATACAATTCACACAAGATCCAATTTTAATTTCTTTAAATCGAATAGTGTATACATAAAACCTACAAATTAAAATGGGGATTTGACCGTACAGGTTATAAAATACCCTGTATTTATTAAAATGGTGCTGACTAAAAGGTTATACCAAATATGGGTATTGTACAGTGGGGTCCCATCTTTTTTTCCAGTTTTGTCCCTAGAAGGTAAAAGCAAAACCTACCATTGTAAAAACTCATTCAAAGCCTCTTTCACCCTAACACTGTTACAAATGAAAACTCAGTCCCATCTTCCTTAGTCCATCTACTGTGAGACCAAGCTTCTTGATCGATTCCATCTTGATATCGCAAAGGGGGCATTGGTTTAAAAAGGGCGAGTAGATCGAATCAGCTCTACATAAAAAACGAAGAAGAAGAGAAGAAGAGTGTCATAAAATGTCCAGAATTAAAGTGGATTACAGTTTCAACTGTAGTCACAAAATTAAAGTGAGGCATTCTCGAACTTTAATGTTTCTGTAAGTGGCTAAGTAACTGTGCGATATCGCACAAAATCCATTGAATTACAATCCCATTTTTGCTGTGGATTTTACTTGCTCCATATGAGGTCTAACTGCATACTTCCTACTTCGTAAAAGAATGTTTGAGCTGTTTAAAAAATCGATTACAGTCCCAACTATAGTCACAAAATTAAAAGAGTGAAAGCATTCTGGAACTTCAGTGTTTCTGTAAGTGGCCATGTGACTGTGCGATATTGCACAAAATACACTAAATTACAGTCTCATTTTTGCCGTGGATTTTACTTGTTCCATATGAGGTCTAACTGCATGCTTCCTACTTCGCAAGAGAAGGTCTAGACTGCTTAAAAAATCGATTACAGTTCCAATTGTAGTCACAAAATTGAAAGAGTGAAGCATTCTGGAACTTCAGTATTTCTGTAAGTGGCCAAGCGACTGTGCGATATTGCACATAATGCACTGAATTACAGTCCCATTTTTTATGTGGATTTTACTTGCTCCATATGAGGTCTAATTCCCGGTTTGGGCTGTCTAATAAAACGTTGAAAGTCCCAGTAGTTATGACCAAGTTTACATGTCTTGTTCTTGACATTATGATTTGTTATAAAGTCCTAGTTGTTGTGACCAACTTTACCTATCTTGTTATTTACATCACCACAAAATAACTCATGGTATGATTTGTTATAAAGCCGCAATAAGAATGCATTTTAAGGACGTTTCATATCTTTTGCTCATCTAATACAACCAAACAAAAAAAAATGAAAATATATTCCAAACTATCTCTGGTTGTTGAGGAAGATGCATATTCATATTCAAGCCAATCAAGTTAAATGGATCACTGTGACTATCTTCTTGAAAAATTGATTCAAGACCATCACCATAAGAAAATGTTTGTGCTCCATCACCATTTTTGCGTGTGGTTTCATTTTGATGATCATCAAATGGTGATGATCTATTCAAATCTTTTGCTGGGAACGGAGGAAAAAAGGGAGGAAAAACGAGTAGTGTATATAATGATTGTTCAGTTTCTGCGATATCGCAAATATTTGCGATATCGCACAAAAAAGGGTAAAATTAGAAGAAAAAAAAGAGTCTCGTTGTACGATCTCCATATTTGGGATAACTTTTTAGTCAACACCATTTTAAGAAATACAGGGTATTACATAACCTGTACGGTCAAACCCCCAATTAAAATCTCTTCCATCTATGTAAGAATCAACACACATGAATTGCAATGACGACATGAGTAATATTGCAAATGAACAAAAGAAAATGTTAGACAAGTGTCTGAAATCACAATGAAAGTGCAAGAAGAAACATGCGAAAGTCTTGATTATCTTTTCGCCGTGGGTTATGGAAAAATAAAGAAATAATTGATTTTCAACATTAAATCATCCAAAAGGGAAAATGAAAAAAAGGGAATTGAGCTGGATCAGATCGAGATGGACTTTTTAAGATTTAGATAGTTAGCGGGTGATCGAAAAGAAGAAGAAAATGATGAAGCAATGCAAAGATGACAAAAGAAACTAGAAAAGAAAAATGGGAAAAAGAAGAGCTTTTTTAGACAGAGAGAAGGAGACGAAGGTTTAGACATAAGACATATGGGTGATCGTTTAGACTTATGTGAGGCATGGTCCAAGAGCCCATTTACCTTTTTGAAATTTCAAGATCCGACGTGGGGCGGCCGCTACCATATCATTATAAGGTAGGTCCGCCCATGATCCCATGGATGGATGTGCATGCAACAACTAAGGGATGTGTGAATAACGGCTCTCGATATTTATTTAAATCTCAATTATCAATTATCTAATTTTATTAATTCACTCAATATCTGATTATTCCTCATGGGAAACCGATTCCTATTGTAAGTCAAGGAAAAAATCACATACAACCGGATCGGAAACATCCACGTGCTCCTGCCCTCCCCAGAAAGCAACATCTTTATTATAATAATGGCTTTCTTTTCCTTTTATCTGTACAAATCACTGGTCCACATTGAGATATGGGCCCCACATGTACAATCATAAGGCTCCTGAGTACTCCATACAGACTCGGATCAATCCGATCAATCGAAGAATTCTCCCAAACGCGCCATCACAGAACGAGAAATCGGAAAAAGCTCGGATTCTTCCCGGTAAAATTCGAAATCGCCATCCGAATTTCTCCAAGTTTACTTCTGTGAATCCAACATTCTCATCACTCGCCAAAAGCTTTTCCTTTTCTTGTTTGTTTGGAAAATCAAAAGCTCGAATCTTTCTTCACTCGAATTTTTTTTGATAAAATCTTGATCATGGCTCCCAAGAATTCTTCTTCATTCGCTGATTCGCATGGTTTCTATTGCAAACTCTGGGTTTGAGATTGGAGGCTCGAAGCATTTTACTGGAAAAGTTCGGAGGAGATTGTATTTCAGTTTTTTTTTTTTTCCTTGGGTAGTCAGCAGTCATGTAGTATTAGATACACTTACATATCAAAACCCTAATTTGTGAAATTTGTTGGTTCTAAGTGGTTTTTTTTCAGTTTGGAACCCTGGCTTTGATGATCAAAGTTGGAATCTTTCTGAACATATTTAAGAGATACATGGTTTTTAAGTCCCACCAACTTCGACTTTTCATCTTCCGTGGAAAATCCACATGTAAAATAGTTGGATTTTGTCACCAAATTGGTAGAAATGAGGATTCCTTTCTCATAGTGAGTACCCAAATGGGTCCTTTGGATACATAAGCAAATTCTGTGCAAAATAAAAATGGTTTTTGGGGATACTGATTTTTTCTTTTCCACTTGGTGTTAATATTTTCTACAGTTTTCATTTTCTGAGGTGAAAGCATTTTCTGCAGAAAGATGATTC
This sequence comes from Camphora micrantha, assembly GCA_003546025.1. Taxonomy (NCBI): domain Eukaryota; kingdom Viridiplantae; phylum Streptophyta; class Magnoliopsida; order Laurales; family Lauraceae; genus Camphora; species Camphora micrantha. The sequence continues at coordinate 17,224,869 of QPKB01000008.1, read as the reverse complement.
ACACTGGGGAGGTGAAAAAACATTTTCTGCAGTCCTACATGTTGAGGCAGAAACACATATCACTGTGGAAAATGTTTTGCTTCACCAAAGAAAGCTAAAACTGTAGAGAAAAAAATGAAATCCTTTTTATTTATTTATTTTTACAGAAAATGAAATCACTGTTTTGAGAATACACTGCAGAACCTGGCCATATTCATGCCGCGTATTTTCTGCTAACATGTAAATGGTTTCCAATGTGAAAAGAATGATAACCCATTGTTCTATCCTAACATTTTCCGTTGTTTTTCAATTGCTAAGGTAGAAGCTTGTTGTTTTATACTTTACTCCATGGAATTTATTTTCCTACTTGTAATCTTTTAGCTTGAAGAAAATGAGCTTGTCAAATTGTCGACTTTTTAAATGTTGTTTGACATTTTGTTGTTGCATCAGGAATGACCAGGTTTGCATTTTTCGTTATTGGGAAGGCTCTAGTTCTTCTGCACTTGCTCGTTGGAATTCAAGCTTGGGGAAAGGAAGGCCACTATGTGATTTGTAAAATAGCAGAGGTGAACACATGAAACATAAAGCAGACTTTCATCAAGTGACGTGCTTTTCATTCTATTAGCTTCATGGGTTGCTTGGTTTTTTAAAGTTTTGTAGTAGCCGTAGCCTATGTACTGCATTTGTGTAAAAATGTGCAACATTGTCATAAATGTTGATACAAATCTGTACCAAATTATGTCTTTATAGTTTTTGCATGTTGAACAACTCAAGCAAAAAATCTAATAATAGTCTTTTATAAGTGTTTTGTAATCTGTACACATAAATTAAAAAAAAAAAAACAGTACAGCAGGAACAATGGAGAATTGATTGGAAGCATAAAATCTAGTAGTTATTCCTGTATTGCAAAATCTGGATTCTGAACATAATGATGTAATTTTGAGGACAAATAATGGAGATCCTAGGGTGTCTACTGTCTTGGTGTCTCTTGGATAAACAAATTCATGCTATGATGCCCTTATATGTACATGGATACTTATACTGGGAAAGGGGTGTCTTCTCTGTTGTCAAGATATGGATTAAGGTTATAAGATATCCCATCCATGCAATGATCTTCGTATTTTAATGTTATAATTTCTTTTAGAAAAGAGTTCCAACATGCTATTAACATTAAGAGTATTATTTAATTCTTTAGAACATCACCCAGTGTGGGTCTCGCCAAAGCAGGGTTCTGGAAGGGTCCAAACAACTGGAGATGGACCTAACCTTTTTGGCAATTTTGTACAAAGTGGCTGCTCGCAAGTCTTGAACCTTCGTTAGCACCCGAGACTTTTACCATTGCACCAAAGCAATGACCCTTACTTAATTCTTTAATTCTTTAGAACATTCCTGAATTTTTATTTTGAAATGACTAGTTCCCTTATAAGAGCCATAATGGTCGCAAGTACATTCCTAAGTTCAGCATAAGTATTTTTTTTTTCTGACTGATATTGGAAGTATTTCCTTTTACGTTTGTTTTAGACATTTTGATGCATTTATATTTGAGACACTTGATTCCCATTTTTAATATTGGCTGGTTTGGTGACCAAATGACATTGAAATGCTGTGGCCTTTTAATGTTGAGGAAGTGAGAAAAGTAATGCAACTCTAAGTTCAACAAAACTAGTTAGGAATTACCTTTGTAAATTCCTTTTGGACATTTTTAATGTTCATGTGGGTCTGAGTAATAGGTTCATATTTGGTCAAACCCTTTGACTCGCCCAACATAGCTATCTATTAATTCAGTTCATCTAGTTATCAATGGGGTGACAGTTCTACATCTCCTTTATAAGTAAAAGAAAAAACCTAATCAATCTAAACCATTAAAAAGTGAAAGCTCAATCCTAGCCATCTAAAAATAAAAAAAATGAAATAAATATTCTTAAATTCATAATTCTCTTATATCGTACTAGAAAATTAGTTATAACCTTTTCGGTACGAGTCAGAATTGTACAAACCTGGGCTTTTTGGAAAGACAATTGGATAAGCTATATGGCGAATCCAATTGCAACACCATTCGACACATGAAATCAGGCCATTAAAACAGATTAAAATTAAACTCACAACTTGCCCGCCCATGGCCATGGCTTTAGGATTTAGATTTGTGATGAAGTGGCTCCCATGCATATGGGCTGCATGAGTCCTATGATGCACAGATACGTCATGGATATGGCAAGGACACGCGTAGACACTGAAGGGACATGGATTTTACACATAAAAAGTGAAGTATCGGATACGATACGACACGATACGTTGCCCACTTTGAAGTATCTGTGCATCATTTTGCATCATGCCCCCTCAATATTGCATCGTTTTACTTAAGGAGTGTGGTAAACAAACTAGTAAAAGATAATCAAGAGATTGTCTCCACCTAGCACCTTATAAGAAGTTCAATGTAGATGGTGCAACCAGTTTTTTGCTGAGTTGGGTCAGGGGCAGTATATGTGGGACTACCCACCCACCCTGGGATCGATCCTTGGGTGGCTGTGCGAGATAAGACACCCCTTTCCACTCGGGCATCTCGTATTTCTTGAGGATCTAGCAGGTGTTAGCAGTTAGCTAGACATTATCAATGTGCTGCACCTGCAGTTGCATCTTGTTAGGCCCAGTAAGTGACTGGGAATCAAATAAAGATGAGGTTGCTGTAATATGGAAGCTCTGAAAATTTTAGGGGTTTGTTTACCGAAAATCTCGTAACTTAGGAAATTGCTTGCATGCTATATAGCTTGGGCAAAGAAAAACCAGAAGGGACAATGGTGCATTGCTTCTTCATTAAGGAAGATAATGTTGGGACACTTTATGATCTTAATCTATGTAGTCCTTTTTGGGTTAGGGTTAAATTTTCTGTAGATAACACACTTTTTACAATATTATACCACTTGTATTGTACAAATTTACTTTTTTAATAGTTATTTTTCACTTTAAAATTAAAGCTTCTGTTACTGTTATAAAATTCATTGCATGAAGTTACCAATATTTCTCACCAACATATCACAACAAGTGCATTTGACTGGGCAATTTACTAAAACTCAGTTTCCATGGGCCTGAACCTTGATTGGAATTGTGTTAACACATACATATTTTTTAATGGAGCTGTGTTAACAAACTTGTTGCGTGACTCAGGGTCTATTGACTAAAGATGCCACTGCTGCTGTCAAAATGTTACTTCCAGACACTGCTGAAGGTGATCTTGCTGCTGTTTGCTCCTGGGCCGATGAAATTCGTTTTTACTACAAGTGGCGTTGGAGCAGTCCTCTGCATTATGTTGATACGCCAGACTTCAAGTGCAACTATGATTACTCCAGTGAGTTGTGTTTCTAGTGAATTCCCACAAGTTGCATATTTCCATTCCAAAAAAGGTTGCTCCTTGATCAAGTTCTTGTCTTCAAGACGTTTTTTTCCCCTAGAACTTTCGAGAATATCTTATCTTCAGTCATGAGGATAATGGCAAATTGGGCAGTTGTGAGAAAAGAGGCCAAGGAGTTGAGTGTAGACAACAACATTCTCCAAAATTGCGAGGTTGTAGGATATCATAAATGGCTCTTGTAGGAAGAAGGTGGTGCAATGTTGGTCACTCCCACCATTTTGAGTATTGAAGATTTGAAGTTCAATGTTGATGGGGTAGCAATGGATAAACCGGGTTTGGTGGGCATTGGAGGTGTTCTTTCCAACCATAAAGGGGACTTGTTTTTTTATGTTTTCCGAGCATGTGGGAATCACAGATTCTAATGAAGAGGAAGTCTTGACCATATTTGAAGCAGTTACAATTTTTATTTTTCATGTTCTTCTAATGAAAGCCTAATAGGTGAGAGTGACTTTTCTAATGCTATCTCATGGGTACTTTCTCTGGTGAAAATATCTTGGGAAGTTTTACTTTCACCTCAGCAAGATCGCGTTTAGGATTTCTTCTTTTCAGATTAGCTTCAATCATGTGGGTCAAACTGCCGAATGTATGGCAGGCCCTCTTGCTAGACATGGGGTGGATGGAGAAGTTTCTTTGTCTGCTCATATTTTTTAATTTGTTTGTGGTCGAATATAGTGCTCTTATAGCTAGGAGCCTAGGACCCATTTTGTAATTTGTTTTCTGCACTGTTGCTGTATGTTTGTTTTATCCTCTTAATATAATCTCTTTTATGGTTACAAATAAAAAAAAGAGGAGACTCTCTCTCTCTCTCTCTCTCTCTCTCTCTCTCTCTCTCTCTCTCTCTCTCTCTCCCGTGTAATCTTTCTTTTCTTCCCAGAGTGTCTTCTTAGACAGACACTATAGAGGGCAAAGCCTTCCAGAATTGACTTTACTGTCCAAAACAACCCATTATCTCCTACTATCATTCACCAAAATATCTGGAACTCAGTCAGCAATGTTAACAATCTGTTCTCATATGTCCTTGTGTCATCAAGTGGGGAGCCAGTAGTTGAGTGTCACCTAATCCAACTAAGTTTGTGCATTTGGATCTTGTATTTTATTGATCTAGATTGTTGTTGTAATTGTTTGTGGGGGGGATGTGCTTCTGTGTGGAGGACACCCCCAAAATATCTTGGATTGGCCTATGAATGGATGATGGTTGAGGAACACAGTGATCTTATGTCTTGATTAATGACCTATGAATGGATGATGGTTGAGGAACACAGTGATGCTGCAGAAAGAGATCCTAACTCCTAAGGAATAGATGGCTAGGACTTTCTATTCTGAATGGTCATGGAGTATTCTCATACATTGTTACATAAGCTTGTCATCAATGGCCTGGATTAATGAACCATGGTCCCACATACATGGAACTGGAAGCGCCTCTTGAAATTACAATTCTGTTTTTGTTCAAAGCTGTCTTCTTCCTTTTACTATGATAAGAAAGATCTCTTAGTGTTATCAGTCTCATCACCTCATTGTTGTGGTGATCAAAGTCCCTGATCCTTGTTACAGGATGGACTGGGTATTGTAGGAAAGCTCCAATGTTTTGCTTCTCACATTGTTTGCGCTGACTATTTTGCATCTGTCATGTGTGGAAAGCTATAAGCTATTATGAGACAAGACTTTTATGTAATTTTTGTTATGAAACATAGTAGGAATTATTTGTAAATAAGCGAATTCAGGGACCTATTGTAATTTGGGAAGCTACAATTTTTTTTTTTTTTTTTGGAAGTATGAATATATTAATAAAGTATATATACGGTTGTGGTCGCCCAACCCTAGCAGCCACAATCGTATGTTTCTTTCTTCCCCATATCTTCTCTGTTTTCTCCTTTCTCCCATCTTACGGTTTATCATACCTCTAACAGTAAAACCCTAGATCATATGCAATTGAGCCTTTCAATCATTTTTAGGAACTTAGGGATTGTTTTGCAAATATTATAAGTTACGGTGTTTTTTTTTTTTTTTTTTGTTTGTAATTTTTGGTTAAATGGAGATAATATCAATATGCATGCATGGTCGTCCAACCCTAAGAAGGACATCGTTACAATTCTTTGCCTTAATTCCTTTTAATTTCTTCTCTCTTCTTTCTTCTCAAATTTATGGACTCTCTTTGGATTTAAAATATCTTAGAATCTGTAGTAACAGTTTAGTATCAGTGTGTTCTGTTCAGTAAGAGACTCATCTAGGAAGATACATTATGGTTTGGATTGGATAACAACTACTCAAATCATAGGATCTATGGGGCTGTCAAAATTCATGTGGGGTTGCTAGAACTGCTCCTATTCATCTTGGGTGCTGTTGGTGTGATTTAAAAGTAGAATCTTCGTTCAGTTGTTGGGTTGAGAGTCACACATTGGGGAGGAGCAATCTTTAAGTGTTATATTAGTGCTTCTTGTGAATCCTACATGTGCTGACATCAGCACTGTTGAGGGTCACATTGGCTGGTTCGTGTTGAAACATTCTCAAAACCCTGTTGCAAGTTATATAAAGCCAGTAAAGGATTTTTATTATAGTTTTTGGTGGAAGTTCATATTGGTTTCATGAAGTGTTTGTAAGAAGGGTCCTTGTGATGTGCTGTGTATGATTATTCATCTTAAAAAGGTGAGTAAGATTAAAGGGTTGAGTAGTCATCCTTGATCGATTAATTGAGTTAATTAATTGTTGAGTGTTTTCTTGTGTTTGAGATTGCTGATTAAACTTTAAAGTTAACAATGGAGTTCAAACAAGGGGGAGAAAGTTCTATAAATTCTTCCCAATTGCCTGATGGTGTTAATCAAATACTAGGATTTCATGAAATTTGTTTGATGGCAATAATTATGAGTAATGGTCATATTTGGCTAAAATGGCAATTGGAGGGGCCAAAGGGCTTGGTTACATAGATAAGAGGATTGAGGAACCTCCTAAAAAGGATCCAAAATATTTTGATTGGGAATCTGAAACATAGTGATCATGAATTATTCAGTAGAAGAGAATATCGCTCCTAGCTTCTGTTATTGTGACACAGGAAGGGAACTTCAGGAGTAAATTTAGGCTACTTATGCCCATTAAAAAAACAATTTAGAATCTTTGAGTTAACCAAAGAGGTTGCAGCATTTAAACAAGGGGACTTGTTCATTGGAAACTAGTATGGTAATTTTGGTGCTATGTGGCGTGAATTGGCTTTGCAGTGCAGTCCTAGACAGTGTTGTGCGAGCAACAAGGAAAGGAAGTAGAAGAACAACATATATTTGAACCATTGTATGATGTATGGGACAGTGAGTGCACAAATGTTCAGTCAGGAACAGGATCCCCTACCTCCTTTGGGAATATTGCAACACTTTCCATGGTGAGGAGAATCATAGAAGAATTTTTTCAGTTGAGAACTCTTCTCATACTCCTAACGATTGTTTAGGACTTGCAAGTGATGATACAGATGGAGTTGGTAGAGGCCGTGGATGTGGTGTCTGCTAGGAGGTGGTGGACGAGCCCCCGTTGGGTCACCTGGTATTGACTGAGATAAACTTCACTATACACATTGTGGTGGATCCAGGCACGTTAGAGAGATGTTGGTATCTTGTTGACCATCGTCCTCATACTGCTTCAGCATATTCAGCTAATTCAGAAAAATCTAATGAGATAGGTACTTAAGAACAACAATCATCTAATAACAGGGACAAGCAGAATTTTAGAAGATGTCATCAATCTATGACTGAGACTTTTGATATTGGAAATGATAACAGCCTTCTCATCAGCTATATGGACTCTTGGCTCATCGTTTGTATTGTCCGGTAGTTCTGCTGCAGTGGCTTCTTCCTTGTCTATTACTCCCACCTGGGTCATTGGTTCAGGTGCCACGGACCACTTGATAGGTGTGCATTCACATTTTCAGTCATCCACTCCATCCTTCTGTTGGAATGTGAGAATTAATAAAAGTGACCTATCACAAGTAGCGAGGGAAGGATCCGTTACTTTGTTACCTGAGCTGTCTTCATGTTTAATTTTGAAAATTTCCTTTTATGGGTAGCAATGAACTTTTATTGATGAAGGAGAAAACAAAGACTACAACATCAAAGCACAATAAAAGGTTGAAGGCATAAAAGCATTATACCCCACGCCAGAGCAATAGACCTGAAAACCAAAACAACACTAGCAAACTAAAATGGAGTAGAGATACTAGAATCTGCACTGAGCGATCATTGCTTGGACAAACCAGTCTCCACTTCATTTTGCTGATTGAAGAACACACTGAAACCAACTATGCCCAGCTTGGACAATGCATGTGATAATTTTCTTCTTGAAACAACCTTGGTGAGAAAACCTGCCAATTGGTCATCTGTGTGGACTTGCTTCACTCTGATGTCTTTGCTTTCAGTCTTTTCTTTGACAAAATGAATATCAACTTCAAAATGTTTTGTATGTTCATGGGAGACTAGATTTGTTGCAATCTGCCATGCTGTGTGTAGTGCACTTCAATTTTGTTGTAGCTTTGTTGTTATTTTTGTGTTTTCCATTGACCCTTTATTTTATTCTTAGTATTCTTGAATTTTCCATGAAGGTTATATCTTCTGCTTTCTGTACAGGGGACTGCCATGATCCTGCTGGAAACAGGGATAGATGTGTCTCCGGAGCAATATACAACTACTCAACACAGTTAGTATCTTATCAGGAATCTAAAGACGAATGGAAATGTAATTGCCTCATTTCTCTTATGATCTTGATTGATTTAGTTTCCAGTGTCTACTTTCAGTTTTTCATTTTATAACGTCAGGCTCAAGCTACTTTTGGTAAACAGAGCTTCTTGTTGTCTACAGATAATCTAACAGAAGCTCTTATGTTCCTGTCACATTTTATTGGAGATATCCACCAGGTCTGCCTTTTTTCTAAGTTCCTTAAAAAGATTAAAAAATTAATAAAGACCTGCTTGTGGAGGTTAATGAAAAGGTATTTTTTTCCAAAAAAGAAAAAGAAAAAAAGGAACTATTTTGTTGTTTTTTTTTATTTTTATTTTTTTTTGATTTGGCAGTCATTAGATACAATATGCTGAGTTTATCATTACGGTTCTTAGGATTAAACATTCTCTACCTCTTGATTTCCAAAATTCTGGCCAAAGTAGACAAGACCCTTGAGGATTCACAAGAACTTCCTTTGTGATGTAAAGGAGATTAGAAGATTCATCTCAGCAATTGGGATACATCAGCTCTTCCTATGGAATGGAGAGCTAGGCATTGAAAGGAATTGGGCTCTCCTATTTAGATGGTGGTGGAGATTAGAAGCAAGAGAAGCGCCATGGAGAAAGGTAATTGAAAATACATATGGCAAGCATGACAGAGAATGGGGACCAAGTGAGGGGTGGGTGGGGGGGATCAAGGCTGTGGATTGTGGAAAGACACATAGAATCTATTCTCACCATTGCATACAGTAAGGCACACGGTAAAAAGGTAACGGTAAGGGAGAATGACCGTTTTCAAGGGACTCATGGCGGTGTGTTTGCTCTTTGCAAGAGCATTTCCCAAGACTATGCAGAATTTCTTCTCAAAAAGCTAGAGCACTCCATTATATTTGGGCCCCCTTTTGCAACTCATTCCTTTTGTTTTGATCTATGCTTTGTTTATTTTAGTTTGAGGAGGTAATTCTTTTGGTGTACCCCTTCCATACCGCTTGTTTTATATTTTCCTTTGTACTTTTCCTTCTCAATGCAATTACTGTGATTGACTCATTGTTCAAAAGAAAGAGAGCTTATATTTTAGTGTGGGACTGGGGACCACCACATCTGCACATCTGTGAATAATTGTAATTCATAAGATATGTAAAAAATATTTAGAATTAGGATGATATTTCATCACCCCAGTCAAGGGGATATGATTGTAAGATACTTGGTAGATTTAGTAGGAGATAACACTATAAGATAGAGGGGACTGATCACATTGAGAGGCACTTAATTCAAATAAAAAATTTCGCTTCTTTGAATCATCAAAGCCTTGTACCAACTATGTTTCATTAATTTGGTAATAGACTAATAGAGCCCTATTAGGGTTTCTACAAGGACATCACTGCCAATATGACAATCACATCGTCACAAATTATTAAAGTCTTGGCAGGTCAAGGACTCAGCCAACTTTCTTCCCGGTTTGGGAAATCGAGAGATTTTTGGGACTGTGTTTGGTTTATCAAGTTTTTGAGTACTTCCAGTTCAGAAGATCTAAGGTTCATTCTTGGGATTTCTGATTTCTCTGCACTGATCACGTTATCTTCTTCTTTTGGCACCTGGTCGCCTTTGTCTTCGTTGTTGAGAAGTCGAATCCTCTGGTTGTATCGATCCCTTACCGTGATCACTTTGTCAACTGAAAAATAGCTCGTCTCTATAGTGAACGATTGTTCTTGTTTTGTAGCAGCACTGATATGGTCAACATCCATTTCAAATTCCATTGCAAAGCACTGCTCTCTATCCGAGCATCTTTTGGTTTCGACACTTGTATCTAAAGATCTTGGGTTTTGCATTTATCCTTCGGCTGGATCCTCTTACGGCAGACCATTGAAATTCTTTAAGTGTTCTCTTCAGCAGAAAGAATCTGAATATCTCATTTCTCTGGCTTTGATAGCAAGTTGAAGTGATATTTCACATCTCATCCAGCATATTGGATTTGAGTGCTATGTACATGTATCTACGACATTCCTTCCTTTTACAGTTTCTTCCTTTCACATTGGATTTGAGTGCTATAGGGATTTGGACTTTTGGGTTATTTAGAACTGTTGGATTTACCGATTTATTGAAGAATAATGACCCAAAAACTGATATTTAACTGATTAAATTCAATGAAAAATTATGGTGAATGATCTGAAAGCTACTGAAATGGTTTGAGTTTTTATCTGGATTGAAAATTAATTATGGTAAATGTGAAATGATTGGTGTTTGGATGAAGGATAGCAATGTTACTTTGTTGGCAAATGCTTTCGGTTGTAGAGTGGGGAAGCTCCCTTCGAAGTTCTGGGGTTACCTTTATGTCTGGGAATGTAAAAGAAGAAAAGCTTTAGGATTCTGTTGTGGAGCGTATTGATAATAAATTAAGTTCTTGGAAGGGCAGATATTTGTCTATGGGTGTCCACGTTACTTTAGTCAAATCAGTTCTGTCTAGTATCTTTTTTGCTTTCGTACTTCAAATGTCCTAAAAGTGTTTCTCAAAGGATTGAGAAAATTGAGCATGATTTCCATTGGAATGATAATATTGAAAGAAGGAAACACCACCTGGTCCAATGGGAGACAATTTGTAGACCTTTAGGTCAAGGTGGTTTGGGCATTTGATTTATCAAAAAGGTAAATAAAGCTTTGCTGGGGAAGTGGCTATGGAGGTTGGGGGAACCAGGACAAGGGCTTTGGAAGCAGCTTTTAATGTGCAAATATAAGATGGGTAATGTTGGTTGGTGTATTCCAAGATAGGATTATAGAGTTTCTGGTTTATGGAAGTCTGTTCTTTCCTTGCAGATGGAGTTTGACCATTGGATTAGTTACAGGGTTCATGATGGTCATTGTGTCAGATTTTGGCATGATGAGTGGTGTGGGCAGATGGTGTTGTGCAATCAGTTCCAAAATTTATATTTGTTGGATCGAAGAAAGCAGCTTGTTGTTGAGAAATATTGTGTTTTGGATGGTGTACTAGTTTGGGATTTTTCTTTCCGATGGAACCTGTCTGAGTAATGAAGCTGCTAATCTTGTTGAGTTTCTTGGCACGCTTGACAAGATTTATTTGTCTATTGGTGGAGCTGATGAAAGACTTTGGAAACCTAATGTTAAAGGTCAATTTTCTGTTAAGTCCTTTTACAATGTTTTCTCTGTCTCTCCTGGAAGAGTGGAAGGTTGTCAATCTTTTTGGAATCCTTCTGTCCCATCAAGAGTTTTAGTCTTCTGTTGGGTGGCAAGGAAGCATAAAATTTTGACTATTGACAAGTTGAGAAGACGAAATCATTTCTAGTTAATGGTTGCTCTAAGTGTTTAAAAGATGAGGAAACGGTGCATCATTTCCTGATACATTGTCGCTTTGCTTAGAAAGTTTGGATTGCTATGTTGACCCTTTTTATATGAATTGGGCTATGCCGAGGATTGTGGAAGATCTGTTCAATGGCGTATGGGGAGTAAGTTTGTTCGTCGAAAATTTTTATGGAAGTTAGTTTTGTATGCTACTGTTTGGAAGCTTTGGTTGGAGAGGAATGGGAGAGTGTTCAATAATAAAAGGAAAGCTGCTGAGGAGATTGTTGAGTCTATTGTTTGGATTGTATCAGAATGGGTGTGTAAGAGGAAGGAGTTCGCTGGCATCTCTTTGGAAGATCTCAACAGGTCTTGGGCTTCTATGTTAAAGGAGGCTTGGCATACCAAACCTGTGCACAAAATGATATGGATTCACTCTCATATAAGGACTTCTTAAGTTGAATTTTGATGGAAGTTTTTTTAGGAGTGCTCAGCGAGGAGATATTGGCGGCATCATTAGAGATTGGAATGGAACCATTGTAAGAAATTATTCTGGGCCTGTGGAATGTTTGGATCCTAATGAAGCTGAGGTTTTCTCCCTCTTAATTGCTTGTCGTGAATTACGTTGTATGGGAGGTTTTAATTCTATTTTGGAAGGTGATTTTTTTTTTCAGCTATTCAATGAGGTTCACGGAAGGCTAATCATCCTTGGAGGATAGCAAATTGGGTAGAGGACGTGTATGATATTTCGAGTCATTTGGGTGCTTCGTTTCAGCATGTTCTTAGAGAGGCTAATTCGATGGCGGATGGTCTTGCCAGGGATGGAGTTCTTCACTCTAGCATATCTTTTGATGTATAGTTTGTTTTAGTGTATGGTTGTGATTTTGTTTGTCTGTTTGTTTCCTGTATTGATCCTTTGTTTTGGTGAAATAAATTTTAACTGTTATAAAAAAATTTCAATGAAAAATTATTTTTCATGGGAATTTCAGTTCCGCATGTTTGTATGAGGAAAAGATCTTATGGGGATATATTGATGGATTCACTGTGGAACCCATGGACAATGCCAATTGGTCCAATGGAAAACTGATGATGCCAAGCTCATTAGTTGGGTCCTCGATTCAGTAGATCTACAGATTGTCCTAATTTGAGGCCCTATAAGACTGTTAGGCATGTGGGAATACCGAAAAGGGGTCTATGATCAAGAAGCCTTGGCTAGAAAATTTCCACTGGAAAATGAAATTTCAGAATATTCTCATGGGAATATTTTCATTCAAGAGTATTATTTCGTCTTCATTGATCTCTAGACTGAATTCATTAAATTAATTTATGCAACTACTCCTGAGGATGCCATATCCGCACTCCAAAAAGTTCATGAAGTTAGTATGCAAGACCAATTTCTTTATTAAACTTCGTCATGATTTTGAGTCTGTTTGCTCAAACCTTATAAGCTAAGATCCATCTTCATCCTTGGGCACGTGCTCAATGAGCTTTCGTGTGAGGAACAATGATGCCTCGCTCAAAAAATCATGGAAAAACGAAAGGGCACTTGCAATGTCCTTGATGTTGCTTTTGCAACTCAGGGAAAACCTTGTAATCGAGACATGACTATAATCCAATGTTATAGCTATAAAGAGTATGGACACATTATGACTCAGTGTAAGAATAAAGTTTTCCAACTATTGTAAGAAATGAAGACATGTAATCTCAAAAGCTATGATGTACGGATACTTTAAAATGAGAAACGTATCGTGTCGTATTGTATCCGATACTTCACTTTTTATATGTAAAATCCGTGTCCCTGCCATGTCCATGGCATGTCCTTACCGTATCCATCCCGTATCTGGGCATCATAGCTCAAAAGGTGAGACCATAGAACCAGAATGGTATCGCTTATCATGCAGCCACGTATTCTTCACCTTCCTCTAGAAATGCCACAATCGTTCTTGTCGAGCCTTCTTCCACTACATTCGAGGAACCTTTGATGAGAAGACCATTACTCTTCGGCCTTCGCCATGTTACTACTGATATCCAAGTAGCTGACGTCTTCATTAAAGCTCTCCCATGCGAATTAAACATCATAACTTTGTTGACAAATTGATGTTGGTTGATTCACCATCATCAATTTGAGTGGTTTTAACATAGGATTGGGGACCACAACATCTTAACATTGTTAAATAATTAGCATCTATAAGATATGTTAAATATCTTTAGGATTAGAATGAGATCAAATCACCCCAATCAACGGGATATGATTGTAAGATACTTGCTATAATTAGTGGGAGACCACACTATAAGATAGGGGGGTTGATTGTAAGAAACCATGTACTCTAAAAGCTTAAACTCATAGGTGAAGGGCCCAAACAGGTATATGAAGCCCAACACTCCCCCTCACGTGCAGGCTCAATAGGTTTCCTGGACGGGCTTGCCACGTGGGCTAGACAAGAACTATAAGAGCCACATGAGCTACACAAGAATGACGGGATCAAAACCCGAACAATAAGAGCGACGTGGGTTACACAAGAACGACGGGATCAAAACCCGAAAAATAAGAGCGACGTGGGTTACACAAGAATGACGGGATCAAAACCCGAACGATAAGAGGCATGGAGGCTACACAAGAACGACGGGATCGAAACCCGCTTTGATTGATGTAAGAAACCATGTACTCTAAAAGTTTAAGCTCATAGGTGGAAGGCCCAAATAGGTACATGAAGCTCAATATTGATCACATTGCGAGGCACTCAGACTCAACTCAGAGCAGAAGGTGGTCCCCAACCCCACTTTAATATTAGAAACAATTGCAGAGAGTAAAAGGGATGCAAAATTGGTGCGGCCCTTAACTTTTTGAAGAAATTTTGTGGATCATGAAATTACTCAACTTGTGGACTTCTAAAGTGATAAACAATGTGGAGATATTGAACATGGAATCAGAAGAACTTGGACAGAGTTGATTTTTCCGTTGGTACTTTTTCTAGTAAATTGATGTTCAGCGACAAGATTCTAGTCATTTCCCTCATCTGCAAGTGTGGGGTTCTCTAGCACCACCGAGGGTTAAGACTTGGACTGCTACACTCAAAAAGATCATTACGATGGACCACTTGAAATCTTGGAGATTCATGCTCGCTGACATCTACTTTGTTGGTCTCATAAGAAATCTGTCAATCACATGTTCCTCCATTGCCCTTTTTTTGCATCTTATTTTGGTCTTACTCCAAAGGCCATCAGTTCTGTTGTTGGAAAGAAGAGGGTAGCTTGGGGATATGGAAAGAAATAAATAGAAGGATCAAGGCATGCCAAGGGTTAGATTAGATGTTATACATGTGAGGATAAAGACGTACATCATCAAATGGGGAATCCTGGCCAAGGAACTCATGTCATAGTGAAACAGGTCTACAAAGAAAGTGGAATATCCATTTACAGGATCTTGGAAAGAAAGTTGTAGTTTTTGTTTTAAAACACGGACTTGACCCCTGGCTCAACTAGGGTCAGGTTGAGCCAAGTTGGCTCAATTCCCTATTTTTATTTTATTTTATTTAAAATTTTTGTGGGCCCCTCCAAAATTATAAAAACCATAGATCTACCAAATTTGGGCCCTCAAAATCATGGAAAAGTCTTTTACCCAATAATTAATAATAATAATAATCATGGGAAGTTGAATGGATGAGGGATTTGGGAAGGGGAGGGGTTTGATCACTCAAATGATGAGGTTGAACGATCTAAATTGAAAGAACTTTTCAATGATTTAGAGAAAAGAAGCATATCTTATCAGAATTTCAGGGATTGCATGTCCATTTCATGCATCAGTCGATATATGTGATCCCATGATTTGATCCAAACCCCAAGCCCCTGTTGGGTTTGGAGAACGCAAAACCTTCTGGTCACCTACAAATATACTGTTGCAAAAAAATAAAAATAAAAATGCAGATGCTGATAAAAAAGGCCTTAGAAGGATGGATAGTAATAGTATCTTCACATTTGGTGATTCATGGGACATCTCCAACTTAGGGTAGGAGCTGTCAATTCAACCGTCTGAAATACAATTGCTGGATAGTCAAACCACATGCCTTAAACAGATTTAGACATCTGTCCAGTGTGGAACAGGGATCTAACTTTGATGGCATTAATGGAGTTGGAGTTGGGAATGGCATTGATGGAGGTAGACTTGGGAAGTGGAAGAGGTTTGATATCATTGATGGAGCTGGAGTTGGGAAGTGGAAGGGGTTTGATGGCACTTATAGAGAAGTTCAAAAGTGAAAAAAAAATAAAAAAATCATGGGACGTGGAGTGGGGGAGTTGAGAAGTGTAGGGGTTTGATGGCATTGATGGAGTTGGAGTTGGGAACTATAGACACTACAATAATTAAGTTAATAACTAACACAAATGAAAGAGAGGCACACCAAAGAAGAGTTAATTATAGGACTCGACCAAGTTTTAAAACACTGGTTTTAGTATCTTCCCGAGGAAAGGATAGAGGCAACTTGTCTCGGATATAGCAATACTGATTTGGGAGTTGTACTATAAAGAGGCTTTGGCCTTACTGTGTTCTATATACCATTTAGGTCTCCACTCTCCACATCTTGTTGGGCTATTGTATAGTTTCTTTGCTTTTGTATATTTTTCCCATTAATAAAAATTTTCATCTTTCAAAAGAATTTTTTTCCTTATTCATCAATCATCAATACTATTACATACTATATTGTCTAATTTATTTATTTTTATATTATATACATTTTTCTATTGTTTAGGACTCCATAAAATACCATATTTATACCATCTTTCAATTAAATTATTGTGCAAACATCTCTGCTCAGGTTAACCAAACTATGTTACTGTCTTAAAATACTTCAGTAGATATGGGTTTTGATAATTTGATCACAGTGATTAACTATGAATCTAATTTAGTCATATTGTTAGTTATCCATGTTAATGCAAAATTTTCCAATGGTGTTTCCAAACGCTTCTCCTTTTATTTTATTTGGCATGAATACTAGTTAGAATCAAGCTTTGTGTTTGATCATCTTGTTGTAAACAATGATAAGAAATGTTGACCTTTTTTCCCCCTTTTTCCTTGTGATGACAGCCCCTACATGTTGGTTTCCTTGGAGATGAAGGTGGGAACACAATAATTGTTCGTTGGTACCGACGGAAGACCAATTTGCATCATGTATGTTCTGACAATTCCCTTTCATGTTCTTTCTCATCTGTTATTTTAGGAAAATTTCAGTAGACATCAGATTCCCATCGTTGGAAAGTACCAGGTGTCACAATTCACACTTGAAGTTATAAAAATCTCCCAAGAAATGCATTGGTGTCCATCTGTCCAAGAATCAGTGTCGAAGGACTGGTAACTCCTATACTAAAGTGACGGCAAAACTCTGGTGGGTCGTAAAAGCCACAGGCAGGCCACAACATCAAGAATGAACATCCTTTGAGGAAAGGAATCTTTCACAATTTTTGTACTCATTATACAAGCAGTAATTGAGTTTGTTTTCTATACAAGAGTGGTCCTAGGAAAGCGAATGTACCTACAAATATGAGAGATAGAAGGAAAAAAGGAAATAGAATCATCGTGTCATCTTAGCATTACCCATCAACCATTAAGAAAGAGAGTGCATCTGCAATATCAACAATCTCTAAGAACAGCAACTCTCTAATAATTCTTGCTGCCCATCTAACAATATTTAAAGGTGTAATCATGATGTAGGGCCAGGCAGCTATGGTTATCCCATTCTGCTAGGGCCTGGGATTCTAATATTTCACTTTGAAATGCCAACTCACACACCACTCATGCACTCTACCCAGCTCCGAGATTCTACTATCAAGATCAAGCATAAACACCCACTTATCCACAATCTGGCTGAAATTTTATTTATTTAATTTATAAATAAAAGAAAAAATAAATATGCGTAACATATGTTTATAGACTCAAATTTGGACATGCACCAAATTGTATTCCAACTCTATGACTAAATTTAACTAAATTCAGAATAGAACTAAACTCTTTTTAAACAGGTCATAAATTCTGAAAATCATGACATAGTTGCACTGTCTTGAGTTTGTTGGATAGGTAATTGAATTACCTAATGATTCTAAATTTATGTCAATTGTGTCCGTCTTTCAACAGGATGGTATTGGACTCAAGACTTTATATTTTGTGTCCAATAATAATCAAGACTCTTTTTCTTGGACTCAACAACGTAAAAACTCCAACAAATCAACTTTCTAAATAGCGAGACTAATAAAACAAAGATTCAAACAGACGTTGCACTGGCTGATAGGCTGGATTTGGTCCATGATCCAAAGCCAATATGTTCCAGCCTTTCTTGGGCATTATACTACTAATACCGCCCCCGCCACCATCACTGCCGCTGCTACTATTGTTGTTGTTGTTGTTGTTGTTGTTATTATTATTATTATTTTGATCGGTTGTCTTGGGCCATCATCATAGTGGAGGGCAGAGTCCCCTTATATCTGTGAAGAGAGTATTTTCTTCACAATATCACCTTTGTATTCTCCCTTAGTTTTACCCGGTGCATGTGGATAGGAGGGTTTGCATTTGAACCTAGGGATTAATTCTCGGCTGTCCAGAATCGAGTGTCCCTCGGGCTTAGGGCCAAAGGCTTCTGGGGTGGGCGAGAGATACCCTGGGTTATCAAAAAAAAAAAAAAGACTTAGAATGAGTGGCATTTGCTTAAAGAAATAATTGTTGGATTGTGACTCACTTGCTTTCACAAAGAGTCAATGAAATGTTTTTTTTTTTTTGAATCCTTGCTGCTTGCTCTTCATTCCAATTGCTTTAAATCTATTTCTACTTGTTCTCCTTCCAGGTATGGGATACCATGATCATTGAGTCAGCCTTGAAGAAATTCTATGACTCCGATCTCGATAGCATGATACGCAGCATCCAAAATAATATTCTGGTACGTGTTTTTAATATTTCATTTCCTTCCTCAAAATAGTGCAAGGGAAGGTAATTTAATCACAAGGGTCCCTTTGGCTCTAATTGTTTTGGATCATAATTTTGTTATATTATAAATTACAAACTTCAGGGGTGAATAAATTACAAGCTTGAGTAATTTATTTTTAAAAAATATGTTACTATTAAATGAAATTTTAACTTAATGGTAGAAAATTTGATTCCTTGAAAGAGGTCATATGTTAACATCCAAAGCTCATTTCAGTGCCAGTTACGATGACAGTATCATGGAAAATACTTTTGTACTATTACTAAAAGTATGCGAATCATGATAAGATGTTTGTTATGAGAAATTTCTCTAGTATTGCAGAAAAACCTGATACCAAAAATTAAAATAAAATAACAGTTTAACCATGATATGTGTAGACCAAACGAACCCTGAAACAACAAATTCCCTTGTACTTTCACTTAGAAAAGAGCAAATCATGCTTACACATTCAAAGTTTGATGAAGTGACTCTTGAAGATTCGAACATCAAAGAGATTGACAAATGACATCAATTACAATGTAGACATCAAGATATGATGAATCTAACTGAGTTCCTCTACTTTCAGAATTTACTAAGATAATGTTTCTTCTTAATCATTGACATAGATGTCTAAGATCTTCATTGCAAGAGATGTTTAAGCTCTTAAGATGAGGAATTATAGGGTCTTGTATTGCAGCAAATGTACAGCGACACATATCTCTCTATTCCATCATGCAGGATCTATAGCTGAGTCATCCAGACTGGTGATGTGATGGGTCTCACCATTGGAGTAAGGTGTCCCGAAAGCCTTCCAGATTAGAGGTTCCTGGCTACCCAATCAATATCCAACAGCATAGGCCGTTAACAATAGAATACATCACAGATCAGGAAAAAAGTGAATGAATATATGGTGAGGGTTGGTGGTCGGACCCCAAGTGTAGGGTGCGATTGTAGTAATAATCTGGTGAGACCAAGTCGATTCACAGGGAGCTATTGAGTTAAGGCTTTCCAACTTGTACCTGCCCTAAATGAAATGTGAAACTAGCCTAATTAAAAACTAATTACAACCATTCCTACTTTAATTAAAAGAATTAATTACAATCCAATGAAAGAAATTTTTTTTCCTAAAACTAGAATTCTAAATCTAAAAAAAAAAAAAAAAAATTCTCAAATTGCTGCAAAAGAAAACACAAGTTAGAACTTCCAATTAGATACCTACTAAAAATAAATCTTACTATGAACAAATATTAGAATTAGAAACTGAATCAAACTATGTTAAGGACAAACACTCAAATATAAAAGGAAACAAATCAAATCAAATTGTGTTAGAGAATAAATCAACTGTCTCAAATTTCTGAAATTAGAAACTTTCCAAGTTTAAAAATCTTCTCATAAAACACAATTAGAAAGAATCTGAAGATATGAAACTAATTAAAGTTACTAACAAAATAAAAAAAAAAAAAAAGGAAACTAACCTAAGTTGTGATTTACTAAAAACAATGCAGAAATTTTTACACAATGTATGAAATAGTTAGTTTTCTAAATTAAATGTGATCCTAACCTAATGTAATATGCATGGAATAACATGAGAGACATAATGAGTGCAACTCTGAAATAAAACTAAAACTATATGGGACATGTATGAGTGCATATTGCATGAATAATCTGCTTGCAAAATTCTGCTAAAACAGTTTCAGAGCTTGGCTCATTTATGGACTGTTTTTAGCCACATGAATATTTAACGTACAAATATGAGAATCTGATTTCATAACTTCACATGAACGCTACTCCTAATGCTATGCAAAATAATAATAATAATAATAATAATAATAATAATAATAATAATAAATAATAAAACATGCATGAGTCTAATGTACTTTGCAGTAGTTAACAAACCTAAACAAAATTGTGCAACATATAATTGTAAAAAGGTGCAGGAATTAAAAGTGAAGTGCTGAAAATAAGGGTGGTGTGCATAAATCAAAGGTGGCAAACAAAACTGAAATATAAAAGTGGTGAGTTGCTTCTTTTAATTCTTCGCAATTGAGGGTCCAAGAAAATTAGAGGTGCAAACCTAGGGTCCCATTCTTCAACTTGGGTTGTCAATCCAAGTTGAGAATGACAAGCTTCACTTTTTAATAAATAATTTTCAGATTTGGACACTATTATTTTTCCATTCAATTCTCTTCAACTTCACCTTGCATTGCCTCCGAAAATACCTTGCATCCGTAGAAAACAAAGTATAGTGTAAGGATACCTAGGTAGGTTGTTAGTGATGATGCCAAAACATTCCAATTATTTAACCAAAAGAAAAAAAAACTAACCCTATTGCATGATTCACAAAACTAATATCAAGATTCACAAGAAATCACTACAAGAATTAAAAAAAAAACAATTTTATTAATACTAGTATGCAATTGAGTTCATAAGATTGAGAATTAAAAACAACAAACATACATACTAGGATCATTGAGAATCCCTCTTTCTAGTTGAGAAAACAAGGGTGGTGGTGTGGCCTTTGAAAAGAATCCCCTTGATGGCTTGAGATGAGAGGCAAGAGGGAGAGATGGAATGAAATTATGCTAGAGGGAGAGGTGGACGATTTCAACCATGAGAAGGGGGGGACGTCCTATGTGGTGTTTATATGGAGCATGGGATGCCCTATATCTTCTCCTTAGATCCTACTTTGTAGCATTCTTCCTAATGTTGAAAATCTTTCCTTGATTTTGAGATTTTGAGAAATTATTTTGGAGCAAAAATCCAGCCCAAATCTTGTCTCACGTGAGCCATCTTGTGTGCTTGCTCCTCACTTTCCACTTTTTCATTTTCTCACCATGTGCAAAAAAATCTTCTTCCTTGGACCTTCCTTTCTTGCATCTCTTGAGAGTTTCATGAAATATTCTTTCTCCTTTCAATATCTTTCTTTATCTCATTCCTTGGTTGTGGGGTCCATTTCATCACATTTCTTGCAGGCAAAAGTGAATTTAGATTT
Organism: Camphora micrantha; assembly: GCA_003546025.1. Taxonomy (NCBI): domain Eukaryota; kingdom Viridiplantae; phylum Streptophyta; class Magnoliopsida; order Laurales; family Lauraceae; genus Camphora; species Camphora micrantha. The sequence goes on along the minus strand of QPKB01000008.1, from coordinate 17,203,567 downwards.
AAAATAATAATTTTGAATAAAAATCACAAATGCATGATAGTGGGCCCATAAATAAAAATGCACATCATTATGCATGATCTTACTTGAATTAGCTAATGATGATGAAGTATTGATTTAGTTCATGAGAAAAAAAAAAAAAAAAAAAAAAAAAACAAATTTGGTAAAACTTTCCAAAAATAGAGTTCCAAAAATGGAAAGTTCCGTGCTTTTATGCAATAAAGATGATTTCTTACCAAATTATGCATGAATGCACTATAATAAACCCAAAATGCATAAAAACATGAATTTTCCTTAAATGAGACTCTTTTGGATTAATAAGTCCTTAAAATGATCCAAAAATGTGTATGAAAATATGCATTTTTAAGGACTTATCAGTTGGCCAACCTGAGATTTTTTTTTCTTGTTATACTCATGGTGAGGTCCACCAAATCAGTATTCTGGATCATTGTAAAATGGGTGCAGATTCTTTGAGACATGGAAACTGTACATCTTCTGCACAACAGGACTCTATCTTTGCTCTCTTAAATTTTCTTATTTTATGCTTGCAGCTGAAAATTTTCTTCTCTTCATGCCTGCTTCCGTCAACTAGTAGAATATGTATACTCTACATGCACACAAATTTGCAATGGAGTATCATGTACGCTTAAGCCAATTTAAATGCTTTTATGACATCCTTAAATCAGTGAAATTTAAAATGACTGACACACGCATTTCTCTAAATCACATTTTATAATATCGCATAGATTATAATTTAGAAGCTTATATTAAGATGGTTGGCTATTTCTTACTGAAACTAATTGTGATCTGTTATGTTGGGTCTATTTCTTACTGAAACTAGTTGTGATATATTCTTTTGCCATCCCTTTTCACCGTTTTGATGTGAATAGGAGGGTTGGTCTGAAGATATTCCATTGTGGGAGAATTGTGTGACAAATTGCACCGTTTGTCCGGATCCGTAAGTCCATAGTTTATGAAGTTTTATTTGGATACGCATGTTTCTTTTTTATTCTTTCTAGAATACATTGATGAATTATTGTGTTGAAATTCCTTAGGAATGCACAGCATCCTAGTGCACTAATTTAATACAAGTGGGGTGATGGATTGGTGATTCAGACCATCTATATATAATGATAAATCTTGAGTATAAGTTTATAGGCAATCCAATCATTGGCCTTTTAGCGAAACTGTTGCTGTACATATCCCTAACCTTCTATTTATAGAGTTTTATCAATCTGTTTCTATGCCATCAATATCTGGGTTATAGACTAGGAAGGAGGACGACATTGAAAATTTTACAACAGTGAACTTTCATAACACCCATTTATATGGACTAGATTCTGAAAAAGGAGCAATTTTCTTTTCCATAGCATTGCATTTCAATTTATAGTTAATAAATTTGTACTTTAGCATTCAAAAGAAAAATGAAAGAAAGAGGACACTAGATGGAGACTAGATTTTTAATCATACCTATCTTAGTTTTCAGGTAACCAAAACTGTCCACATTAGCCGATTGCAGAAGGATGCATACTTGCATTAGTTCTCCTTTACAAAAGGACATGTGCTACTGCTATGCTTTTGACGATCCTTGGTCACCCAGATGAGCAACAGGCCCTGCTTGAATCGGGACCAAACCTAATGCAAGTATGTTGGTTCCGGAGTCTGAGTTCAAAATTTTTTTCTTAATCTGAATGGTAACAAAATGATATGTTGAAACACTAAAAATATACAAGAGGGTAATTCTGCTCTCATAGTTTAAAATAATGGCCATTACTATTATGATATTTACAATATAATGGTCAAAACTCAAAACAGTCACGGTGTCAAAAAATGGTGAAAATAACTGTTTCATAACGGCTGATATTTTGAAAATAACGGTCAAAATATCGGTTGACGGTGAATTTTTTATTGAACTTTCTTTCCTCTTCTTTTTTTTTTTCCAAACCATTTGTGGAGCTTCTTAAGACTATTATAGATCTTCCTAAGCTTATTTTTTCACCAAAACTCAAGTGATTTGCAATATTTTGTGGATTCTCATATAATGGTTTCTTCCCTTCGCAACCACAATACCCTTATGTTCATACTCCGATGTTTTAATTTATTAATTAATCTTGACGTAGTCGTAAATGTTACTTGAAAGTTAAAATTCAGGCACAATTTACTTGGTTATTGAATAATTGAGTATTGTACATCTATACTACATTACTACTAGTAGTAGTTTCTTGACTTCAAGTGTTTAACACTAATGATTAGTTCAAAATTATGGTTGCAATGCATACTATAAAAGTTATGATATTTGGACTTATTTTAATATATACATGTAAGCCCATTTAATTCATAGTAGTCTTTATGAGTATCAGATAAGACATCGATACATGATGTAATGACTTAGTGGGGGACCGATATTTTTCTTTAAATTGTTTACTAATGGAGAAAGCACCTAGGTGAAATCATCAATCTATTTATATTAACATTTTACTGATATTCTTAAGAACAAATAATGATTAACATGAGCTGTAAAAACCACCATTTCATTGCCACTAAAGGAGATCCACATCCAAACCAAATGGGACTATATGTTGTGCTATATTTCCAATATCCATTTACATAACAGGACAACTATACAAAATGCCCATACAGAGATTTTCACTTACAATAGGACTATATGCATCATCTAATACCCCAAAAAATTCCCTTACAACTGTTTTTACTTAGAGCTGTTTTCACTTACAATGGAACTATATGCATCATGCAAGAGCTTGCAAAAAATTCCCAGATAACTGTTCTTACTTCCAACTGTTCTTAGTTACAATGGAGCTATATGCAGGTTTTGAACGACCTCAAAAAGGTCCCAAACTGAATGTTCTTACTTACAACTGTTCTTACTTATAATGGGACTATATGCATCATCTTAGTCCACCCAAAAAATACCACCTAAAAACTTCCACCTACGTCCATCAACTGCTTAATGGAGGATTGCGAAACCCTCAACGGTTATGCCCTCTCCCTTTGCAATTTGAACACGTTACGACCCTTCTCTGGAGACTACAATCTTGGGTACGGATCCTGTTCTTTGGATGTCCGGGTTATTTAGTGTCTCTTGGTGGAAGAACCCTGACGTCACAAGTGTGCTCCCATTGCTTGATGTCGCGAGTAGCATGTACGATTTTACTGTACGACGTACGGTACGTGCTTGACAAATACCAATGCTCACAGAATGCGTATGGATCATAATTTTTTACCTTCATTGAAGCCAATGCGTGACAACACAGGGATGCCCAATAGTTGCCATTTTCGACATGTGTAGGTTTTCCGTTCGAGGTCAACAACGTCCACGTACTCCGTAGATTGAACATGAAATTCAACGAGCCCAGCTATTCGAATGTGCACTCAGCAAGCATCCTCCATTTCTTCGCTCAGAAGTTTCGCCGCATACGGAGTTAGACGAGTTGTTATGCTTTGAGACAGGAGATGTCGCTTTTGATAGAACTCCATTAACTTGGCGCGTATACTTGCTTCGTGATGGGCAGGACTCTTGTGTCTCTTAAGAGACTGTTAGTGCACTCGGCCGCATTGCTAGTAAGCATGTCATACTGACGGCCTTCTACATATGCATTCGCCCAGCATTGCCGCCCAATTGCATCAATGTAGTTGAATGCCTATTGGCTCACTGCATGTACATTCGTCATGTAAGCCTCCTAGAATTTCATCACGATTGCCCCATCACTTAAAGCAGCCTTGATGTTTTCAGCAATGTGACGACAACAATAACAGTGAAATGCGGATGGTATGGCGTTCTTCAGTGCTGGAATGAGGCCCTTCTGACGATTTGAAACAATAGTCAAGTTGGCCGGCTCCCCCAGCGATATGAACAAATTAGTTAGGAACCACTTCCAGCTGTCACGGCGCTCGGCTTCCGCAAATGCGAAGGTGATTGGAAGCAGCTTTTGATTGGCATCATGTGTTACTGCTACAAGCAAGACACCTGGATACTTTCCTCGGAGATGTGAATTGTCTACAGCAATCACCGGTTTCAACGAAGACGTGAAAGACCTTAAACAAGGTCCGAATGCCCAAAAAAATCTTTTGAAACAGTCCTCTGTTGTGGTGTCTATGTTTGTTACAGTGCCAGGGTTGCTCATCTGAAGTTCTTTACAGTATAGAGGTAGTTGCTGGAAGGAGTCTTCATACGATCCACGGACCATATTCAGTGCCATCTTCCTAGCCATATAAGCCTTCCTGTAGTTAACGGTCGCCCCAAACTCCATCTGGTAGTCATTCATAATCTCCTTCGGTTTCAAATTGACATTCTGTCTGACTCCATCCATGATGAACTTTGTAATAAGTGCTAAAGATGCTTGTCGATTTGCCATGCCCATCATTGGCCTTGAGCATTTATGGTTAGGATTGTACGTCCTTTAAATTGTGGTCCTGATTCGACAATAGAAGCGTGAATACGCCATGGACGTTCCTGATCTCTGTAGCGTGCAGTTACTTTGGTCATGTTGGTCTTCAAGGGTCTAAGAGTGAAGTTGCCATAAATTGCGAACTTAACTAAAGTATTCCGGAACGTTTGTCGATCTTTGAATTCACAGCCGATCCACATTTCCCGTGCCAAGTTGTTGTCAACATCTGTGTTTATGTCCTCGGGCTCCATTTTATCCTCAAGATCAACAGCTGGAGTTTCATTATAACGAAATGCCTCATTAATTAGATTGGCTCCTGCAACTTCAGCTGGAGTTTCATTACAACAAAATGCCTCATTGATTGGATTGGCTCCTGCGACTTCACTTTCAGCATTCACCATTAGAATCGAATGGATTTGGATTATAGAGGGAGGCCCATCAAGATGGATATCATCACCACAGTCTGTCCCAAATACCAAATCATCATCGATAGTGTCTTGTCCTACCATCTGATGTGGACTGCAATCGACCTACACAGTAGGAAAATACATGTCTTTGGCTTCACGGATATCAATGGTAGGTACGTATCCACAACTAGTTGAGTATAAAACTTGTTTTTTGTTGGAAGTTCCTGATGAGTTCTTTGATTTTTTCGGACAAGAGCAACGCACAGAGCTCCTTTGAAACCTACAATGAATCATTACATAAATAAGCAAGTAGGAAGGAAAATATAGTATTTGGTGATGTACAATCTACTTAATACAATCTATAAGTGTACCTCCAATTATCTCCTCCCATGCATTGCTCCTTGTTTCGACCGTTAAAGACATTTAAATATATCCCATTCGATTCTTCACCTGATGCTTTGAACGTACTCCTAACATCATTATCATCATCAATGCTGGCCATGGAGAATGCCCGTCCGTTGTGATGTAGGTATTGCATGCTTAAATTCTGGATGGATGAGTTCTCATTAGACGCTTTGATTGCTTATTTAACCAGAGATTCATATTTCGATTGCTTATTTAACCAGAGATTCATATGTTATTTCTGTAGCTAAAATTCTCATCTTCTGCTTTCCTCCATTGTACACAGGACGACTTATATAGAATTCAAAGTTACCGCCATAGTGGAAGATGAACAACACCTCTCTATCTGACATGCTGCCATTATATCAGAAGAAATTAATAAAGATATTAGTGGAAATTATGTACCTTCAGAATGACAGTTAATACAGATTTGTATTAACAACATTTGTATGTCTCTGAGAGTAGAGAAAATGTCTTCACATTGATAAAAACTCCGCGCATCATGCCAAATAAAAAGATTAAGCAGCTGTTCTCAAACGTTTACTAATGGCTAAACATTTAGGACAATAGTTCTATCAACAGAAAGAAAAAGCATTTTGATCAATAGTCTATTTATTATAAAGCTTGGAACAATGCTTTTAGACCACGCTACTGAGTGCTATTCCTCACACATTATTCCACCCATTCACCTGTTATTAAAAAATTATCAAGAGAACCAACTATAATTATATGAAATACAGTTTTAAAGTCTAAAACTTTGTAAGATCAGTCCAAAACAAAACCAATATGTAGATTCACTTTCACTAACAACTTCTTATCAAATTGAATAAACCTGTTGATAATTTTCTTCTAAAAGTGAAACACACGAAAAAAGGGACAAAGCAAAAAAGACCAATTCATGACCAAATAGTTCTCCCACTGCCGGATTTAATCATAATACATTATTTATAATTGCAATGAACGCTAACATAGTCATAAAACAAACCCTTCAAACCCCGTAAATCGCAGTTGCCTGGGGCATAGAAAGAAGATTTCTCATGGTTTCTAGGGTTTCCAACAATTAAATATTGGAGAAGATTCTAGGTGATGGTTTTTTAGGGTACATAAAGCAGTTTAAGGTGGTAGATAATGTGTGTACCTTTGTCTTAATGGAGTGCAACCACCATGGAGATGGTGTTTCATGGTGATTTCTAGAAGAAAAAAAAAACTCTAGAGCAATGTTGAAGACGACCCAAATGGAGAAATGCGAAAAGTGGAATCAGGGCTGGGCGAGATATAATACATACTCGCATAATGGTCGATATCGACATATTAATGGTCGATATTGACCATATCGCAAAATGACAAAAAAAAAAAAAAGGGAAAAAATGCCCATACGAGGATCCCTCCCGTATCGAACATGGAACTGAGTCCTGCTGGGACGTATGCGATCCTACAGGGATTTTACCCATAAATTCGTCTAGAACCTAAATGCAAGTAGGATCCAGCGTTGAAGAGGCCCTACTGTTCAAAATATCCTTCCAACAGCAATTGTTTTTGAGGATTTGTAAGACTACAGGCACAAGTTCTAGCGTGCAGATTGTTGGGACAGCTGATATGCAAGACCCAGACTGCTCATGAGGCAGGCCCCGCTTCCATCCTTGGCTCAAATGTATCTGGAGTCGGACAGCTGTCGGCAGGATCTTATGCACATGAAACTGGTTTGATGACGCAAAATGATTTTCCCTGATTAATGGGAGTTCATAGACAGGACTTTGAGCCTGACACCTGAGCTAGCTCCATAGTTTGAATTGTTCATTGAGTTTCCAGAACAATCGTCAAACTTATGTGCCATTTGGCAAGTTTACTTTTTGTGTCTTTTAAACTTAAACTTTATTCAAATAGATGTTTGAGTGCTGTTTGGCAAAGTTTTGTGGATGTCCGATTCTATCATAATTAAGATTTAAGACTTTGTGCCATATAACTTTTCATAATATGAAAAGTTCATCCATACTGCTTTTACTTTATGAAAAACTTGCCTTTATGAAAAATGTGCATTTACTACTATAATATATGAAAAATTTTCCCATATAATTTTTACAATATGACAAGTTTTCTTTTTAGAGAGAGAGAGAGAGAGAGAGAGAGAGAGAGAGAGAGAGGCTTCAGGAAGATGACATGAGTGATTCCAATTTTTCAGGTATGCTTCTGAAAGTGTTAGATTGGCCTGCAAATTTGCATACAGGAATGCCACACCGGGAGTCACTCTGACTGGTAATCCAAATCAATCTCCTTGTCATTTTGATTCCCCTTCTTTTTTTTTTCTTTTTTAATAGAAGGATCTCTATATTTCTGTTTAAAATTTGGCTGCCGTTTGATTGGGATCAAGTGTACAATCTTGATTCAGAGTGTTTTGAAAAACAGACTCATGGGGGGCGACTAAGTCCCTCTCAAGTAGAGTTAACTCGGTGAAGTCTCCCCAACCTACTCCACCTCCTTTTACTCTCCTTAACCTCCTCCCCTCCTCTCTCTTCCTCCACCTCCACCACCACCATCTCCCTCCATGCCCCACCGCCACCACATCCATCTCTGCCTCCCTCATGGCCTAACACATCCCATCTACTCCATGACCAAAAAAGTCCAACCTAACCCCGAACCTAAAACTCAATCTCTCCACTCCACTGAGCTGTGCACCACCTCTTCCCAACACCATCTCCACTCCATCACCGCCATCTCTCCTCTCCCCATCACCATCTCCTCCTCTCTCCCCGCTTCCACCTCCACCTCCCTGGCTCCTCATGGTCTCACCACATCCCCTGCCCTCCATTACCCAAACCTAGCTCAAACCACTAACTGAAAATAGGGTTTTCAAAACTATCAAACCAGTCCCACCAGTCACCATCTGCCTCCCCAAACAGAAATAGAGTTTTCAAACCCTTTAGTGTGACTCGGTCAAGTCCCTTACAAAACTAACTCATCCATGACCGAGTCCAAGTCGACTTGGACTCAAACGAGTTTTAAAACACTGGATTCTGGTGTCTTCTAACAAGTTTGCAATATTTTTACACCATTTCAATAGAAAAACTATATAGAGTAGACTGGTGCCTATCCAAACACGAAAGGCAAATGTGTTACAACGTTTGGCGTAGACTGTAGATATTGCATTTTTGCATATGCAAAGTTTTGTTGCAGGTGGAAAGCGTGCAACATTTGGGGTTCTTTCCAAACATAGCTGAATAGCTTTACTTCTCCTTGCTCCGTCTTCCCACTTTTGTTGCTTTGACTAGTGGTCTCTCCCTCTTCTTTTGAGGCACCTTTGGGTTTTTGGTGTTACTTTGACTTGGAACCCTTTGAAGACATGGCCTTCTCCTCGTCTTCAATCTTCAAGGTTTCCATTATGACAAGCATCATCTCATGGCTAATGAGAAGATTCTCTAGCTCTTCAACAGAAGGCTGATTCTCCCACTCATTTTGTGGTTGTGTTGCTTCTTGATTGGCCACACTCTGCTCCATAGATTATAGCTGGTTTAATTGTTATGTAAAATATTCTCTTCAATTTTGTTGGCATACACCAATCACAAAACACTCAAGAAGCAAGTCTCCACTTCAACCATCCTGTTTTTATCTTATGTTCGACATCTTCATAAATTTCCCCAGCCTTACTAATTATTGAGCCAAGGTAACAGAAACACTCTGTTTGTTATATCTCCCAGGCTTCAATTCTCACAGTAGTTTTCAGCTCTTTGTATATGCACATTGACGTTGCAATCTATATATTCTGTCATCGTGCGACTTAATTTAAGGCCTTTGGTCTCTAAAGCCTCACTTCATCTCTTTAGTTTTGTGCATTCATCATCTCTCGGTTCATCTACCAACACTATATCATCTACATATAACATACACCAAGGTACTTTTTTTTAATATGAGCAGTTAACTGATCCATAATCAGTGCAAAGAGATGAGGGCTCGAGGCTAACCCCTAATGCAAACCGAAGGTCACTGGAAACTCGCCTGTTTTTATTACTGGTCCCAAGCCTTGATAAAGGAGGGTTTTTGGTAGCCGGTAGGTAGGTTGATAGCCAGCCTAAAATTTTGTCGCAACCCAAGCATGATTTATGGGGGTTATGCTTATTGCTAGATAAAAGCAGTATTATCTCTGGCCCGAAAAATAGATGTAATAGTTTTTCTAATTGTCTATTTTACAGAGCTATTGCCAAGAATTTGAATTGAATGTCAGGCTAAATGCAGTTCATGGTGGCTCCTTAACCATGATAGCTGGTGGACCCTTCAGCAGACTGCATCAATGTGGTGTAGTTGGGTCACCCTTGGTCATATTCCATTCTGTAAATGTATCTAGAATTACTATTGTTAAGATTCTATCATGAATCTTACTATTACAGCAGATGAGTATTGAAAGTGGTCTCTACTTTTTCTGAAGAAGTTTAAGGAAATTGGTTTTTACCCCTTCACAGCTGTATTTGATCTGGATGATAATAAGATAACCTATTTTGAGCTTTCACTGTGGATCGATGTTTTAAAACTCGGACTTGTGTTGGGTTGGGTTGAGTCCAGTTTTTCCTTTGTTTAAACTTTGTTTTGGGAGACGGTAAATGGGTATTTGTTATTGAGAGATGGGCTTTCATTAAAAGGAGGATAGAATGATGGGAGAGATGCAATCATGGACGGAGAGAGAGAGAGAGAGAGAGAGAGAGAGAGAGAGAGAGAGAGATCACTTGGGATGAGAAGAAGAATATACTTGGCTGAGTCCGAGAGAGAGTGAGTGAGAGAGAGAGAGAGAGAGAGAGAGGTCACTTGTGATGAGAAGAAGAATATACTTGGCTGAGTCCGAGTCAATTTGGGCCGGGTGTATTTGTTTTAATCCCGGGCATTACATAGAAATGCCTATGCCACTGGACTATCAGTGCATTGGTGGCCAAGTGGAGTTTTAAAAATGCTCTTATATGAGAGGAATGTTCATGTGCATACATTTCTCGGTATTGGGTGAGGGACACATACATAATTGCAAATATTTTTTTGCTGAAGAGGAATGTTCATGTGCAAAAAGAAAGAATGCAATGTTAGTGTTCCTCATCCTATGGAGATGGATGGATGCACAAGAATATTCCTCGTTATATAATATTGTTCTACTGTCTAAATGTTATCTCAATTATATGAAAAAAGTCCTTATTCTTGCTGTTGTGTGCAGATGACTACTTCCTCACTCGTTTGCCAATTGTCGAGAAGAGGCTTGCCCAAGGTGGGGTCCGCTTGGCAGCTACACTCAACCGGATATTTGCTCCTCACCCTTTAATCTCACAAGAATGAGAAAAGGAGGAAGAACTCTTCACTCTCTGATCCTATGTGACATTGACAGTCATCTCTATCCCTCCCCTTTGTCACTTGATGAAAAGGCAAATCTAGTTGGTGGTCTCATCCCCTGTTAGTTATTCTACTAGTTGTAGATGATAATATCTTTCTCAAATCTTAGTTATTTTATTTGTAGATAATATCTTTACCCCACTTTGAGTATTTACTTAAGCTATGATGTGTGAAACAGATATTCTTACCGCATTTATTATTTAAATTTGTTGATTTTGCCATCCTAATGAGTTTTTGGGTCTTGTGATTGGTGTGATTTGTAGGTTTGAGGCCCATTTTTCATGGGGCTCAGCATCACTGGTAAAAATATCGTGAGAGAATCAGGTGTTAGGGAGTGCTATGAGCCAGGTTGGTCTGGCCTGACTCAGTCCCAATCAACTTTGGGTTGGGTTTGGACCGTAGGTTTTACTACTCAGATCAATCTTGAAACTAACTTTGCCCATATAATTTTTCTTGTAAGACAGGTTTACTTTTTTCTAATTGAACCTGACATACCAAACAATCTAATTATAGAAAAGGTTTAATTGGAACGACTTTATTTTAAACAGCTCTATTTCAAGCATTTAAGACTTGCCAAACAGACCATAAGTCAAATAGACCTAAAAGCAGAGTTGCCAAATAGGCTTTTAGGAGGATGGCTAGTGTGGCTTGCTGTAGAGCACCTAGTTTTTATGCTTAAATAAATCCTAAGCTCACTTTTCAGAAGATTCAAAACCATTAATCCTCTAAAGACTTGTTCATGAGTCTCAACAATTGTCAATTTTCATAGAGCTTTTGAAGTACCCTATAGCAAGGGTACATGGCTCCTATGTCACAATAACACTTCACACACACACACATACAAAAAAAAACTTATTTTTCTTGAAAACCATAACACCTTTTTAGGACTTCAATCTCCTCGTAGGATCATTTCCCACTCCAAGTTATATTTTAAATGGCCTTCAGAAGTACATTACATTAATTGCTATTGATAGCATTGGAGCTCTTGGGGACACCCCAATGCTCCTATGCTCCTTTGTTTACATTTTGGGACTGTTTGTTTGTGGGGTATATGGGCATTCCATTTAGGCAAATATCTGAATTCCCAAATATTGTCATCCAAATTTGATTCTCAAATTATTGCGTGGCCCGCATTTGAAGCTGGAATTTGGAGAATACAATAAGCCAAAGTGCCAACCTACAAGGCTGGATTTTGGGTTCTTTACAAATCAAATAGAAAATTTCAAATGGTGGGAACCATTCAAATAAAAAAAAATCAGACGGTGGGGAGGGACAGTCACTAAAATGTTAGAAATTCCTCTAGAATTCTGGTGGGGAATTCTTGCAAAACAAATGCAACCTTGAGGGGGCATTGGACTTCACTAAAGAGAACTGTCACTAGCTAGTTTAAAAGCCATTGTAACTCATATCATTGGATTGATCTTTGAAAATTTAGCCTTCCAAAATAATTTTCGGTCTACACTGTCAATTCCCTTTCAAACTTGGAAGGTATCAAAACTTCTGACATGAATCCCAATTCTTGGAGTCTGGGCGACGCATTGTTTTGTATTTAAAAGACGGAGCTGGCTTTTAAAGACGACACCGATTTCTAAACTCGACAAGTTCATGGGTCACCCCCTGACCGGTCCAAACAGGATTTTCTTGTTTGGTCTTAACAGGGAATCCGGATTCCAATTCTTGGTCTTCAATGTCTATTCCCTTTTAATTTACAAGTGGACCAAGTTTAAATCAAGATTTCAAATAGTTGATATTAGGTAGCTGTGTCTCCACCCTGGATCTAGTTTCAGTGTTTGGTCCAATGAGAAATAAAGATCGTGTAACAGCTATTTTTGTACCCAATCCTAATAGGACTGCTTATTTAAAAAGTTTCTCAGAGAGTATGCTCAGTTTGGTTGAACTTAATTGAAGTCAGCCACGTTTTTATGTTAGTAACTTTAGAAAAGTTACTTCTTGAAAGCAGCTTTCAAAAAAAAAAAAAAAAAGTTGCTTGGTTAGACGAACTTTTTTATTTTTTTTTAATTTTTTTATTTTTTATAATGTAGGGTTCCTAGTCCTTTGGGCCAGAATAATCTCTACCGCCCAAGAGAGAAAGCTAGTTAAAATTCCCTTGTGGCCCAAATGTTGTAGTGCAGTTTCGAACCCACAATATCAAAGTGCAAACCGTGGTCATAGGCCAACTGAGCAACTTTTTTACTTTTTGATAGAAAAAAACATCAAAACTTATTTGGTTAGATATATAAAACTCAGCTTTAACATATGATAATTAGATAATAATATCAACCTTCATAAAAACTAAATTACACAATAAAGAGTAACCTTGTAGGTGAATAGGATCACTTGCAAAAAATCGCAGATGTGCCAATTTATGTGGGCCGTAACACAAACCACTTGATTTACAGTCTCTACAAATATAATTTCTAAAAGAAAAATAATAATTCTCGAACATTCCCTCATCATTTTTTTAAGAAAAATGTAATTACAAATGATGTTTGGTAGACAAATTGGAAGGAGGTAATTTTGTGGTTAAGAGCATCTTATGAGTGTGGGGAGAAGAAAAAAAAAAGAAAGGAAAAAGGCCTTTAATGAAAAGTAAGGTCTGGATTTGGTCCCCAAATGGTTCGATGGTTAAGTTTACATACTAATTTACACTCATTATATTGAAATGACCCCACATACTCATAGTCTAGAATTGTTTTTTTTTTTTTTATCAAGTTTATTTGTATTTAATTATCTTTAATAAATGATTTTCACAATCTTTTCAAAGTCATTAACATCAATTAATATGTGGATGGTCCTAACATTAATCATGTTGCATGTCATATGATAATGTTAACAAGTATATTTGTTATTTACGTGTAGATTTGAAGATATTCAAAATGAGAATCCAATAATCTAAGAAGAATAATCTCATGCATAAAAACATGCAATTTTATGAAATTGAACTAATTTTCACATGAAATCAACATTGAACACATGCATGATTTTCTGAAATTCAATGCATTTTGTCCTAAATAAGTCTAAATTCTACATGAAATGGTGACATTACTATGCAATTTTATGGACTTATCACTTGTATAGGAGGGATCATCCGCAATATTTGAATATTGCTCTATCCCAATAGATGGGTCGATTGTTCTATTTATCTTCGGTTCTGCTAATATTTGCCCTAATGTTTGCTTTGTTAATAAGGCAGAGATGAAGACTCCAATAACTAGCCTTCGAAAAGCTTAACATTTAAGTCTTTATTGTTTTCCTAAAAAAAAAAAAATTATTGTCTCTTGGTGGAAGGCGATCTTTATGTGCTATTAAATGAAGTATAAGGTTGTGTCAAAGAGGTACGTGTAGGATTCGGTTAAAGCTCTGGAAGACTTATCTCATGAAAAGAGTAGTTCTTATTCAAATGCTAACTTTTTGGCTGAGGGAGTCGAAAGACAGTAGAGTAATTTCTATTCATATACAGTATTTTTTTTTATTTTGTTTGTTGTTGTTTAGTTTGGGGGCTTCTGGTATATCTCTCCTTTATAAACTGCTTCCTTTCATAAAATATAGATGCCATTCCAAAAAAGAAAAAAAAGTGATCTAAGTTAGGCCACTATTAGATTGTTCATGTATAAAATATATATTTAAGAGAATTTTACCCGAAAAAACACCTTGTAGGTTCACTAACCAAAAGAGGTACATATTGTTTTGATGCAATAGAACCGGAATTCCCATCAGAATATTCACTTTTTTGCCTTTTTTCAACAAGCGACGACGGTATCGCTTAATATCGAGAGTTAGTGTCGACGCCGTCGATAACTTGTCAAATTTACCTCTTCTCTAACGTTTATCATCTGCGATTGCTGGTTTCTATGCCAAAATGAACCAGAATTCTATGTTACTGTTTTTTATACATAGAAATATGAGTGTGGGTCACGGATATGGAAGAGCAAGGGAGAGGCTCAAAAGGCAGCTAATAAAGAGTTCATTGACTGCTTGAAACTGTTGAAGGTGAGCTCGAAGACAAGCCATTTTACGGTGGCAAGAGCTTGGGGTATGTGGATGTGGTGCTTGTTCCATTCACCTGTTGGTTCTACACGTATGATGCTGATGGCAATGTCAGCATAGAGAATGATTGGCCTAAGCTAATTGCTTAGGTGAAGAGATGCATGGAGAAGAAGAGTGTTTCCAAGGTCCTTCCAGGCCCTCACAAGGTCTTGTTGGCGTTTTGAAGAAAAAGTATGGAGTAGAGTTCTGGTAAATGGGGTTTATGGGGGAAAACGATGGGAGGAAGAAGGGGAAAATGGATAATAAAAATAACCGAAGTGGTCTCAGGGAACCATTTCCTTGCTATGTTGACTAGTAGCGTGCTTTTCAGTTAATGACCATCTAGGGTCATTTTTTGGTAGTTTTCTCTATATTTAATTAATTTTATTTTCTTTTTATAATCATGAAATTTAGATGTGATCAATTTGATAGTGGGGATAAACTATTTGGACCTTGTTTATTTCATATAATTGAATCTTGGAATTCTAAAACATATTTCTAAAATTTGTTAAAACCGGAGAAATAAAGTTGAATATAAAAATAAAAAATTACCATAAAATAATTTGTACACACCTTTTCATGGAAAGGGGAAATTTCCACGTCATCAGATTTCATAAAAATGGAAACCTCGGAAATGGATTTCCGTAGAATTTAGAAATTCATGTTTGGTGCAAAAAAAAAATTTGGTCGTTGAATTGGTGCTAACGTTGTTTGGTGCGGTCATGGATTCCTTATAGAAAATCAAAATTTCTTATTTGGTAAAACAATTTTTTGAAGAGAAATAACATAATTATGTATATTATTTATTTTACATCAAATAATAATTTATTTAAAGAAATAAGAAATGAAAGAGTTGTAGGGTTTTTAGTTGAAATTGATACGAGTGAGGAAAAAATGGAGAAGTTTTTCGAGAAAATCCATTTTCCATAACCCCTCTACCCCCTACCCCCCTCCCCAATATGAAACTCATTTCTATCATTATCAAGGAAAATGATGACAAGGCAGGAAAGTGTTTTTGTGAAATTGTTCCACACCAAATGCTTGAAAAATGGATTTTTCGTGGAAAACCGTCCACTTTTCTGAGAAAAAGTATTACACAAATATGCCCTTAAGGGCCTGTTTGGATAGGTAAAAAAATAGAGCAGAGTGACGCTAAATGGGCCCTAACTGTCTAAAATTTCAACTCTACTCCATTTGGATGAGTTTAACCCGATAGATGAGGTAATATTGTGAGCCACATGTACTCAACTTCACTTCAACTCTAAATACTTCCATTTCCTTGAGTAAAAGTAGATTCTATTCCAAACCTTAACTTCAAAATAAGCATCCAAATGAAGTGAAGTGAAGTACTGCACTTTAACTTCAACCTATTCTCTTCACTCCACTCCACTCCACATGTGAAATCCACTTCATTTTACTTCACTCCTTATTTATCCAAGGATGCACAAGGACTATGGAAAACTAGTACCCAGCAATCACTCTTTTAATTCAAATATTTATGAATCCCATCTATATGTCCACGATCCTTCACAACTTCACTTTATTAGTGAAGTGTGGTGAAGGGCCATTTCAATAAACAATAATAGAGGAAGAGTCAAATCCAAAAGTATCTAAATTTAAAAAATACCTCTAATTTTTACCAAAAGAAAGTTGAAAATATTACTTTCTAATACCACTAAAAGACAAAAGAGCCTTCTTTTTTTATCTTTTAATTTTACCCTTCACCTCACTCTACCTTAAAATTAGTGAACTGCCAAACAGCGGGCGTAGGCAAAAGGTAACTTCTCATCACCGCGCACCGACTCCTCTAAAGGCAAGGTAAGGTGTTTCCTCCTAAAACCCTCCTACTGGGCCGCCCCCAAACCGATTGCTAATGCTGCTCTCTTTCTCCTCTTATATAATAATAATAATGCCTCTGTTTTCTTCCTTCAAAACCCTAGTAATACTAAAGCTCCAAAACCCTAGTTCAATAGCTGCAGATGGTGGGTTGGAATCCCGCCAATAGAGAAGAAGTACGCAACGACTCCAAGCTTTCCCTACCCAAAGACTCACCTTCTCCTCTCTTTGCCGAATCCGACGATTCTCTCCCTTCTCTCCACGACCCTTTTTTCGATTTCAACTTTATCGACGACTGGATCCTCGATCACGATCCTGTTATGACGCCAAACGATGATATGATAGAAAAATCCAGCTGGGTCTGCTCCAAATGTAGTTGAATTTGCTTCTTTTCAAGAAACCCATCAAGAAATCAGTAATGAGAATCCATACCCTGATGGGTTTGGTTCTGATTCTGATTTGAAAATAGCCCAAGTTGGGATTTCTGGAGAAACTCATCAGGAAAATTGCAGAAAAGACGTGTTGGGTTCGAATGGGTCTGTTTCGAAACTTGTGGAGCAAGGGTTCTCACGTGAAATTGGTGCCCAAAAAGGGACTGATTGCAAAGAGGTGGAATTCGGGGTTTTGGGTGTCTCTATAGAAAAGGAGATGGAGAAGGTTAGCTTAGTTGTGGCTTGCGATGATGGAGGTTCTGTGGTTTATGATGTTCCTTCTGGTGAAGGAGATGGCTCTTTGGTGTCGGGGAGTGAGAAAATCTCGACTTCAAATGAGAACGGCAGTGGAGGGAGTGAAGTTAATGTTCGTGATACAATGGTGAATATGGAGAGTAATGTCACCAGTAAAAGTTATAAACAAAGTGCCGAGATAGCAGTTCATAAGGATGAGAGTGATGGTGGCGGTGCTGACTCTAATGATAGCAGTGATTCTTCTTCTTCTTCGAGCAGTGAAGAAGATGAAGATAGTGATGATGACGACGGTGACAATGATGAAGAAGAAGAAGATGAAGATGAAGGAAAGGATGTAGATATTGAAGAAGGCGAGATAAGGAATCTTGAAAAAGAGGAGATAGCCCTCAGCAGTGGAGATGAGGAAGATGGGGCCGTGAAAGGACCCATCAGATCTAAAAATGAGCTCGAGGTAAGTTGCTACAGTTATCATTAGGAGCAATGATTTCAGTGATTTCTTGTGTATGTAATGTAGTATGGCAATCTAATGTTGGATTATCTTAAAGTTACAGTTTTCTGTTAAATCTGTTCAAGGTTCTTGCAGTTGATTCCATGCTTGCTTAATTAGCAGTTATCATTAGATGATTAGTGGCATGGGGCTAATTCATGTTAAATTGACTTAAAAGTATGGCAAGATCTTTGAAACATGTAATGGTATTCATTTGAGTTGTTTTCCCCAATCGAATGTGTGTTTGGGCTTCAAGCTGTTTTACTTGTAAGTTTGGGTCTTACATTTCAAAATTTCTCACTTTGTGGAAAGAAACCTGGAAAGTGACTGAAAACTTGCTATTCTGCGAGTAGTGAATAATTACAAAATCAGGTTTTTAGAAAATTAGAGTACGAAACCTGAACAGAGAAACCCGAATAGAGCACTATGTTCTAGTCTGGTAGTTTAAACTTGTTGAATGTACTCAATTTTTTTTTATAAAATTTAGTTGCATGAGGACTCAACAAACTTTTCATGATTTTCAGATTGAGTTTTGCTCTCATAAATTTTCCTCACTCATTGATTTGTTTACTATATTATAATAATTATTTTACCATGTTGGGTCTAGCTAATAAACTTTTTTTTTTTTACGTGAACCATTGAGTACGTAAGGAGTAACCTTATGGTTTATGTTATTCATATTGGTTAAATACGTGTGTGTGCTGTTTATGTTATTCATATTGGTTAAATATTTCAAATTCCATTTTAGTGTTAGTGATTATGGTACTCCAGCCAGTATAAAGCTTGTCACAACTTAGACATGAATCCTGATCATAGAACTCATCTTGCAGATACTTCCTCCAGTTCCACCGGTGGATGTTGTTTTGCAACCTCATCATCAGACACTGCCTGTTGGAGTGGTTTTATCGGTAAGTTTATGATAAAGCTCGAATTCATATGCCCGATCTGTTCTTTAGGTTATGTTTCTTTATAAGAGATTGGATGTTCTTTGTCGAATATTATAATGTGTATTTTTTCTATCAGTAATGCATAATAATTTACTAATGAAATTTATCATTGTTTTCATCAGATTATGGGTTCTAAAGTCATAGTAGAGGGTGCAGAGAAGCACAATCCACTCAATGAGGGTTCTATCCTCTGGATCACCGAAACCAGAGTGCCATTAGGACTGATAGATGAAATCTTTGGGCCAGTTAAAAACCCATATTACGTCGTTAGGTACAATTCTGAGAAGGAATTTCCTGCTGGAATCTGTCAAGGCACTGCTGTCTCCTTTGTTGCAGATTTTGCAGATCATATCCTCAATGATAAGAACCTCTACAAGAAAGGGTATGATGCATCTGGTGAGAATGACGAGGAGCTTTCTGAGGAGGTTGAATTCTCTGATGATGAGAAGGAAGCTGAGTACAAGAGATTGCGGCAGATGGCAAAGAGGGGGAAGGATGATCGGAAACATGGAATTTCAGAATCTGTTCGTCAGAAGAAGGTTCAAGTTAAAGGTGGGTTTCGGCAGAATCTCCAACATCCAATTCCAACTTCACCAGGTCGTATGGGGCCACAGGGACCAACATCTGGTGGCTTGAATTTTGTTCCAAGCCAGGTGGAAGGGCCATCTCTTCCAGTACCACTTGGTTGTGGTAGTTGTGGATGCTCTCATGGTCCTGGGCAAGTTGGAGGCAGTGGTCCACCAGTTCCACATATGACACAACCGATGGGTTATCTTGGAGGTCCAACCCTGCACTCATTGCCACAATCAAATCCTGTTTGGTCAAATGGGATGCCTTTTCAGCAGCAGCTTATGCACTCGCCCAGTGAATTCTCAATGAATGGGATGCACAATCACCAACAGCCCAATCATTATCATCAACATCACCAACAACATCTTCAGATGTTTGCGAGTTTTCCAAATGGGACACCATATCAACCACAGTTTAATCCCAGTCAGATGCAAGGTTTTCCAAATGGGATACCATTCCAACCTCAATTCAATCCCAGTCAAATGCAAATAGCAACTTCTGGTCCATTTGCTGGGAATTTATGTGTGGGGTCCACACCGACATCTCAGACTGGGAACATGGGAATTGGTTTCTTTAATCAGTTGCCATTTGGGATGGGCGTTCAAAGTCAAGGTCACCACCCACACTCCTATGGTTGTATGGGTGAGCAAGGAGACTCAAGCAGTGGACAGCTTCCCCCATCCACTATTCAAGGTGGGTTTTCTGCGCCTCGACAGTTTAGTCCTGGGATGGCATCCAATCGAGGGAGAATGTGGCCACCACGAGGTGGCCGCAGTAATTTTTATGGTGGAAGGGGTCCCAAAACAAAGTAGGTGACAACCATCCTTATTTCTCTTTCTTTCTTTCTGTTATCCTTTGTCAACAATAGTGAACTATGTTCTCTTTTCAACTGTCTTATGTCTTCAGTGAAATGTCCTATTTATTACCTACTACTAAATAGCTTTCTAATATTCTCTGTAGTCTCCAGTGTTTTTTTGTATGTTGTAATTGTGAGTTTGTTAAGCTGTTAAACTTTTCTGACATCTAATAGAAAGGCTTATGCATTTGATAGCATTGGAATGTTTCATAAACTTGGTTTGACTACTGCATTTAGTTGTTTGTGGAAGGCGTTCATTCTTCTAATAAAAATAATCATCCATGTGGCACACTAAACTGAGATTAGAAAAAAGAAAAAAGAAAAAGAAAATCATGGTTTAATCTGTATGTGCCCCATAAGTATCCTATAATAACAGCATATACACTCACCAAGTCATGTCACATAATAGTCTGGCTACTGCTTGTGTAATGAGGAAATCTCAACCATGAATAAGGCTGTAGGCTGTAGCTTCTAACTTACAAACCTGGGCTGTAGGGCCTCAACTTTGTTCGTGTCAGTAACTGGTAGGAAAGGGATTGGAAGGCCTCCTTTTATTTATTTATTTGTGTCATGGGTGTTATATCATAATTGTAACCATATGTTTTAATAGCTCTAATTTAAACAGTTCATGCCAATCACTTGTAAAATTGTTAAAACTTTGGGCCCCTTAAATAGCTGTTACAACCTACAATAATAAGATCTTGCTCAATTGGGGTGCACACCTCATCTGGCATGTGAGTTTTTCGTCCTCCTCCCTTGGTGATTGGCATGACAGCTGAGCTATACAACCCAGGTCCACAACTTAAAAGTGTGGCATGGTTTGTGGCTGAATTTTCCTCTTGTATGAAGTGTGACTACGTGGAACTCAGTCCTTATTTAGGGAATCTCTTGTATCTAAGATTTGCCTAAAGTTGAAAACTACAGAGTAGAGAAAATTTGCAGTAAAGAAGAAAATGGATAGGTGGTCTTGTAATTTGCTCTTTCGCTTTCGCCTCATGTGACCCTATTATAGATGATTCCAAAGGGGTGCTGACCATTTATCTTCAAGGCCATATCTTAGATGGATCGTGCTTTTTGATGATCCTTCCTCTTCAACTGGAAGGATTATTGTTCAGACTTAAGTGTTACAAAATTCCTCCCATCTTTTGGTTTAGGAGACGTATTTTTGGAATGCAGCCCATCCACATTTGTGATGCATCCATGCCATTGAATCATGCCAGGCCCATCCTGACCTAGGAAGGTTTGCCCCAGCTGGGGCATGCTGTCAGCAGCCAGGCTGTTAAGGACCTGGTGAGCCATGCTGGAGCCCAGTGAGCCATGCCGAAGACTCCGATATGCTAACCAAATCCTGAAACAGAGTCCTGAATCTGCTATCTGTTTTTTTTTTTCCACTCAACATAGTCCTGAGTCTCCTCTCTCTCTCTCTCTCTCTCTCTCTCTCTGTGTGTGTGTGTGTGTGTATCTGTGCACACACGCGTGTGCGTGCATACATGTGTGTATTGAAGGGGTTTGTTATAAAGTACATAGATAGTTGACTGGGTGTATACACATTTATCTTCAGCATTTTATATTGTGTTTTAGTTCTCTATAAGATTGTGTGATTGGATCTGTGCTCCATTTACAGTCATTGTTTACTGTCTGGAGCCTTTTTGCTGTTTCATTTCCTTTTTGCTGCTCGATGGTTCCTCCATCTGCGTGGTTTTCCTGTTCTGTACTTATAGGCGACTGAACTCTATTTATGTAAGCTCTTAGTTTGTGGTAGTGCATTCCAAAGTCTTCGTGGGATGTTAGACTAAAGGGCCTTTCCAAAGGAAACGTTTGTTTGTAATGTGGGAAAGTAAAGTTGATGGTCGAGTCCCATAGTTGGGGTTGGTTTTTTTTTTTTTTTCACAATGCTTGGCTGGTGAAGTAGAGTGGTAAGGTGAAATCTCAGCCACCAAAAGAATTCACCTTTTCTCTACCGGCCTGCCAAAATACTTAACTGCGGAAATCTGAGGTAAAGTTCTAACTTTACCACCCCTCAAAACATTTAAAAACCAATGTTCCTTCTCATTGTCTCTTCTTCTCCTGTCTCTACTCGCATCTTCCTCATTGCTGCAGAATCTAATTCCATTCTCCATCATCGAGCTTCCATCAAAGAGGATCACAGGCATGGAACCAGATCTAATCATCTTCGTTTAGAAAACAGAATCAAAGTTCTGCTCTTTTTTTTTTTTTTTTTTTGGGTGGAAATCTGCTTTACATCGATTTGCATCAATTCAGTGGTTTGCCATCTGGGTTTCTTCAAATGGATGAAATCTGTAACTGGATTTTGTTGTTCTGGTTAGATTGGACAGAGTCTGCATCTGATCTGAACTGGGTTTGCTCCAAATCAGCTGATTCTTCTTCTTGACTTATGATACTGGTGATGAAAAGAGAAAATTTTTTTTGGTAGATTTGTTTTTTTTTTTTTTTTTTTCCACTTCGATTTAGTATCACTCCCATTTTCATTTTTCTTTCCTGTAGGTATGGATGCATGGCATCTCTGATTTATTTATTTATTTTTTTCCTTATGGTCTTTCGTTTTTCATGGATTGAGATTTTCCAACTTGGGTTTTATATGATTTGAATGTCATTAACATGGTTCAGAACCTCCTAAAAATGATTTTGGGCACTTGGGTTTTTCTGGTTTGAGATTTTAATCTTTCATTTTTCTTAAATTGGGTTCTTCTGTGAATATCTGTAATATCTATGTTTTGTGGATGGGATTGGTTGAACTCCTGCGCTTCTTATTATAGTTGCTATTGTTCTTGTTATTTCAGGTTTAATTATCTTTGACTGGGATTACTGCTGCTGCTGCTGTTCTTGTTGTTTATGGTTTGAAATGGATATATTTAATGGATATATTTCTCTCTCTCTCTCTCTCTCTCTCTATATATATATATATATATATATATATATATATATATATATATATAACGTGGAATTCCCCAAGCAGCACCCAGAATCCATTGAGGCATTGTATTCTTTGCTGTAGTCAACCTTACTTCTGATGTGATAGCACAGTAACAGAAGAGTGGGATGAGCCAAAATCTAAATAGAAGTTGACCATATAATCAAAGGAAGAAGAAAAGTTAAGAGCATGTCCACATCTATGGTAATATTGAAGGTATGGTAATATTGAAGGTAATAGTCCTGAAGAAGCATAAGGGTAGTACTAAAGGATCCCACGCCAAAGTATGAGAAGAGATGGTTATGAAATAACATCTCTCTTTCAAGAGGTATTGTAATTTGTAAATGGTCAAGTTTCTTCTGTTTTGATTGACGTGGAAAAGTTCTTCTAACATCATATCACAAGCTCTACCTAAATCTAAGCGTACGCCAATCCCATCACACCTATTTTGTTTGTTGATGGCAAGTGATGAGTACGGCGTGTCTTGGTATTCTTATTTTTCGCTAAGGCTATAAGGACACAATTTGGTGTGATGTCATAGCGATTGATTGGGGATATTTTACTTGGAAGATTGTGGATGTATGACTTGAAACGAAACTAATGGGAAGGGAGACAATACTTTCACGTTTATTCATGATGGAAAAACTTGCATTGTCACGCTCCCGAGATTAGGTCGAATCCTAGCCCGATCCCATGAGTGTGAGAATCGATATCAATTTCATTTTCTCTTAATAACATTTGTGACCCCGATTTCAAGCGGATCAAAGTCCAAGTTGAGATTATGAATGATAATCATTCGGCATAATCACATTGTAGAAACATCAATTCATACAATCTGTGCATATGGTTAAATAAATACAACATATAATAACAGAGCGGAAGCAAGTGAGAGAAGTGCATCATGTTCAAATATGGTTACAAAATAGTTTAAAGTTAGGTTTATGTCCAATGGTAGGTCCACGGCCCAAAATACACATCTATAATGACTAAAATGTAATGAGTCGAGGGTAGTGAATGGCTCTTTGGCGCACACCAAGAGATCCTTAAGCTACGTCATCGGCGATCCACTTGTAATGTCCATCATCCGGCGGAACTTCCGCGATCGTCTCACCCTCCGGCTCATCTAGGGCATCGGTACCTAAGCACTAAATATAGTATTGTCAGATTACGGTAATATGGTAGGCAAATAAATGTGAGCAACAATATAATATGCATCAAGTGGGATAAAGATGGTAATAAATCACAAGAGTAACAATGCACGGATCACAAGGCATTAAGCATGGGTAAATACCAGCCATGTGAATCATTCGGAGATGAGTCCCTAGCTACACACTCTAACAACATGGCAACCCACACAGGCGAAACATAACAAACCCTAGGCAAGCCTGAAATCTGACAAATGCAAATAGCACAACTATATATTATCTCACATAATGCACGTTGGCCCGATGGTGTACAACCACCTCCCAACCTGAAGACGGTAACCACGCACACATGCACAACAACCTTAGTCCATGGGCAGCACCCTAAACCATGGGAGGCTAAATCCACCTAGGGGTGCCTGACTCGAAGCATCAAGGACCATACATCCTGCACACAGTGTCCTGGCTAGAGCCTCGTTGAGTATCACCACCAACACACAACATAGCCAACCAAAGAGGGCCATGTCACACATATTTCACATATCATACCCATACCACAATCGAGTAGTCCTTGATACCCATCATCCCCATAACCAGTCCTACACACCCACACCCACACCCACACCCACACCCACACCAAACCAACATAAAACAATAACGAATGGAGTGGATACATACTCGTGTCATGTAATGTGCGAAGCCACTAAAATACTCGTGTCATGTAATGTGCGAAGCCACTAACCTACCATTTAGCATGATTGAAGAACAAAGGGGATAGTGCTAAACCGACTTGGGGTTAGGGTTGCCCATCACATGTGGGGCCCATACTGTAGACTTCGGATGCTTGTATAATCATTTGGTGCTTCAGAAGTTATTAGCATCCTAGAAACCCGCTACGCCACTCACATAGCCTCATACGGGTTCCACATGCGAAATTGGACCTCCCCTTAGGAGTTGTCAAGCTCACACATCCATACTATTAATCCAATTCCAATTTCTTAATTACTTAGGCCAGGGGTCATGATTCTAGGAGTAAGTGTCCCAAATTCCCAAAATCCAAAATTCTGGGAATGTGTCCATGATTGACTGTGAGGGTGTTCAAGGCCCGGCCCAGCCTGAGCCTGATGTGGGCCCAGTCCGCTTTGGGGTCGGGCTTGGATAAGTAATTAGGGCCCGTTTAATAATTGGGTCGGGCTTGGATTAAGTGATAGAAAGCCCGAAGTCCGGCCCAGCCTGTGTAAGGAAAGCATGTAATTTAATTTAATAAGTCCAAATAATTGCTCGAATACCTACAAAATTTAAAAGAAGCCCGCGTTGGCCCGGCCCGACTCGGGGGATTATGTAAAGCCAATAGGCTGATGCAACCAAACTTGTGGCCTACTTGAGGGTCTCAAAGAAGTCCAGGATTTTCTCTCTCTCTCTCTCTCTCTCTCTCTCTCTATATATATATATATATCAAGTTGTAATAGGATTAGCTTTCTAATTTTAGTAGGAGTCTTTGCTTAGTTTCTTAGTTTGGCTAGGAGTCTTGTTTTTTTTTTTTTTTGGTCTGTTTTCCTATATGTTTGTAAGTAATGCAGTATGGCTGTACGGTGATTTAAAGTTGAAGGCTAATAGGAGTTTCCCTACATGGGTTTATTTTGTCTTTGATGTCCGTTTCCTCCTTGTAAGTGTCGTTTTGAAACATCTGTTGCAGGTTTGCATCACTATGTATCTTGATCCTCCTTCGTTGTATTGTAGCGTCTTTCAATTTTGGTGCCGATTGTCCAGTATATTTATCTATCAATTTTGATAACCCATGGTTTATCTTGCCCAACCCAGGAGTTTTTGGCCCTGAGTCCCAGGGACATTCAATTTTGGACAGCCGAAAACTAATCCCTAAGGGCACATGCAAACCCACCTAT
Organism: Camphora micrantha; assembly: GCA_003546025.1. Taxonomy (NCBI): domain Eukaryota; kingdom Viridiplantae; phylum Streptophyta; class Magnoliopsida; order Laurales; family Lauraceae; genus Camphora; species Camphora micrantha. The sequence goes on along the minus strand of QPKB01000008.1, from coordinate 17,177,611 downwards.
CCACATGCACCGGGTAAAACTATGGGAGGTGGCCTACGAAGGTAGGTGTCAAACATACGACCTTTTTGCTTCTTGAGGTGCATAGTCCTTGCCCAACTGAGCTACTACTTGTTGGTTTCTTCTTCAATAGTTTCCATCCTGTTTGTCTTAGGTGTGGGGGAGTTGATGCTGGAATTTGGCGGGAAATGAGTTTCCATTTCAAATAAATGAAGGAAAATCGAAAGGAGGCTATGAATGCATCAAAGAATAAGGGTTTGATAAGTCTTTCATACATTACGAAGTGTGTTTAATCCGTCCACTATCAAATCCATTCTTGAAGCTGTTTCAAAGATTTTGGATTAATGAAATAAAAAACACTCTCGTGATCTAAAACTCCCTAAAAAATAAAATACCTAGGAGATAACCTCACATCCACCACTCAAAGACTACCCAATATGGCTTTCTATGTGTTGCTCACAAACATCAAGACCTACAAAATCCCCCACACAAATGGCTTCAAAATCTAAATGTTTACAAAAGCATATCCGAACTCATCCCCTCCAACCTCACTTGAAGCCACCATCAAATCAAGAAAAAACCCCCTCATTTAGGCATTTCACCGAACACGTTACACTCCAAACGCAAATTCTCAAAAGTCACGTGAAGGAGGGAGACAAATGTGTATAAATTAAGCATGGGACCCACACACCTAAGAAAGATTGTCGAGACCACTTAAGGAATACCACTGAGATACAATATGCAATGATTTTCATAATCTTTCCATCACAAGGTAGAAGAAGATGGAGTAGAACATCATTTTTTGCAATGAAGGTTGACAATATCGTCAACTGGGTTGATGATAGGTGATTTCTTCCTGAAAAAAAATGTAAGAACAATTATCTCGTCATTTTGTAGTTGTTCTTCATAAATCTTTTAATTAATGTTTGGTGCAGCCCAGACATGTTCAATCAAAGATTAACATCTCCGACGGTGTGATTGAGTCCTCGGACTAAAGCCCTAAGGCGACTCAATGAAAACACCGAAAAGAACTCACGAGAACATTGAAGATTTTCTTATTATCAATAACATGCCTTATAATAAAAGGCTCCTCTCTATTTATAATAGAGGAATGACTTTATAAGGAAAAATCTAATTAATGCATGATTGCTAAAATCACTCTAATTATTCTCTAACAAAATTAAATCAATCCAACTAAGGAAATCACTTAATGGAAAAGATTTCTTGGAGGGGTCCATTTGGGGGACCCTCTTCTTCTTATACCGCATTGCATCAACTCTTCCCGGCTTGGAAGAACTCAACTCCGGTGAGTTAATTGCCCGATATTTCTAGTAGAGATCGTGATTAAGATGCTGGAAATTAGTAGTGGTGATCCACATTGCATTAGAGAGAGGTTTGATCTGCCAATGAGCAAGAAATTTCTAAAATCCCCCTTTTTTAGTTGAGACAATCTGATCATCAAGTACATTAATGATTTTATCCGTAGAGGGTGGAGAAGTTGGCAACTGAATTTCTTATTCTTTTGAAGCGCTATCTTGGTCATTTCTCTTGTAGAGTGTGAGATCTTCAACCTTGAATGTAGCATGTAGCCCAAGATCTGATGGAAAATCCAGCACATATGCATTAGGATCAGTTTCTTTGAGAATCTTAAAGGGTCTTGAGTTGTGGGTATGCATCTTTTTATTGGCTCCAAGCGGAAGGCACTCCAAACAATTATGCAACATAACAATATCTCTTTTGGAAAATTTAACGAAGCGACGATGCTTATCTGCATGTTTATATGAATCATTGCTAGTTGAAATATGACGTCAAACTTCCTCATGAACTTGCTGCTTGTGTCTAATGAAGTTGTCCGCATCAGCACTTGTTCTTGCCTTTATAGGTAGTGGAACAAGATCAAGTGGTAGGCGTGGTTCGGTACTGATAACTGCTTGTAAAGGAGAAATCCTGGTGGACCTGTTGACTGAGTTGTTGTGTGCGAACTCAGCCATAGGCAGCATCTGATCCTATGTGGTAAGATGGTCTCGTACTAAATAATGCAGTAGATTCCCAAGGCTACAGTTGACTACTTCGGTCCGACCATCAGTTTGTGGATGATATGCAGTAGAAAATGCCAGTTTTGTCTGACATATTTCACAAAGTCTTCTAAGGTAGCGTTTGGTTCACTGGAATCACTATAAGAAATTTGGGGTTTAAGGACGACACAAATTTGTCCCAAAATGTACATATTTCATCACCGAAACTAATTAAGACGAAAATTTTTCGTCACTCATTTTGTTGCCAAAGCCTTGTCGCTAAAAGGTATTGGAGACGAAAAACAAATTCGTCATTGAAAAAGATAAATTTGTGACGATTTTTTTTGTCTCCAATACACTCTGTTGGGAACATACTTGTAAGTAATTAGGGACAAAATATTTTGTCATTAAAGGAAGAAATTAAATACAAAAATATTTTGTCATAAATATAAGAAATAGAGATGAAATAATTTTGTCGCGTTTAATATAAAGGAAGACGAAAAAAAATTGTCCAAAAAGCTACCAGTGGATGACGATTTTTTTTGTCTCCAATCGACTCTGTGGGAACATACTTGTAACTAATTAATGAAAATATATTTTGTCATTAAAGGAAGAAATTAAAGTAAAAAATATTTTGTCATAAATATAAGAAATAGAGTCGAAATAATTTTGTCGCGTTTAATATAAAGGAAGACGAAAAAAATTTGGCAAAGAAACTACCAATAGAGACAAAACACTACACCAAAAACAACTAATAGGAAGTTAATAAACGATAGCACATTCACACCTATACACATTCAAAGAAAAAAAATCACCAAATAATTCACAAAATCTAAAATTGAAATCAATAGACTATCTTAAACTCAAATATTAAATTTATAATATTTGAATATCCATACATCACACATCCACCTTATATAACCTTCTAACTACTTTCATCCACTCCATTTCTAAGAAAAAAATGACAACCAAAGAGTCCATGCCATCACATTTGTTGTGGCTTTAACTTTTTCCAATGTTAATGTTTACTGCTAGCTGAGTCTAATTGTTATGGTGGAAAAAGCCCTCTAACTAACTTGTAGCATTCTTTGCAACGAAATACTTTTCTTGCATAAGTATATTCTTTTGAGCATCCTCCTGAAAACAAAACAGAAACCAGGCTAGACAACAGCAATAATGGAAAATGAGCAGCTCAGACTTCCATGCATCATTAGGGGCTAAATGGGCCTCAAACAATGGAGGAAATGGGTTGGAAAAAGAGCCTGAAATGGCTCTGAAAATGGGCAGGAAACAGGCTGGGAACAGCCCAAGAAATGGGTTGAAAACAACCCAGAAAATGGCCTAGAAAACAGGCCTGAAACAAGCTTGGGCTGGACCCAGGCCCGCGTTTCTGTGTTGATTTCTGGCCCGATTACTGTGTTGAATTCTGCACTTCTTTTCTGCATTTTTTTGCATTCATATTCATCCTTCCTCCAAACCATTCAAAACCAAATTCAAATCACTTCCTAACAACTTCATTTAACCACCAAACATCACCAAATCATCCCCGTTTCACATTTCAGAGAGAAAAGAAACCAAAATTTCAGAATTTCAATGAATGAACATAGAATTTTTCCAATTGAGTCTTCATCTTTTCTAGAACAGAACTGAAATCTCAAACTACAAAATACAACTTGAAATGAGCCAGCATTAAACCATATTCCTGCACAAAAATTATATATAACCTGAACCTAATCATTGAGAAAACAGCCATTGCAATCCAAGAAAATAATTCAATTAAACTTGAAGTAAGAAATCCATTTCATAAAACCATCCATGAACATAAAGTTTCCAGCTAACAAGGACATAAAACCCTGCAGAAAAGTTGTTCAAATCTTAAATACCAAATCTTAAATACCAAAGTTTGAATGGGCAGGACCTCCTAGCCCTCGCATTGGACCATGGTTTAGTCTCTTGAAGACAAACGCAGAAGCTCAGAATCTTATTCCTGAATTTGATTCATCTTCATGTTGAGCTAAGTAAATCATTTTTTTATAAGTTATTTTGACAGTTTATTCAGGTCTCAGTTACAGAACAGTTGGAAGAGTTTCAAAGAAACTTGGCATCTCTGAAATATGTGCATTTGATAGAGTCAAAATAGGACATGTCAATAAGAGTTGGTTGAAAAAGAAAGGTTCTCATTAGTCAATGATGGCGGAGTTTCAGTGATCTAGAGCAACATGCTTTATAGTGAAATTGTAGATATACATATGGAGTTGGGACCATTTAGAGGTTGTGGATCTTTAGGTGTCTGGAGTGTAGCTCCCATATCCATTGTCCTGGAAATTAAAATTGTATTGCAAATCGTTCAAGAGGATGAATCAAATCGTATCGAGAATTTTAGGATTTTTCATTCTTCTTATAAAAATAAAAAAATTATTAAAGATTAAGAAAAGTGAGGGAAAAAGTGGTTATTCATAATCCATCCATTTTCATTGAACCATGTGTGTAGCAGCATAATTATGAGTGCATTCCTTGCTCTCACAAATGGGTGCATCAATATACTTTATATGCTTATGATGCACATGATGGAATAATTTCTTCTATTTGGTACCAACACCTACATGTTAACTATGGTCCATGAGCCTTTTGCCATGTTGTTTCTTTCCTCTTAACCATAGGTCCATAGATGAACTTTGTACTAACACTACGAAATTTATTAGGAGGTGAATCACTTGCCATGGTCTTTTTTCTGTCAATGATCTACTGATTTTCTTCTTTTTAAAACTCACTTACGTGCCGGTGAATTTTAGGATTAGTATCATAAAACACTCTCTCCTTTGATAAATTTCTGTTTCTGCACTAACTCATTCATCAAGCAAAGTGGATAAAATCCCATTCTGCTGACCAATTCACTATCAATTTGGGGTATATACTAGTGGTAAGGTTGAAATATGTCTAAGATGCCCAGATACAGTCTGGATATGCAATTTGTATGACGGGGACAGATTTCATGCATAAAGGATGAAGTATTGGATATGATATGGGATGTTGCCTATTTTGAGTTATCTGGTATCATAGGTTGGATGGTTCTCATTGCAGCAACCACAAGGTTGCTAGTTCTGGCCACTTAAACTTAACAAACATGAAACATGTCCTTAAATTCTTGTTTTGCATGTCTTAACCTTCTTAAGAATGGGGCACACTTGCCCAATGATAATAGGCCATGCTTCAGGTCAGACCTAAAACATTGTTGCTATTAATTGGGATCAGAAAAAGAGCTGCCTATGTAATACTGTTCCCACCCAAGAACATGGTAAAACAAATAACGACCTATTCTGGGAAAGATTGGCACACTTTGACACTTTGGGCCTTAATCTTTTGGTTTGCTTTTGTGATTCAGGACATTTGAGTTTTGATGACATCCCACCTCATAATAACTAGTTGGCAATAGACTCATTCCACCTGAGTTTGGATAATCTGAGAACCTATTTTTTTAGCTGTGTTTGAAGAATTTCTCTTTAAGATGGCAATATTAGTTATGTGCCTGGATTGAATGAAAACTCTCTTCAAAAGCAAAAAAAGAAACAGAACTCAAACACAAAATCTATAAAGCCCTAAAAAATCAAATACCTGGGAGATGCCAGAGGGACAAAGACAGAGGAGGTGGCACACCGAGAGAGATGCCAAGGGAGACGAGAGAGACGTAGAGGTCTTCTGATAAATGGCGGATGGAGAAGGAGAATGGGTTGCAGGGATCGGCCTCAGGTGATGGGGATAGAGGAGAGACCAAAAAAATAATTGTAATCTCTCTTTCCCATTCTTTAAATGGTAACTTTTATACATAAGAAGCTTAGCAGCAGTATGGGTATTTATTTTGGACCCAACTAGTTCCAGTTCATGTTCAAGTATACTAAGTCTCTACTCAAATGCTTTGGACCTGAACATGTTGGATAAGGTCAAGGTCCATTCGATGACCAGGAGGGTTTTATGAAAAAAGTGAATTAATTGTACCCATCTCTTAACCATCACCTCTCATGCCAGACTGGAGACCTCTTCCATATATGAAGCATATTCAAAACTATACACCTCATCACATCCCAAATTCACAAGATGGTTACCACAATATTTCCACTATAGAAAGATAATAACTATATAAAATTTGAATCTGCAGCCACTCAACTGGCCATATCCTTTACAAGTAGTAACAAACCCAACTCGGAATTTTTTCTTTTTCTTATTTTTTTTCTATACTCAAAATTAGTATTTAAAGTCTTAACATTATAAAGTGAGACTTTGAGTCCTATCCCTCCCTATGAATACTAAGAAAAGTAAGATGCAGTTTGGCTAATTCATCAGGGCCAGTTAGTGCAAATCAATTCCAAAGTGCAGCTAAACCCCACAACAAAAGCCCAAGCAGAACCACAAGAAGAAGAGAAAAATCACGACATACAATACCATATTCTTCTATAAGAATAAAAAGGGTGAGATGAAAATGCAAAAGAAGGATCCTTACTAGTATAGAAAAGAAAAAACTAGACCCCTGGGTTTTCAAGCGTACCCTGAGACAACAATCTGGAGCTCCTTGAATCCACGCCCAGACACGACGTCAATCGAGCCGATGATACAGCACTGTACTAGGGGAGAAGCGTTTGGAGACTACCCATTTCAGATCTCAACCCGAAACCCTCAAAAACAAAGAAAGAAGGAAACATCATCGAGGTTAGGAAATGGGGGTAATTGAGAGAGAGATGCCTTGAAAAGGAGAGAGATGGTCGTGGAAGGAGAGTGGTTGGAGAGATGGGGTTGCTTTGCCTTCTCATTCCCTTGACTAAGGAGGATCTCATGAGGGAAAATGCAGGTGGGCGATGGAGACGTTTGATTCGCAGGGGAGGCTGTGAGATGGGTCGGTAATGGAGAGATCGGCGTGGAGAGGGCGAGGTGTGAGAGAGGAATGGTGATGGAGAGGTCTATGCAGGGAGGAAGAAGATGGAGATGGAGATGCGGGGCTGTTGGGCGTGGTGATGAGATGGAGATGATGAGAGGGAGAGGGGGATGAGGTCGCCTGGGAGACGGAGGAGAGGGGGGTTCTATGCCTGGGAGAGGGAGATGAGGACTGGAGGCGAGATGGGCGGGCGAGACAGGGATGGGTGAGAGAGACGAGGGATGGAAGCGCAGAAGGCGTTTGTCGATTGAGAATCAGAGAGGGAAATTAGATGGGTGCAGAAGGGGTTTGGCCATTACTAACTTGTGCTGGCAAAAAATATACTGAATTGCAAGAAAAATATCGGCCCCCCTCATTTGGCGCAGTTGGCGGATGAAATTTGCCGTAAAACATTGATCTATATGGGTGCAAAATATAAATTGCCGGGGAAAAATGCGACCTTTGTCGGTGAAAAATATTTATCGCAGGGAAGACTCTATCTTTATCCCATGAAAGAACCTTTTTGGCTAGTAAAAGATATACTTTTCCTGGCATTTAATGATTACGCTGGAAAAAAACGCCCGTAAAAATACAAATTGTTGTAGTGGGCCACATTAGTGGTGAAAAATTAAAACTCACCACTAATTCTCTTTCCCTTTCTAAAATGACCTTTAGCCATGGCATATAAGTTGCCACTAAATATGATCACTATAATACAATCACTAAAGTGAGTCTTTTGTGGCAAAAACAAAACTGTGGCTAAAAGTGTTGCCACTAAAAGCCAGCTTTCATATAATATATATTTAGTGGCAATAGAAAGTCGCCGCAAAAGGCGGCGAAAATGATGGTGAGATTACAACAAAAGAATAATCAAACGCATGTAAAACAATACAACCAGATCTAGATAGATATTCATGAACGAGTAGTAGAGACTGAGAGAGGTAGGTGTACCTGGCGGTGGCGGACTCCTGGATGGAGGATGATGGGCGCAAATGATGGTGATTGGTGATGGTGGCTGTGTCTGGGAGTTCTGGGCGAGAGAGACTGAGAGAAGTAGAGATGAGAGGGATCACTGATCAGGGATGGGTCTGCACTGCATGCGTTGATGGAGGGTAATGATGATTGATGGGGACTAATGGGTCATGGGGCTGCTGCCTGAGACGATGGGTGGGAGATGTTGGAAAAGAGTTTTGGAACATGGGGAAAAGGGTTCTTCTCTCCTCTTTTGGAAAAGGGTTTTGGAAAAGAGAGATCGGGATAGATAGAGGGACAAAGGGGGAAATGGGTTTTGGAAAAGGGACGCTGTTGGATTGGGTTGGGGGGGGGGGGTGTGGGATGGACGTTAGGGCCTGGGGGGGCCCATTTTAGTCATTTTAAAGGCTATTCCAAAGCAATACTCGTGAGAGAGGAATAGGCTCAAGTGCGAATGAAATTGGCATCTTATTTTGTTGGCCGAAATATTTTCGTCTTCTATAACTTATCCTTATCAGTGACGAATTACGTTCGTCTCAAAAACAAATTATATTTTGTGACAAAATTTTTCGTCTCCAATGAGCTAAAATAATTCGCGCCAGCAAATGAAATTGGCGCTTGATTTTTGTGACCAAATATTTTCGTCTTCCATAACTTATCCTTATTAGTGACGAATTACGTTCATCACAAAAACAAATTATATTTTGTGACAAAAAGGTTTGTCTCCAATGAGTTAAAATAATTCAAACTAAAGCAAATGAAATTGGCGCCTTATTTTGGTGACGAAATATGTTCGTCTTCCATAACTTATCCTTTTCCATAACTTATCCTTATTGGTGACGAATTACGTTCGTCGCAAAAAAAATTATATTTTGTGACAACAATGTTCGTCTCCAATGGGCTAAAATAATTGGCGCCAACGCAAATGAAGTTGGCGCCTTATTTTTGCATACGAAATTTTTTTTTCATCTCCTATACTTTTGAAAAAAATGAAAACAAACGACAAAATTTATATTTCGTCCTCTTTGGGTGTTCTTTTAAGACAAAAAAAAATTTCGTCATCAAATTTCGTCACAACAGCCTAGATTTCTTGTAGTGAATGGTTGTAGCTGGGAATGGAATGGAGGCCGGAATGAGTCTGGAATGGAATGAAGCAGGAATGGTCATTCCCATTCCAACGTTTGGTTTCACTGAAGAATCAATCCAGCGATAGAATTCTGATTCCTGTTCCTGCGTTTGGTACGCCAGAACGATGCCCTAAATGGAATAAAATTTACATAAGACTGACCAAAATACCCTTGTTAGACTTTTATCTTTGAGTTAATCAAAGATGTAGTACTACACCCAAGACTTTTAACTGTGGTCCCCAGACCATACTTCAATTAATTATGAACCAAATTCATTATGAACCACTAATATATATATATATATATATTATATTACTAAGTGGGGTTCACAACTTAATATTTGGGGGTGGGCCCACAAAGGTGTAATGAAAAAGTTTGCAATTTCTCATAATAATATATTATTATATTATATTATAATATTTGGGGGTGGGCCCCTCAATGGTGTAGAGAAAAAAGTTTGCAATTTCTCATAATAATATATTATTATATTATAATATTTGGGGGTGGGCCCCACAATGGTGTAGTGAAAAAGTTTGCATTATAATAATTGGGGGTGGGCCCACAAAGGTATAATGAAAAAGTTTGCAATTCCTCATAATAATATATTATTATATTATATTATATTATATTATAATATTTGGGGGTGGGCCCTACAATGGTGTAGTGAAAAAAAGTTTGCATCTTACTCTCTTTTATAATAGTAGAGGATGTGAAACAAGGGTATTTTGGTCTCAATAAAAGTTACAAAGGAATAGAATGTCCATTCCTCTGCCTCCCCAGTGGAATGGCCATTCCTCTACATAAGAGAATGGGGATTCCGGAGGTAATGGTCATTCCGTCACTTTTTGGCGAACCAAACGCGGTAATGATCATTCTGTTGGAATGACCATTCCATTCCGACCTTCATTACAGCGAACCAAACGCTACCTAAAAGTAGCTAACGAACTTTGTATTCCTATCAAAGACGGGATCCACGACAACAAGTACGGAATCCACTTTTTTGGGGGTCTTAGGCAATCCCAGCACAAAATCCATGCTTATATCCTCCTAGGGGATCGACCTGTGGTACTAGTAACGGCTTATATGATCCTGCATTCTTCTTGCTTCCTTTGGTTAATTAGCAAGTACGACACCTCTCACAGATACGAGAAACATATGGCGTCATATGTGGCAATAGTATCTATATCTGACAAGAGCGATCTCGACCCAAATGTTCACTGCATCCTCCGGAATGGAGTTCCCTGATAACATGCTCTCAGATAAATGTATTCAACAAGCAAAGTCGACTGCCATAAAATAAACATCCATTATGAATGCTAAAATATGGATGTTTGAGATGCTCACCATGACGAACCTCTTTATAGATGGTGCTGAAGTCTTTGTCTATCTCATATTCATGCTTGAATTGCTTGAAGCCTGACACAGAAATAACTATGGTGGTTGGGGGATGTTTCTGGCAATTGAGAGCATTCACTATCACATTTTCCTTGTTAGATTTATTACGGATGGTAAAGCTGAACTCTAGAATATAAGCGTTCCATTTGGCGTAATTGGATCCCATTTTCTGTTGTGAATGGAGGTACTTGAGAGACTCGTTGGAGGTACTTGAGAGACTCGTGATCAGAGTAAAGCACAAATTCTCCCGACTAGGTAATAGCTCCAATGGCAAAGTGACGGAACAAGAGCATATAATTCCAAGACATAAGGAGAGTACTTGCACTTTTAGTCTGAGAGTATCTCGCTGTGGAAGGCAATTGGGCGTCCTTAGTAATATTTACTAAGGACACCTCCAATCCTGACATTGGATGTATCTCATGTAACTTCGAACACTTTTTCGAAGTCTAAAAGGCACAGGATATGAGCTTTTGTGATTTTCTGCTTAATTTGCTCAAAAGCTCGCGTTGTGGCATTAGTCCATTTGAACTCACCATTCTTTAAACATTTTGTAATTGGAGCAGGGAGAGTTGATGTAGTGCGATCCAAAAAGAAGAGGTTCCCCTAATGGACCCCACCAAGGAATCTTTTCCATTAAGTGATTTTCTTAGTTCATGAGTTGATTTAATTTTGTTAGAGAATAATTAGAGATTTTAATTAGATTTTTACTTATTAAGCCAATTTTGTCTATTTTAAATAGAGAGGAGCTTTTGATTGTAAGGCATGCTACTGATAATAAGAAAATCTTCTGGGTGTTCTCATTGAGTGGCCTTAGGGCTTGAGTTCGAGGACTTGATTACAACTTCGGAGGTATTGATCTTCGATTGATCGTCGCTGGGCTGCACCAAGGTTTAAGCTTAATCTTTTTGTAAAAATCCCTTTAGTGTTTCATTGCAGAAGGCATAAATAAATAAATATTAAAAAAATAAAAGAAGAAACAAAGAAAGAGGAAAGGAAGTGTGGACTGGTTCTTGGAGTCCTCGAATGCTTGTTGTTGCCCCAGCCGCCACCGCCGTTGTTGGTGTTGCATTCTTTCTCTTCTCTTCCTTTTCTTATCTTCTTCTCCTCTTTTCCTTACCTCTTTACCTCCCAAAAAAAGGTTTCTTATATATGGAATCCAGATCCTTTGTTGTAGTATTATTACACAAAACTGTGTAACAAATTTGTGGAACTCCATCGTGGGGCTCACATAGAGATACTTCTGATAGTTCAAGGTGAATCCCATCACCTCTATACCTAGATCCTCAACTTCCAGTTCAAAAGAAGTGGGTCCCACCATCCGATTTTCTAATTAGTCAAATTTCTAATCTTAGTCAAATTTGATCAATCTAATTGAGGGCCATCTCCAATCAAAATGAAGAAGGCGAGGGTAGTTTTTTTTTAGTGATTTAGATTTATAATTGGTGGGCTTCACTTTACAATTTTATTGAGGACTCTCTCTCTCTCTCTCTCTCTCTCTCTCAAATTGTAGCCCGCTAATGGATTTCATTTATCAACGTTCTTACCCCAAAAATAAGTGGCCCCATATTTGATTAGGCCCATAATAAATTTCACTGCAGTAGGACTTGGACCTACTATTATATTGACCTTTAATGTGCTAATAAAATATTAAAAAAAGAACAAGTGTTTCAAAATAGTCAATTCGACAACCAACCAAATCCTATAAAAATGAATTTTTAAGAAGAGCATATGAGAGGAGGGAATTTATTTTTATCATTATCTTGAGTGGTTTGGATTTCTATAAAGGCTACATTGATAAATTTCTAAATTATAAAAGTGCCAAAAAAATTAAACATTAAAAAGTTAACATATTAATTGGTTAAACATTATATAGCGATACAAGATATTATGACTTGCGAGGACCGATATTTCTCTTTTAAGTGTTTACAAATAGAAAATTTATTTTTTTTAGAATCTTATAATATTTTGGATTTCTTAGATACTTTTTTGAATTTTTTTAGATAAAAAATAGGGGTATTCAGCAACAGGTCCATGAACATTTTACTTTCTTGTCTTAGATCCACAATCTTTTTTTATAGTGTGGTAGGTCATTTTTTCAAATTTGAAAATCTAAAATGTCCAAGTTAGCATTTCTTTAAATCATATCCCATAATTAGTGGGATATGCCATTAATAATGGTCAACTACCATTTAATTGGCCTCGATTAATAAAATCCCATTAATGAGATTTTCAAATAAATTAAAAAAAAGAACAAATAAATTTCAAAAAATAGAAATAATTCCAAAAGATGAAAACAAAATTCAAAAAATGTAAATAAATTTCAAAAGGCGTAAATAAAATTCTTATTTGCAAATAAATTTCAAAAAACGCAAATTCATTTGCCAAAACTAAGATAAACTAATTTTCCAAATTTCAGAAAAATTTACCAAAAACTCAAGTATTTTTTCCAAAACTCAGTTAAATTTATTTCAAAAAACGCATATAAATTTGAAAAGACGCAAATAAATTTACCAAAAAACTAAGATAAATCTGCAAAAAACAAAAAAAGGTTTTCTCAAAAACTCAATTAAATTTTTAAAAATGGAGATAAATTTATCAGAAACTTAGATATATTTGCCAAAAACTCATAGATTTTCGAAAAATCTCTGTTGAACTTGACAAAAAGTCAGATAAATTTGTTAAAAACTAAGATAAATTTTAGAAAAACTTTAATAGATTTTATAAAACTCTATTAAGTTAGAAAAAAAACTCAGATAAATTTTCTTTCTTCGTCGATTCTGGATTGACTCGAACCAACCTTGTACCAACCTCTTGTACGTTGACCTAGCCTGAAACCTGGATGGCTGAGGAGTTGAGAGGTTGGGTCGGCAAGAGGCGGCGGGCTCCAGCGTGAGGGCACCAGCGAGACGCTGCTTGGGCGATGGAGATGCAGGAGATGCTGGCTGCAGCTGCGGTTGCTGCTGGAAGATGGAAGCTGTGATGGCTGAAGACAAGGATCGATGGTGCCAGGTATGCTCTCCCAACTCAGTCTTCTTCTCTTCACTCTTCACTCTTCTTCTTCTATCTGCATCTTTTTTCTTTTTCTTTGTTTTATTTTTTTTTTTGCTCTGCGTTTTTTTCTCTGCTACTTTCTGCTCCTCTTTTTTTTTTTTTTTTTTTCAGTTCTCTCTGTGTTTTTTTCCCTTTGCTGCTTTCTTTTCTGCTCTCTTTCCTTCCGTCCCCTGCTCCCTTTTCTCTCTCTCTGTTATTTTTTTTTTTCCTGGTGGGGGTTTCAAGGAGCCGGGGGGTTTCAATAGAAATAGGTGAAGGGTGGAGAGAGGGTGTTTGTTTTTTGACCGATGGAAATAGCCTGAGGGTTCCCTTTTTTGCAGCGCCAGATGGGAATTGATCGAAGGAAATAGACTGGATCCGGACTGCACCAGAGAAGGGGTCGCATGCTGCCGCCGTCCACTGCTGCCGCGCCATCGTCTGACTCAAGGAAGGAGAAAGCAGCTATTCTCAATTTTGGTTAAGGAAACCAAAACAGACGAAGAAGAGGTTCTGTTACAGAACTTGTAACTTGAAAAAGCATAAAGGGCTCTAAGCCAGGTTCCGTCCAGGTGGGTTGAAGAAGAAGGAGGAGGAGAATAGGAAGACTTGAAATTTTAAATTTAGAAATTTTATTCCTAAATTGTTAGAAGGGCAAATTAGTCATAAAAATATCTAATGTGGCGTATTTAGGAACCTTCTTAAAACATAAATTCGCATCGCACGTGGTGCCGTGTCATAAAGGTCTTGGGAAGTTCATGGTGTCTCTCTTCATTTATTTAAGCTTTTAGGAATGAAACTTCTATCAAAGTTATAGAAACAAGATTTGCTTGGAGAATCGTCCCTCCTTTCGTTTCGACTGGACCATGTATATGTATTATTCCTAACAAAATCTCCTTGATTAGGGTGATTTACAAGATATTACATAATTTTTTCTGGTAAAGAAGATATTACATAAACTGAATCCCTTTAATTGAGGTTGACCAAATCTACTTCTATCTTGTTACACTAGTGAGCCTGACCCCTGAATGGACCATACAAGCCTATATCAACAGTCTCCGCTACCAGAAAAATTGAAAAAGAGAGTCCAGTTTCAGAAATTTGTGGCTGTCTGAGACTATCTTCGGGTTTTCATCAATTTTTGGCATCTTAGCTTAATGGTTTTTGACATTAATTGTTAAAACTGCAATGGGCTTTAAGCACTGTAATAAAGTCAGCTCCGGGTACATAAATTCTGCTGAGTGGTGAGAAAAAGGTAATAAAAACAGTTGAAAGGTCTGAGCGAGACATTGATCAGCCTCGGGTCATTCCAAATTTGATGTATTGTCTTCTACGATTTGCAGTTACTGCTGTCATAGTGTATGGACGGGCTCCGGGTTGTCCTTATCTTACCCTCAATATATATAAGGTCGGGCCTAGGTCGGCCGAACCCTACGCTGGCCTGCATGACCTAGGCCCTTACCTGTCCTCCTCGACGGTTAGGGTTTGGCCAAGGCAAGGCTCATGGCCTCAAAATAAGAAAAACATTATTTATTTGTTTTTACACTTTTATTACCAAGTATCCAGCTGATAGAAGCTGTCATTAAAAAGTTTCTTTTATTAGATAAAGTCATACGTGCTTTAATGAATCGGGTTATAGACATACAGTTTAATTTGTTTTGTAAAAAAAGGAAAATAGTTAAAGAGTTCTATCATGTTACACATTTTACAAGAATTTGCACGTACCAAACCATTCCAGCAAAGTCTTATGTCACATACCTTTTAGAACCGACACTATTTTAAATTTAACATGGATTTGACTATTAAGCGCTATCTGATTTTAGTAAAAAAAGCACATTTATTTAATTAAGCTGATATTTAGATCACCCCATATTTTTGAAGTCCCATGCACATACAAACTATCCTTTTGAATTGGTTGGCATCCAAAGTCACTATCGATAGGAAAAAGTATATCCTTATTAACGGGAGCACAACCCCCATTTACACTGGCAAGAATATATAAAAAGCTTAAATAAGAAGCAACAAAACTAAAAGAAAAGGATCGGACGCAACCGTGCAAGCTTAAGCATAATGCATATTATAATATAACTAGTTAAATAGAGATAAAATCACTACAAGAAATTTGGGGTTTAAGGACGACACAAATTTGTCCCAAAATGTACATATTTCGTCACCGAAACTAATTAAGACGAAAATTTTTCGTCACCCGTTTTGTCGCCAAAGCCTTGTCGCTAAAAGGTCTTGGTGACGAAAAAAAAAATTCGTCATTGAAAAAGATAAATTTGTGACGATTTTTTTTGTCTCCAATACACTCTGTTGGGAACATACTTTAAGTAATTAGTAACAAAATATTTTGTCATTAAAAGAAGAAATTAGAGACAAAAATATTTCGTCATAAATATAAGAAATAGAGACGAAATAATTTTGTCGCATTTAATATAAAGGAAGACAAAAAAAAAATTGTCAAAAAAACTACCAGTGGATGACGATTTTTTTTGTCTCCAATCAACTCTGCAGGAACATACTTGTAACTAATTAATGACAAAATATTTTGTCATTAAAGGAAGAAATTAGAGTCAAATATATTTTTTCATAAATATAAGAAATAGAGACAAAATAATTTTGTTAATAAACTGTAGCATTCACACCTATACACATTCATAGAAAACAATCACCAAATGGTTCACAAAATCTAAAATTGAAATCAATAGACTATCATGAACTCAAATATTAAATTTATAATATTTGAATATCCATATATCACACATCCACCTCATATGCAATTTACAACTCACAGTAATGTTGCATGATAAGAGAAGAGTCACAGTAGGATTTCTAAAGTGGTGGGCAGCCAACATACACAAGAAGAAAGCATATATCTAGTACACAATGGTCTGTCAACCAATCAGATTTATCTTCTAATACATAGGGGAGAATCACTGGGTAAGAGAAGTGGTCATTCACCACAAAGGGATTCTACTCTATACTAACATTCAAATGCCAAACATTCTACTCTGCATACTTGGCCTTCAAGTTGGCTGCATCCTGTATGGACTTTTTCAACAAAAGTTGTTTTTCAATTTTCATTCAATCTGCATAAAAAAAGAGGAAGATTAACATATGATTAAGAATGTCATATGCACCCTTTAGTGAAACTATAGAATAAATCATCCTTGTAAAAAAAAAAAAAAAAATTCAAACAGATTGCATGTTAACATTTAGATAAAACATCACAAATACAAACTCATTGCATGTTAACATTTTCATAAAAAAAAAATCAGAGAAATTGATGTTAAAGCTGTACACAAACAGACATGGAAGATTTTGTAATACCAACAAATAAAAATATTCAAACTTATCCACTCTCTCTCTCTCTCTCTCTCTCTCTCTCTCTCTCTCCCTCTCCTATCCAACTATAACATGTACTCCCTCCAAATGCTACTGACCCCACCTGCAGCAAACTCCACCCTTAATAACTTTTAGAAAATGACTGCAACTTCAGTTCAAATCCAACATTCTATCAATTCATTACAATTTTCAACCTCTGTCATATGAATAAATTAAATTGTAACATCTAATTCCACTCCACAACTTTCAACCTCTGTTCATATAATCAAATAACCTGAACATGCACTTTAGCAACCTGTACACATATTCCAAAACCTGTACATGCATTTTCAACTTGTACCACCATTCCAAACCTGAAGGTCACAACAATCTAACTATAGACCCAAAAATCCATGTCCTCATGTGAAACCTACTTCACCAATAGTTTGAAAATTTGGTTAGGCATATATGGTATTTTCTTTTGTTCCTTTTGCTCCAGTTATCTGCTTCATAGGCATATATGAAAATTATATAAGTTTTTTTTACAAAAATCTGACTGACACCTTTGATTGGTGCGCGCAGCTGTATACATGATTCGATGAAGTCTATTTAGATGCCATGGAAGGGACATATTTCTAACTTTTGCAAGAATAATAACTAAAAGTAACAATGGCTAATGTGATTTTCATCATCATTGTCATTAATAACAACACCACCTCTTCATCCAAAACAACAAAGCCTTGTTGCATCAATTATTGAGGAGAAACTCCATTTTTTTAATATGGATATGGATATAGATTATTGAGATGAATTTGTATGTATCATGCAATTATATACATGTCAGGGCCTGATTCAAGCCTAGGATCAATTCTCTTTATTCATCTTTCCTAATAAAGAATACAATCACCCACATCTCTAATCATGCATATGGCTCTATATCAAAATACCATAACTACAAAATATGAGATATCTGAAAAAGAATCCAGATTACTCAAAAGTATTAGAAAGATTCCAAAATGTAGAAGAAAAAATTCCACTAAGGAAGGCTTCCAAATAAAAAAAAAAAAAACCCATATCACAAGTACAAACAGGACCATCAATTTTTTTGTGTTTTTAAGCCTGTGCAAAGTTTGGTTATGATTAATCCTCTATTATCACCGTGCCATGGACTCTAGTCTATATGTAGTTTCTTATTAGCTTTTGTTATGCTTTGTAACAATTACTTAACATGCAACTGCAAGATTTTTATTGCTATCAAATGAAAAGCTTTCATCTCAGCCTTTTTAATTGACTCAAAAGTAACATGACACAACATATAACTATGCTCAGTTTAATTGTAGCCATTGCACCAATCAAGTTCATTTCCTTTTACTCAGAGCGGCGCAAATACCTGATGTGGACCTCCAGGATTGTGACTTGCTGTCAATATAAAAGCTCCTGTTGACTTGGATTCCTAAAATTGGATATGAATGGAATTAATAAGGCACTATTATATTAGTTCTCCAAACTGGAAATGATATAACCACTGGCAATAAAAGAGTGAACGCACATCTGCACCAACTCTTTCACGGATTACAGCCGATATGGCAGGGGTCGACATTAATCCATTCTGTCCTACCCAAACACGTTGTACTCCATTTGCAGCAGCCATTTTAATTATAACCTGAAAAGTTAAAAAAGAAAAAAAATAGTCTGGAGCATTCAAATCACATGACATATGCATGCATCAGCTACCCAATAGATACTTAAGACTGACATAGATCCACAAAAATATAAACATGAATATTCTGGCACTGAAGAAATGTGTTACAAATGATTCATTTTTTTCTAAATGTTGCTGCAAGGTGTTTCTTTATGCATTTTTCTAATGGAATGTTGCTAATAAGGACTCATGAAAAATAACTCCATTGCTTAGGTAGGCTGGGCCCACCACAATTTCTTCATTTGTGTGGGTGGGGCTGCCATGATTCCCATTGTCTATCCCTAGCAAAACTCAGCTGAAACTTCCAATGGTGATATAGCCTATTGATTTAATGCTTATAATGCTCTTCCAAGTACACTGAAGTGTAAAAGTAAAACCATTTCCAGTTTTTTGGCAAAACATCACAAGCAAGCAACCATCAACATGTAAGAAACAAATCAAGGAAAAGACTCAAATAGATGGTGCCAAAAATACCTGAATGGCATCTTTTGAAAAATAGCAACCATCACCTGAAGAGAAAACCAGGTGTTGGCAGCTCCCAAGGATTCCCCCTCCACAAGAAGAGGTGCCATCTGGAGAAGAAATCGCAATAAAGGAAGCTATAAAAGAAAGAGAAGGTCAAAGACAAAAAAAAGTGATTTAAAGCATCAGAGGTGATCAATTTGTATATGTATCAATGATTGATACTCATGCTGTTTCAAATGAAAACAAGTTCAAATCATGATTTCCGCAATTGCTGTTATTTGCATTGCACCTTGGAACTTCCTGAATAGAGCAAAAAACACAGCAGAAACTGAAATGGTCAAAATATGCAATTATGATATTCTACAGATCTAATGTCATGCAATTCTTGAGCTACCAATCATAGGAAAATAAACGAACTTGATACACATCAAGACCTGCACATAGTATATTTTGTATAAACAGCATCATGCATAGAGTGAATGTCCTCTTCTCGTATTAAACTCAATTGTTATGTGCATGATATAATATTTTATATCCTAAGCACCTACAAGGGTCTGGGAATACTGGGGAAGAGGAGGGTCAGGTTTCTTGTTCCTAGATACACTGTCTAACAACACTGATGCCATGGACCCTCCTGACCATAGGAGCTGCATTTTGTACTTTGCCATTTTATCACCACAAATTTTTTGCTGATATCATGATTCTGCTATAGGAAAAATCTAAGAAAAGGAGTTTTGTTTTTCTTTCCTCTCTGAATTCTAGAGGAGCCAAAGACAGTGTTAAGTAGCTGGACTATGGATTACTTGATTGGAAGTGGGGAATTTTATCCTGGCATCATTGAGACCACACACATTCCAACCAGCTGCAAATGGCTGCATCCTTGGCTTCATGCCTTGAAGATTGCGACAATGCTCAACCCATACTTGTAGGTGACAACATCAAACATTGCTTCAATTTCAATGTTCAGAACATTATTTTCATTATTAAATCCAGAAACCCTCTGATAATGTCCGAATGATTTTTCAGCTATGGTAGTAATGACATGGAATTATGGCAATTATTGTTAGTGTTGTTTGTTATCATTTACCTATAGTTTCTGGCCTTGTAAAAGCTCTGCTTCAAGTTCATCAAATGACCTGGTCATGAGAATCAACAATAAAAAAAAAAAAAAACAAATGAAGCAACAATGGAATATTTCTTTGGTCAATGATTTATCTTCTCCAGTTAACCAAGATCCAAAACTATATTTTAAATAAATAAATAAATGTGTATAATATATGTGTGTTGCGTGTGTGTCGGCAGTTTGAAAATGGCATCTTTTGACTTTTTCCACCATTCCTTGCAAAAGCCTCTGCCACTTTCATGTTTCTTCCTCCCACTGCCATAGCAAGATTACTCAGTATATTGAAAATAAACACCACATCATTGGAGTAACAAAGAAACAGAAAAAGAAATTTGTTTGCTCCCATACAGCATGTTGAGATGAGATCAGCAACCCCACAGCTCTCGAAGAAGGTATTGTCTTTTACAGATGAGAACAAAGGAGCTTGGAAAAGGCACGCATCTCTCTCAACCCGATTCTCATTATTGCTGCCTGTTTTCAATTGCAAAGCAATGTTAAACTAAATGTTAGCAGATATGCAGTATTTATCTGTTTCATAACCTTTAATACTTTGGGTCAGATAAGTCATGCACTTTCGCTCTGTTAAAACAATCAAACCGAATTCCATCCTGAGCATGCACAAACGCACCCATTACAAATTTCTCTATTGAATTTGTCAACCCCCTTCAATTCAAACAAGATGGAATCACTCGATGGGAATTCAAATGAAGCAATGAATATAATTAAAAAAAAAAGTCATCGAATTCAAAAGAGACGAGATGAGATGTGGAAGATCAAGCAGAAAGAGATGGAACCTGTTTTACAGATTCTGCAATCTCGGGTCTGATTCCATCGCCAGGAAGAGCGTTGCTCGGACCGTCATATAACAGAGGATCTATTGGGGTGACCCAGCTAATACCTTTACCTTCTTTAGAACAAACAGAAACATATGAAATCAGATATCCAAGTAAAAATCTCTGAGAAAAAAAAGTAAAAATCAATCCATTTTCAAAGTAAAATAGCAAAAACAACAAATTAAAACCTACAGATAAAAGCATCTTCAGTGAAAAACCCAGAAACAAAAAGGCCCCAAAATCCCAGGAAATCAGATACTCAAGCCATTTTCATCAAAATAAAATCTCAGAAACGCCCATGTCTTCCACTAAAACAACAAAACCCAAAAATAAAAAAGCCCCAAAATTCCATACCTTAAGAGTTCTCTTTCCAGAATGTAGTTGAGATCTTGTCAAAGCCGAGAACTAGGGATAGAATATCCTTTCTTGAAAAAAATGCCGCACATCAAACTCCTTTGGAAGCTTCTACTCAAGACAGTTGGGTGTCATATGAACAACAGTTGGATAGCCCATGATATGGTAGCGGAATTCGAAAACCTGTACGCTCTCTGATTTTGATTTTAAACCCTAAATCATATCACACAAAAACCCTAAATCATTAGTCACAAAACCCCTAAAACTTGCAGAGAGGGATCAAGAGAAAGCACCTGGCTAGCTTCATCTTCTTCTCCAGATTTCTTCTCAGTCTTTTTGTCTCTGTCTCGGTTTCTTTTCTTCTCTATATTTCTCCTCCGCATCTTCTCTCGCGTTTGGGATTTCGAAACAGAAGCGAGAATGGAGAAAGAATAAAGGAATGAAGGAGATGGATTGCGAGCAGAGGGGTGAGAGATCCACAAAACGAATCGAAAACCTTAGAAAATGGCGACGAGAGAATGCGATTAGAGAAATGGTGGAGGTCTCCAATGGCGCAAGGAGAAATGGGGAGGGGGGAATTACCGCGCGCAGGGAACATTTGTGAAAAGTGAAAACAAAAGGCGCGCTAAAATTTTTTACGGTCCAAATATTTGATGACAAAGCTGCTACATGTACCGAAGTTGGGACCAATATTTGGACCGGTTCCAAAGTTCGGTTCCAAAATCAGGGGTGATATTGGGACCGAACTTTGGGACCGGTCCAAGGATCGGTCCCAAAAATTCGGTCCATCCATGTAGACTTTTTCATTTGATGAGGGACGGTTTTTTTATTTGGATATATTAGAAAACAAATTCCCGGCGCGAATTGTGAGCCGGCAAAAACATTGTAAAAAAGTAATAGAACTAAAACTTTTCCCCGGCACAATTAATGCGTCGGCAAAAACATTGTAAAAATATATTGAAAAAAGAATTGTTCCCGGCGCAATTAACACGCCGGCAAAATTAAAATAAAAGGTAGAGAATTTAGTGGGTGAAATTTTCCGGCGATCTAGGTAGGTCACCGGCAAAAATATAACATTTGCTGGTGACAAAAATTTGTCATCGATAAAAGATTAACCTTTGCCGGCGAAAAACAAAATTCGCCGGAGAAAGTCGAACCTTTCCCGGCGAAACTATGTTGCCGGGAAAAGTCTATCATTTACCGGCGAAGTAAGCTTTTTCGCCGGCAAAAGGTATACTTTCCCCGGCGTTTAATAATTGCGCCGGGAAAAAACGCCGGCAAAAATGCAAATTGTTGTAGTGCACCCCATTCAAACTAAATTTTGACAATGTCGCCAAACTCCTAGACCACATTAGTGGTGAAAGATTAAAACTTGCCAATAATTCTCTTTCCCCTCCAAAATGACATTTAGCTACGGCATATAAGTTGCCACTAAATGTGATCACTATAATAACTTCACTAACGTGAGTCTTTTGTGGCAAAGATAAAACTGTGGCTAAAACTGTCGCCACTGAAAGCCAGCTTTCATATAATATATTTTTAGTGGCAATAGAAAGTCGCAAAAGGCGGCGAAAATAAGACAACTAAGCCATTAGCCACGAAAATAAAAAGTTGCCACTAAACTCCTAGACCATTAGTGGCAAAAAAAGAAAACTCGCCACTAAATGTCCTTCCCCTCCAAAATGACCTTTAGCTACACAACATATAAGTTGTCAGTAAATGTGATCACATAATACCTTTAGTGTCAACTTCAAGCTTCGCCACTAAATGTGAGTTTTTAGTGGTGAAAATTAAATTATGGCAAAAAATATTGCCATTAAAAGTCGACTTTCTTTTGATATATCTTTAGTGGCAATATAAAGTAGCCACAAAAAATAAAACAAGCAGTGGCAGAAAATATACCACGGCTAAATGTAAGAATCTAAGAAATTAGTGGCGATCATAAATAGTTATCACTAAAACCGTACACCATTAGTGGCGATAAATTAAAACTTGCCACTAAATCTCTTTCCCTCCAAAATCCCATGGCGCCAAAAATTCCCGCCAAGGAATTAGTGACGAAATTTAGTTGCGACATATAAGTTGCCACTAAATGTGGGCATTATAATACCTTCAGTGGCGACATGAAATTTTTGCCACTAAAGGTAGGGTTTTACTGGCGAAAATTAGACTGTGGCTAAAAGAGTCGCTACTAAAAGCCAACTTTCTTGTAGTGGGAATAGGCTCAATTGCGAGAGAGAAATGAGGGTTTGTAGACAGTGTCTTCTTGGGTTACGACTTCAATACTTGTGAGAGAGGAATAGGCTCAAGTGCGAGAAAGAAATGAGGTTTTGTAGAGATTGGCTTCTTGGGTCATGACTTCAGTGTCTGTGTACGTGAAAATGAGTGATAAGGGTCAAAGTGTGTCTCTTGGGGGCACGGTTTCAGTACTCCGAAATACAAAACCACGACATTTTAATAAAGAGAAATAATTAGTGATAAAATATTTTTGTCTCCTTAAATACAAGAACAGAGAATTTATTATTAGTGACAAAATATTTTTGTCTTCTACAACTTAACCTTACGAGACGAAAAATATATTCATCGCGCAATCAATCACAATAAGCATTACGCAAGTAGAATTTATTAGTGACAAAATATTTTCATCTCCCACAACTTATTCTTCCGAGACAAATATATATTTGTCGCCCATTTAACAGGAAGATGAAATGGCATGATGGAGTGTTTATTGGTGACGAAATATTTTCGTCTTCCATAACTTATCCTTATTGGTGACGAATTAAGTTCATCGCAAAAACAAATTATATTTTGTGATAAAAATGTTCGTCTCCAATGAGCTAAAATAATTCACCCCACAACTTATTCTTCCGAGACAAAAATATATTTGTCGCCCATTTAACAGGAAGATGAAATGGCATGATGGAGTGTTTATTAGTGACGAAATATTTTCGTCTTCCAAAACTTATCCTTATTGGTGATGAATTACGTTCGTCGCCAACACAAATTATATTTTGTGACAAAAATGTTCGTCTCCAATGAGCTCAAACAATTCGCCCCACAACTTATTCTTCCGAGACAAAAATATATTTGTCGTCCATTTAACAGGAAGATGAACGGCATGATGGAGTGTTTATTGGTGACGAAATATTTTCGTCTTCCATAACTTATCCTCATTAGTGACGAATTACGTTCGTCGCAAAAATAAATTATATTTTGTGACAAAAATGTTCGTCTCTAATGAGCTAAAATCATTCACCCCACAACTTATTCTTCCGAGACAAAAATATATTTGTCGCTCATTTAACAGAAAGATGAAACAGCATGATGGAGTGTTTATTGGTGACGAAATGTTTTCGTCTTCCATAACTTATCATTCTCGGTGACGAATTACATTCGTCGCAAAAACAAATTATGTTTTGTGACAAAAATGTTCGTCTCCAATGAGCTAAAGTAATTCGCGCCACCGCAAATGAAATTGGCGCCTTATTTTGGTGACGAAACATTTTTGTCTTCCATAACTTATCCTTATTAGTGACAAATTACGTTCGTCGCAAAAACAAATTATATTTTGTGACAAAAATGTTCGTCTCCAATGAGCTAAAATAATTTTCGCCAACGCAAACGAAATTAGCGCCTTATTTTGGTGACGAAATATGTTCGTCTTCCATAACTTATTCTTATTGGTGACAAATTACGTTCGTCGCAAAAAAAAAATAATATTTTGTGACAAAAATGTTCGTCTCCAATGAGCTAAAATAATTGGCGCCAACGCAAATGAAGTTGGCGCCTTATTTTGCCAGACGAAATTTTGTTTTCGTCTCCTATACTTTTGAAAAAAATTAAAATAAATGACAAAATTTATATTTCATCCTCTTTGGGTGTTCTTTTGAGACAAAAAAAATTTTCGTCATCAAATTTCGTCACAACAGCCTAGATTTCTTGTAGTGAATGAACCAAGTATGGATTTTTGGGGTATTTTGTAATGGGTATGGAGGTATGAAATTGCCTTCATATTTTCATTTTATTATTATTAACTAATGGTTATAAGTGCGTTTTTAGTATATATATTTACATATATAAATATATATTATATAAAATAAACAAAAGTAGGAGGGTCGGGGCTAGGGCTGGGCCGGGCTAGTGCTATCCTAGCCTGGACCCTAAATTCTAGGCTTGCAAAAAATTGAGAAAGCACGGCCCAGGGCTATTTCTTAGAAACAAAAGGCCCTCATTTTAATCGCGTTTTGAGAGCCAGGCCGGGCCCCCTTTATCAGGGCCAAATTGACTGGCTTATTTGCTATGATATTGTGATTGTTAAGTGGCGTATATAGTGCATTCTCTGTCAATCCAGGAGTGAGCTTGTCCTTTGTGGGTCTCCCCTCAAAAGAATAAAATCGCCATGATCATCACTCCTTTAATCTTCTGAAACATGTATTTGAATAATCAAAGCAACACTCTGAAATGAAGGACAGTGTCAACTTCGCGGTTCACGCATGAAATTGCATTAACCTTTCTATTGTATCAGAGTATCCTTAGCTCGTGTGCTAAATTGTAAAAATCATTCCAAAGTCAGAACATGATGCTGGAGAAGAATGCCGAAGCCCAATCAATGAGAAATGCGGTTATTCATGCAGGCACATGGGGTTTTTGGACTGTGTTCTCTAAAATACCTGATTCAGAGTTACTGCGAACCTCACACCTCCGGCAACTAACAGCCAGTAGCCTTTACATCTGTGCTTCTGTTCCAAAGTTTAACTTGGTCTAATCATCTATTAAGAATTCACTTAATTGTTCTCAGTCCTTGGAACCCACGGATGACTCGGACAGGGTTGGAGTCGAGTTGAGTATTGAACAATGTTTTATACTTGTCTATTTTATCTCCACTCACTGCAGCTATACAGAGGTGATGCCTTGTACATTTTCTGGCTAAATTTATCATCTGAGCAACATATTTGTGTGTGGAAAAAAGGAGAGAAATGATATAACAATATGCAACTAATATTGGAAATTTTCAAAAACAAGAAATTCAAGGTCTTGATTATATTTTCTTGGAAAGCACTTTTCATATTCATGCATTTTTCATGTAGAAAAAGTATTGGAATCTCATGAAAAATAACCCTTTGAGAACCCACTTCTTATTTGGAAATTTACGTTCTTTTATATGTAGCCTGGAGGAAAGAATCATTTATAAGAGATCCTTCAACTTATCTTGTTAGTTTATTATGAACTTCAACCCTAATTGGTGGACTCATCCAAAATGAGGAGCTCTTTATTTTGAAACTTGTTGCTATGTAACTAGCCTTGAAGCATTCATTTTCTATTTTTTTCCACCACCACCCTTCTTCTTCTTCATATATATATATATATATATATATATAAATTTGGAATTTGAAGGGCAAAAAGAAGATGGGACATTTACCACAAAAATTTTCTTAAATAGGGTAACCACAGTTGAGGACCCTAAATTTTCATAATGAAGGCCAAGGACCTCCAGCACAAATTATCTTCTATTTTTTTTCCCGTTTTGCCCTTTTTTGTTGATGTCAACATTACTAGTTCCATATTCTGTCATGAGTAATATTTGTTGGCATCAACAAGACATTCGTTGACATCAACATAAAATTGTGTCGATATCAACAAAAATACTCAGTTATTACAATCAGTGACCCTATGAATTTATTGATGTCGATAGAAGATTTGTCGACATCAACATAAAATTTTATTGACGTCAATAAAAATGCCCAGTTAACAGTATGAGTAACCCTGTGAATTTGTTGACGTCGACAGAAGATTCGTTGATATCAACATAAAATTGTGTTGACGTCAACAAAAACCCCCCAGTTAGTGACAACAAAAATTGAGTTTTCCATTGTTTAGGGTTTTATTGACATCAAGCAATCTCTTTTTCACTGTGATTGAGAAAAAAGGGATAGGGCGTTGATCTCTTTCTTCTCTTTTTTCTATTATAATGTTGCTATTGATTTGGGGTGAAGAAATTTTTTTTTTTTTTTAGTGTTATGTTGACATCAACTAACCAAGGGCAAAAACAGAATGAAATATTGGATTTTGGGCTGGAGGCCCTTGGTCGTCATTATAAAAATTTAGGGTCTTCAGTTGTAATTACCCTATTTAATGGGATTTTTGAAGTGAATGTCCCAAAGAAGATTCTCCTGCACAGGAGTTCTGGAACTTTGGTCCACATTTCTTTAAGATTCTTGGAGTGATGAATCTTGAACCTTGATATCTCTTGCTGTTTAGTGTGATCTATTTATTTGTAAGGACCCAAATTCAATTATGACTTGATGTAATGGTAGTTTATTAGTAGTATGATTGGATGTCTGAATGCTTGTCTTCTGTGCGTCTGATTTCGTGGGTTTACGTAGCCATTCGGTCATTCCATGGACTTCATTAGGGCACGTTTGTGCACACACCCTTTCTGCGAAAAGGAAAAATTGCCACGTTAGCAGGTTCTATAGAAATGGAAACCATGGAAAATAATTTCTGCAGAATTTAGAAATTCATGTTTGGTGCGAATGTTTTTTCCCTCGTTGAATTGGTGCGGTTGTGGATTCCTTATAGAAAATAAAATTTTCTTGTTTGGTGAAATAATTTTTTGGGAAAAAATAACATAACATGTATATTATTTATTCAACATCAAATATTAATTTATTTAAAGAAATAAAAATGAAAAAGTTGTAAGGTCTTGGGTTGAAATGGAAAAGAGTGAGAAAACGAGGGAGGATTTTTTCTAGAAAATTCATTTCCCATACCTCCTTGTAAGAAACCCATTGCTAGCATTAGCAAGGAAAATGCTGACGAGGCAGGAAAGCGTTTCCATGGAATTGTTCAGCACCAACTGCCTGAAAAATGAATTTTCCCAAGAAAACCATCTACTTTTCTGTAGAAAAGTGTTATACAAACATGCGCATGCTTGTGTATAGGCAATTTCCATGAAAAGATGAAATTGCCACATCAACAAAGTATATGATTTTTAAGTACATCAGGAAAAGGTTTTCCACGGAAGTTAGAAATTCATGTTTGGTGCAAAACTTTTTTTCCTCGATGAATTGGTGCTAATGTTATTTGGTGCGGCAACGGACTCCTTATTAAAAACTAGTATTAAAGAGGGGAGTGATGAAAAGAAATAATAAAAAGAGAAGATGTTTTCTGTAGAAATGGACTTCCCATACCCCCATACGAACTCTATTTCCAGTCTATTCAAGGGAAAAGATGATGTGGCGAAAAAGCATTTCCGCAGAAAATTGCCATACCAAACGCATGAAAAAATAGTATTTCATAGAAAAATATTACCTTTTATGCAGAAATGGGTTACAAAAACATGCCCTTACGGACTGTGTGGAACTCGGACACTACTTTATCGCCGATCCTGTTGGTGGTAAAGAGCAAATCATTAATTAGAGAGATTTACTTCCCAATCGATCTCTAAGGTTGTTTTAGTCGACCCTGAACACAATATAAAGTTATTGCCTCTAAACACTCAATTAAGCCCTGAAAGCCCTCTTTTGTCATCCCTCTTCATCCTTGTAAGACCCCGAATTAGTTTATCACGATTGGTGTCAATTAATTGGACGCTTAGGCTTAAGTGGGATTAGCGGTCGTTTGATTAGAGTATGGTTTGACTTAGTCTCAGTCATAATAGCTTTGGGGAGTTTTGAGAGCGTTTGGATTCAGTCTGACACGCTCAGGCGGGGTGCCCTTGGTTACACGTGTAAGCATGGGGGCTGATTCTTTATTTTTGATAAATTATGATTTTCATTCCTTTTGAAAGATTTTGTTGTTATTCACAACTTCCGTATTCATTCCATTTGTGTCTGAAGCCAGAAACCCGGTTTTTAGCCAAAGGGGTAAAACGGTCTTTTCACACTCAAATCTGTGCATGATTTTCAAAATCTCCAAACCATGCGAAATTATACTTTTTGGAAACTAGATTTTTCAAAGAACAATTATTCCTTCTTTGTTCTCTAGCCATTTGAAGCTTTAGACCTGGTGGGGCCCACTCCCCACTTATACACAACATATCTCTCTCCTTCACCCTCATTCAAACCTCATCTCAATTCCAGAAACTCAGAAAACTGATGGATTCGCTTATTTGTTCGTGGGACTACTAGGGTCAGTGGACGTGAGAGTCTGTGGGGCTTAACCCTTTCGTGACCAGAGACAAAGCGAATATCAACTTTTTTGTACTGGTATGCTAAATTTTCCACTCTACTTGGAATTGACAAGTGGTGGTCCATAGATCCACCTTCACAAGTAGAAAAGAAAATTAACATTTTTTCTAACTTTCATTGCACATGTGTTAAGAAAAGAGACATGATTTGATTTGAATGCCGTGAAAGGTGATTTTCAATTGTTTGCCATGAAAGGCGATGTTTTTTTTGTAGTGAAAGGCGGTGTTTTTGCAATGAAAGGCGATTTACAATTCTTATAAAAAAGAAAAGACAGGAGTTGTGATTTTTTACGTCTTTTAAAAAAGTACAAAATACAATGAAAAGTAAGAAAAATGAATCTAACTTCTCAAGAGATTGCGGGGACTCGTTCAGATTGACGGTTGCAAGTCATGTTTGGACTTCGCCGTCATCCTTCGAATGAGAACAAATGATGCTTTTAATTCGCTTGGCTCGCCTTGAACCTCATATTTTTAGAGGATAAAGACCAAGAGGAGATCATATATCCAATAAAAAGTTAAGTAGATGGGCTGAAAAGCCGCGTCTAAGCCATGGAGACAGAAGGAGTTCTCTCTAGGATTTGCGTGTCGTGTGCATCATGCTTTGGAATGGTGGAAATGGCCTCCTTTTATAGGCTTTTGGTAGCCATGATGGGAGTTTATGAGCTTTAAATGCATTAATTGCATTAATGCTCCATGATGGGAGGAGTTACAAGTTTTTAAATTTGTATTTTTGTAACTCTTTTTTATTTGCTTTTGATTGGCCGTTGGAGAATAATGGCTTTTAATTGCCTTTAAACTCCATGATGGGAGGAGTTCCATGGTTTAATGCCATGATTGTGTTTGACTCGTAACTCCCATTCCTTGGCTTCTAATTGGGCCGTCCAAAACAATGAGTAATTGACCACATTAATTTGTCATAAAATGGGTCATCAATTGCATTAAGTATCTGCCAAAGCTTTTGAAGAGTCGCAGGCCGTGCAGCGTCTTTTGGAATTCTTCTCGTGATGTAGGAAGCCTTGACCGCCGATGGATCTTCATGCTGATTGCTGTAGAATGATCATGTAATTTCAGACATTAATTGTTACCAGTGGGCCGTTACCATCTGTCTTGTCAATTTTCCGATCGGTCGGACAGAAAGTGTGCTTTCTTGGTCGGTCGGTTGATGATTTTGAAGCGTCTGATGACGAACCCATGATTTCGACGGTGGATCTGTGATGTTGAAGCGATCGACGGATTTCGTGCCCTTAAAATAAGATTTTTGGAAAATCATAGAAGTCAAACATCACGAAATGCGAAATGAGACCCAAAATGGGTTTTCGGCGAAAAATCAGGGTCGCTGGCGACCATAGGGCATTTTTGCCCCTTTTAGTTTCCTTTTTCAATCGTTTTCTAGTTTTTCCACTTCTTTCTTCTTTGATATTTTTCTTGGAATTTTTGCACATGTTTTGGCATGACTTCCCTGCAGAAAACTTGACGAGAAACCGAGAAAATCAGAGGGCAAAGTTTTTGATTTTCCAGGCAAGCCGAAGACTTTGTCACGCAGAGTTGTCGATTTGCCGTCAGAAGCCAAAACTAGGTCAAACGTTGTTGAAATGACCTGAATATTGAGGTGAAGCCTCCTGAGCATTAAATAAGACCAACCACATACTTTTGTTTGAGTTTTGAATCCATGTGGGGTACGTCCTGCGCATGTAGACTTGGATTTTTCATAAGGAAGATTCCGCGCTTTGATGTATGGTCAGCCGATGTCCGATTGACCTGAAACTTGACATGGAGCCTATTAGAGTCATTTTAAGACGATCCATTAGTTCCGACTTGGAAATCATGGTCGCATAGAGCTCCACTGCCGGAGGCCTGATTTAGCTTCCGGGAGTCAAAGTTTGGTCAAATGTTGTCGAAATGACCTGAAATTCGACGTGTAGCCCTTTGGAAGTATTTTGAGATCACCCATGTGCTTTGTTTGATGAGTGATGACCTCGGTAGTACCCACCGCTGAGAGACTTGATTTTGCTGCTTGAGGGTTGATATAGTATCAAACGTTGTCGGTTCGACCTGAAACTTGACACAGAGCTTGTTGGAAGTATTTCGAGATCATCCATAGACTTTGATTGAAGATCTAACGTCTTTGATGCTGTCATCGCAGGGAGAGCGGACTCTTCTACGACTTTTTGCGTTTTGGGCCAAATGGTGTCGGAATGGCCTGAAATTTGATATAGAGCCTTCTAGTGGCATTTTGGGGCAAACTTTGTGCTCTGTTTTGTGAATCGAGGTCTCCAGCTTCATCGCCACCGGGAGCTCTTGTTCAGCCATTGGAAGAGTGAAGATAGGAAAAAAAATGTCGAAATGGCCCAAAACTTCACGTGTACTCTTCTTATGACTTTCTTGAAGAATCTTGCAGATTTTGTTTGATTCTGACAAAATTTGATACTTGAAGTAGTATTGCCTGCTTGTGGTGGGATGCAGCTTCATATAGCTTCTTGATGTTGAAAGTGTATGAAAAGGCAAAGTGATATTTTTGGTGTCAACAGTCCCATGTGGCCAATTTTCTTTTTTTAAAATATCTTGTAGGAGTGATGACACTGCCCCTCCCCTATACACTACATAAGCAACAAAACCATTGCTCCCCTTTTTCTTCCTCCTCCTTCCATTCCTCTCCAGTGATCTCGATGCTCCTCTCCTCCCCTGCTCTCCTATACAGTTGTTCTAGATTTCATTTCTCACCTAATTTTTGCATTTTATTGTCACATTGTGTAGTATTGAAGCACTTTGAGGTATTATTCTTGTCTTCCTCCTCCACTTTGTGCCCCACACCATGATTTACTTAGGTTTGTGGTTTTCTTTCTATCCGTCAATGTTCTTCTGATATTGCATACTAAACCACTTGTTAAGCATGCATTCCATTAGTTTTGTGCAGTCATTCCGTTTATATGCACTAATGTGATTTTCCACCTTCATTGAGTTGAAGTTGTTGGTTTACAACTTGTAGTACTCGTTTAAGAGTAAAAAATAAGCTATTTGTCGAATGTCTTTCATTATTTTTGCCTCTTATATGATTGTAATATAGTATACTGAGTGTGTTTAGATTCAATTGTTCATGTTGGAATGCAGTGTATGGATGCTTTGTAGTCTGTTTCTTGTTTAAGAACATGCTAGAATGGATTTCTGGGTACAACACATTGGTTTGTCATCTCACCACTCAAAGGCTCATTTGTGATAAGACAATGAGCTTTGTACAGTTTAGATGTTTTAAAGATTTTTTTATGGTACTTTATAATCTCAATTAAGTTATGGAAGACCATGGATGTATGATATGAAATGGGATCCATGGTATGTGAGACAAAACTTTTATGTTTATTCATGGAAAAACTATTATACTATATTCTATGAACTTGGAAACACCAAAGAGAAGCTTAGATTGTTTATGTCGTAAGTGGAATGGAATTAGGTCTTCTTGCATAATAGATCAACTGAAGTAGTGTCAAACCCCCGAGATTGGGTCGAATTGTGAACCAATCTTAGAGAGCGAGAATTAAGGCTAATTAAAAGTATGCCCTCTAATTACATTTGTGGCCCAATTCTGGGTGAATCAAAGTTTGTAGTGAGGTTATGAATGATGATCAGCCACCATAATAAAATTGCAGGAACAATAATTCATACAATATGCACAGATGGTGAAGAAAAGACAATATACAACGACAAAGTGAAAGCAAGTAATAGTAGTGCATAAGTTCAAGTATAGTTACAAAATGTCCTAAGTTAGATTGGAGGCCAACAATAAACCATGGCCCAAACTAAACATCTTTATAGTAAAATGTATCAAGTTTGAGGGAGGCGAACCTAGAATACATTCGGGCAAACTTGATAAAATAATTGCAATAACACGATTGCGCACCCATTAACTCACATAATAAGCGCATGGCTGGTGTCTAAGGGTTCCAAAGCCAATGGTCATGGAAATAAGGCTAAGGGTTTTGAATTTCCAAACTTCAAAATCCTGGGAATAAACCAACAGTTGACCATGGACCCTTCACGGTCAACTGTGGAGTCTTATGGTGAGCTCCATGTCTAACTGTGAGCTCACTAAGAGACAAGCTCTGGCGGACCCCTATCTTAGTTTTACAGTATCCTCGAGAAAGAGAGGTTTCACGACTAGGCGTTCCTACAATTAGCCCTGGAATCTCCACGGTTAGCCAAGAGCTAACCGTCGTGTAGCTCACGGTTAGCTACCTAAAGCTTCACGGCTGACCATGACTCCTTGAGAGTTGACCGTAACCCTTCAGAAACCGGACTTGAGAGGGGTCGAGGCGGATTTTAGGGGAGCACCTCTCCCCATCTCCAAGGGGGATCTTAGCATCATCCAAGAGGCCTATTTCATATATCAATCCATCTAGTTAAGGGCCATTAAATCATTCCTTATTGAATCACCTTAAATTCCTACTTTCTATCCAAAACCACATAAATGAGCTTAAATGAGGGTAGCTACAACAATAAAAGCATATGATCAAGACCACACCTTAAATTCCCTCTTAGTCACTTGCCTCAAATGGATTTGCACAAAATCCTATTTTTGGTACCTAGGGTTTGAATACCTTTTGTTCAACACCACACCACACCAATCCAAGGCTACACATTACCGTCATACATGCAAACAAAGAAAGAAAACACATCTAAGACATGAATGCATGATCCTAGCACGATGCAAATGAAGTTATATATGAAGATAAAAAAATGAATGACTTACCTCGAAAACGAAGATGAGGTAGAAGACGTTGAGGATGATGAGGATGGAGCTCCTAGAAGCTTTGAGAACTTTGTGAATGCTTGAAATCCTTAGAACCTTAAGCTTGAGAGTAAAACAATGGGAGGAGTAGAGTGTAGAGAAGAGAAAAGATGAAATGGAATGAAGGGGTAAGGGGAAATGGGGTTTAGGTTCGTAGAGAAAATTTATGCTAATTACAAATTAGGGCTTGAGTTCTTTTTGGAGAGATTTTTGGGAAATTACAAATAAGGGCTTGAGCTATTTGAAAATGGACTCATAGGTGGGATATGGGTGATTGGATGTTGAGTGCCCCCACATGAAAAATGTCATGGATAATGAGAGCTACCCAATTGCACTAATTTTCTAAAATTACATTCGGCCCCGCCTAATTTGCCTAAATTAAGAAACACCCCTCTACAACTCTCAAACGTACACGGATCGCTCAGAAAGTCCCTAATGCTAACATGTTAGACTACTAAATTCGATTAACTAATCTTAAGTATAATCATTAATACTATTCCACTTAATTAAGTTGTCTGTCGTTGTCAACGTCTCCATCCTGGAAGGTTCTTACCAGGCCGCGATGGTTCCCGCCGTGTGCAAGTTGACTAGGGATGCCAGGAAGCTACTCAACTTAATTTACACTCTCAACGACCCTCAATTCCCAATCGTCGTGCGCAACGTATCCTACATCATGATGTCTAATATATAGTGTGATCTTGGACAATAGACTTCTCCAAGATGATGCCAGTGTGCAGCCTTATGTGTGGAATGGGCAATACAGTTACACTCAGCCGTTTGATGCCATGCTTGGAAGCATTTGATGTGCTCTACGTAAGGAGCACGACTTGCACGATGTGGACTCACACATAGTTAGTGGTTGGCGAACTGATGGGCCCAAGATCGAGGCCTCGCATCAAAATGCCAAGATATACATTCGCAACTTTGTCAAGCATGTCCACAAACGCACACCAAGGAATAACAAACTTGCTAGCATCTTCATTTACTCCCTCGTGGATGGGTATATGATTGACATGATTATAGAGGAGTCTAAGCATCTTGGAGTGGAACCCTATCTTCCAAAAGGAGCTCTTGTTGCTCCCTGTTCCTACCATTGTTGCTTATGTTGCTACTGGTATATATTACTCTTTTTATTGTAATAAATAAACTAGTGAGAACTAGCCTTTGTTGGTGGGATTTTTTTTAAAGGGGATATGACATATTAATCCTCCTTAAATCTCATTTCTCCAATTTAATGACTAAAATTCAAATAATGTTGCAAGAGTCGATTGACTTTGGTCAACATATTTTTTTAGCCTAGCTATTTGCCTTAGATCCCTTGATATCATGGGATCCCAATATTCAGTATCCCTTTACACCTCTCCTTCTCTTTTCACTTGTAAGATCATCACTGAGGTGAAATTGGGGAGCTTGAGCTTATTGGACTTTATGGGTTGGAAAATCAGGCGAGAGTAAAAGATCATTCATTTTCCCTTTTGCAAGTTGTTATTTATTACTTTCAGTAACAACCAATGTTCCCATGATGTTATGGGATATATCAGTTTCTATAATATAGCCTTTATGCAACCAACAATCAAATTTATTTTTTGTTGAATACAAAAAATGACATTTTGTGAAAAGTGAATACAAATGTGACCACCATTTCTCATGTTCTTTCATTTGGGAACTTTCACTTTAAAATGTTTCATAAAATCCATGATATCATGGGATTTATCAATTTACATAACATAGGATTTTTGCAGCAAGCAAGCAGATTTATTTTTAACAGAACACAAAAGATGGCTTTTTGAAAAGTAAATACACTTGTGATCACTATTTCCAATGTTCTATCATTCGAGAGATCGATTCTCACCTTAAGATGCTACATGAAAGTCATGATACCATGGGACAGTCCCATGAATCATGGGATTTATAAGTTTTTGTGACATACGCTATTCTCATGATCTTATAGGCATGCTCTCCCGATTTTCCGACTTGTGAAGTTTGATGTACTCAAGCTCTCCCAACTTCACCTTAGTGATGATCTTGCAAGTGAAATGGGAAGGAGAGGTGAAAAGGGAAAGTGGTTGAAAAGAATGATTAGGGTTTTTACTTTTTTACATTGGGATCCCATGATATCATGGGATCTGGCGCAAAAAAAGTAAGAAAACGTGTTAACTAGAGTCGACTTTGGTGACATTATTTGAGTCTAAGTTATGCAATTGGGGAAATTGGATTTAAGGAGGATTAATATGTGAAATCCCCTTTATTATATGATATGATAAAATCTCATTTGTTCTTGCTTCTCCTTTAGTTTCTTCTCCCATGGCATGGATATGGACATGGATGGAACGAGTACCAATATTAATTTTACGTCTGAGTTACAAGAAGCTTAAAATAGATAGGGAGATGGGGGTTTTACCAAAAGGTCCCCCAAGAATTGGTGAACAAAAAAATGGCCCTCAAATTCCAATATCGACAAGAAAGGCCCTCAAATTTCAATATTGACCAAAAAAGCTCTAAACGAAAATATCCCCACTCATTTCTTCTTCCTTTTTTTTTTTTTTCTTTTCTTTTTCTTTTTTTGTTGTTTTGCCAAGTAGGAGTATCGCCTTACCAAGGAAGAGTCAAAGAATCCTTAACATTGTAGGGATTTGAAGAAAATTTGTATGCGTCGTTGAGAATCCATATGGAGGACCTCGGTGAATGGGCGGATATGGAAGAGAGGGCAATTAGTTTCATGTGACTCAACCCCTCGGATGAAGAGTTACTTGATGTCATGGATGAAGAATTTGCTTCGGGACTTTGGGCTAAGGTCAAAAGATTGTACATGACAGCCCATTCGAGTAATGGAAGTGAAGATCCATGTCAATTTTACGCCTAAGTTACAAGAAGCTTAAAATAGATAGATAGGTAGATAGATAGATGAGGATCTAACTCCCCTTAGACTTGGTGAAGACAAAAAACGCTCTCAAATTTTAATATTGACAAAAAAGGCCCCAAATGAGGATATCCCCGCTCATTTCTTCTTTTTCGTTTTTTGCTGTTTTGCTGAGCAGGGATCGATCGCAGGTTGGCAAAACAAGAAGAAAAAAAAAAAAAAAAGGAGAAGAAAAGGAACAAGAGACGAGCAGGGATATCCCCGTTCAGAGCCTTTTTGGTTGATATTGAAATTTGAGGGTCCTTTTGGTCTTCAACAAGTCTAAGGGGATTATAAAAAAAAAAAAAAAAAAAACCTCCAGATAGATAGATAAAATGCATGCAGGCAGCTCCCTTGCCGGGGCCGCTATTGAGGCAAAATAATTAAAAGACTACGAATGCAAATAACTAGTTTAGATTCTCCTCATCCACAACAATACAATACAAATAAACAAAAGTGTGAATGGAAGAACCCAGCCTTTCATACCCAAAACCCAGGCAAGGTTGCTAATCAGTCCAATCCAGGCTTGCGTCCAACGGAATCTGAATCCATTTAGGTGAGCCTTGAAATGCATCTGGGTCCGTTGGGCTAACCCGGATATGTTTTTTAGGGAATGAAAATGTTAATGGGCCAGATCTGAGCCGAGAAACACAAACCTTTTTGAATTGATCTATTATGCATGGATCAGGATTATATAAATACCAAATAAAATGATATTAAAAAGAATCTGCATGCTCCTACCGCCACCATATAAAGAGTATTTTTATGTATTTTTATGTATTATTGTTTTATCTTTATTTAATTTTTAATTTGTACTTTGCATTGAAGACCTGATCTGGATCCAATAACAGGTTTGAGACAGTGGACTTGGGCCTGACAATTTCCCAAACAAATAGTTTTGGAACCTATTTATTTATTTATTTTTAAGGTATCCGTGTTTTGGGAAGGAGGTAGACCTCAGGTGAGATGGGATGCCCTTAGGTGAGGGAAGAGATCTCGGATGAAGTAAAATAGCCCTAGGTGAGGGAAGGCAACTACTCAAAATTCAAACTCTATGCGGCCAAGTAAAAACAGACACCTCTTACCACGGGGGTAAGATGGGTCCGTTCTTTTTTGGTATCAGTGTTGAACTCAAACTGCGCATCATTTTGATCCAACACTTTAACTTGAATAGAGTTGCCCAACTCTCCGGATCTCTTGTTTGGACCAAACAGGGAAACCCAGTTTGGACCCATGAGGGGGTCACACGTGGAGGAGATGCCCCTTTTTTTTTTTTTTTAATTCATTGGAGGGGATGAGTTGTCAGCTGATCTGACATTCTTCTCCCATGTGTCACCCCTTCATTGGTCCAAACAGGTTTCCTGTTTGGTCCAAACACGGGATCGAGATTCAACGCTCAAATATGGCTCATCACAGAGTATATGTTAAAAAAAAAAAAATGCCCTCTTCTTGACATAGCTTCTTCTTTCTTTTTAATTATAATATAAATAAATCTTTATACTATTTATCCTTTTAACGCAGTTCACTAAGGTGTCTTTTTTTTATTTTTTTATTTATTCAATATGATGAATGCTATTTTTATAAGGTGCCTTTAGAATTAATATGAAGCTCATAAAGATTTTCGAAAATAACCTATTTTATAATTCAATTTAAACCACATAATGTGGATTAACTGCGGTTTTGGGACATGATGGGATTGGCTTTTCTAAAATTCAATATTTAACAATTTTACCCTCCAAAAGAGAATACTGCAACCATACAACTGTCAATGCATGGATGATAAAAATTACATATGAACTCCTGGTTGGAGAAGGAATTCCCACAAAGAAGAAAATAGATTGCAAAATCATTTTTAACAATTTTGAAAATAATGGGTTATCACCATTTTGTCACAATCATGTTTATGATGCAATATTTTGAAAATAGGCCCAATCACATCATGCATTGATCATCCAAGATGTTAAACTACAATTATTCACTTCAAAAAAAAAAAAAAACAGAAGAAGAGAGAGATTGCAAAATCATTGTGCAAAGTAATGAGACACCCCTGCATTGTTTTTGATAATTTGGTTGCTCCCAAAGCACCACCACAAATCTGACTCTACCAAGTCGCTGAAACAATTGGCGAGTGTAGTGAAATACAAAGATAACAAGATAGAAGTTCTCATGTTGTTCCTAGCATTCCTCTTAGATGACCTTGGATTTCAACCTCTCTACCAAATTCATCCATGAACTGGCAGATGTGCCCCCAGCAGAAATGGCACACTTTGCTTCTTCTCTAACTCGCGCGGCACTGACCCTGATGCCTGCATTATTCATGAACTCCTGCAACTTCTCTCCAATCTCAGCACCCATCACCACCTCGGCGTTGTCCCCACCCCAGCCCCATTTCCTCTCCCAAATGCCCAACCCACTTCTCTCCACGACCCCTGCGTTTATCCTCTGATCCCCAGCTTGCGGCCACGCTAAAACAGGCACTCCATGCCATGCTGCCTCTGTAACTGAATTCCACCCGCAGTGGCTCATGAATCCCCCCACTGCAGGGTGCCCCAGCACCCCCCACTGCTCCACCCAACCATTCACCACAACCCCCTTCTCCTTCACCCTCTCCAGGAACTCATCACCCACCAATTCCCCCAATGTCACCATGTCCTCTTTATCCACAACCTTGCTCTTAACAGCCCACAGAAACCGACAATTGCTCTTTTCTAACCCCTCCGCCAACTGTTTGATTTGGTCCCTAGAGAGCGCATTCCTGCTTCCAAAACTCACATACATCACAGACCTTGCTGGTTGCGCGTTGAGCCATGAGAACAGCTGCTGTTTTGTGCCTTCTCTGCTATGCTCGAAACTGCAGCGCTCCAGAGGCCCAACTGTGACCACCGGTGGAAAGGCGGGTACTACAATGCCTTTGTTGAGTGCCATGAGAGTGTTGGGCTCCAGCGCGTCAAAAGTGTTCACTATGATTCCATCAGCTTTCATGAGCGCAAGGCCATTTTCCATGACAGTGGTCTTGAATAAATTCTTAGGAAGTAGTAGTGGAGGAGGGATATCGGAGTTTGGAATGGGTTGTAGGCCAGGGATTTGGAGTTGACAATTCGCGTCGAAAGTATCCGACTGGGCAGTGATTGGGAAGTAGGAGAACAAGGCAAGCGTTGCAGCGCAAGAGGTGAAAAGGACATAGTTGGAGAAGGGGAGATTAGCAACAGCATCAAAGATGGAGGACGTGAGGGTGATGTCAGTTATAAGGGCGGAGATAGGGGGTGATATGGATGTTAGGAGAGAAGGGAGCAGGTGTGCAGAGCGGCGAATGGATTCCCATTGAAGGAAGAAAGGATCTGCAGGGGAAGCAGTGGAGGGTTCATTGCGGGGGAGGTGAAATTCCATGCAGTGGATTTGCGGGTAGGTAGAGAAGAAGTGCGACAAATGAGAGGACTCAGCAGAGGAAACTGTGGGGAGGATGGAGATGAATGTAACACTGCAGCCGCGAGCGTCGAGCGCCACGGCGAGTCGAAGAAATGGGGCCAGATGCCCCATGCCGGCGCTTGGAAAGAGGGCTACGTGCATTGGAGCAATGGAAGAGTCTGTCTGCATTCTTTTCTTTTGGGAGTTTCAAACTAGGGTTGCTCTAACCCTTATTCTTGTTTCAGATATAGTCTTCTCAGAGTTAAGAGTTAGAACAGCATGATTCAGAGACTGGCTAGATGGACGACCAATGCTTCCACAAACCTATGAATCTGCAAAAGTAGGTAACACAGCCAAGTTATTTGGAGATGAGAATAATACCATGCCCAGCCTTCATAGGTCTGGCCTGGAAAGGTTTTTGAAGCCATGAACTAGATGTAGGCATAACAAGTAAGCACATAGTACAAGAGCCTTGCTCAGGCTTCTCTGTCTTCAGCTGTTGGCCTGGCCTAACTCTGCTACTTTCAGATTATAGTTGGTGAAATGTTTGATTGATGATATGTAAACTATATGTTTTCTGTTTTCTGCATATCATCAATTCAGAAGTGAATCAGTGCATGCCTTACTATTTAGAGTGAAAATTGAGTGAGGTTTTTCTATGCTCCACTATCCAGGATGAATATGATATTAGGCTTTTAGCTCCTCTTATCAGCTCTGCGCTTAGGGCCAACAAAGAATGGTTTAACGCTCTGTGAAGTCAAAAGTGTCTCATCTTGCTCAAACGGGGTTATTGAGAAACAGGGGCTAGTAGTAGTATAAGGAATAACGGATAAGGATGGATATGCACACAAAAGGTAGCATTGAGAAACACAATACACCCCAGCTAGCAAAAGTGTCTCATCTTGCTCAAACGGCTTGATTTTTAGCTGGATAGATTGTATTATACGTTATGTACCACTCACCCATCTAGCCAAAAACAAAGACGGGTATATTATGTTGATTTTCATTTTAATAATTCTTTTGGAACCATTGAAACTATTTTTTAAGAATCATACCAATACTAGATCGGTATGTATCACAGCTATAGCAAGGATGTACCCGGTTTTGGTGGAACCCATGTTTTCAATTGCTTTCCTCTCTTTTTGGAAAGGAAAAAAAAAAAAAAAAAAAAAAAACACCTTACCTCAATAATTGATACACATGCAGGTGGTACTCAAACAAATTGGGAAGTACTTTTCAAAAGAATACCTGATTATTCTTTCCTAGCATTTCCCTTCCTTTTTCTTCTTTTTTTTTTTTTTTTTTGAATTAATAATGCAACGATTTTCGAAGTGACAGTTGTGACGGCAATAATAATAAATAGATTAGACAAAGGATCCTATCTACCCTTCCATACTTACTAGTCCACACTACCAAGTACCAACTAATCCCAATCCTTATACAGAGTATACTGTGGGGCCTTGCCAGATTAAAGACAGCATGTATGTTATTATTATTATTATTATTGAAAAAGTATTATTATTATTCTATTGTCATTTGCAAATAATCAACTCATCCAACCGACCCACTATACAAGTTCCTAACCAACAAAATAAAAAATTAGGAATAATCAATCCCCTCTCATCATTCTATAGTAGATGCCTTACTACTGACTCAATACTGATTCATGGATTGGCAGCATGTAGGTTAGCTCTGTGCCAACAATCAGATTAAGTTAGATGTGGCAAAAAAGGGATTATCAACGGAAAAAGTAAATAGTTTTGTTTTAACCTCTTGTTTCATAGACTTTGATCCATGTCCAGCAACCTCCACTGAATCCGTTTTTTTTTTTTTTCCCCCTCTAGAGAAAGTTTGGTGGAAAAGCCATGGAAGAGTAGGTGCTCTCTCTCAATAAGTTGATCACATGCGATGAAATTTAGGTGGGATGGTGAAATGAATGCTATAGAAGACGCGGAAACCGATTTAATTTTAAAATCTCCATGTCTCTATGTATCCCTCAAAAACCTCTTCTGATTTCTCTCTACCTCCCTCTCAACTTACCTTCCTCTATCAATTCAACTCTCTCCCAATCCCAACCTACTCTTCCTCTCTCTCCCCTGATCTGTCAGTCTTTTGGGATGAGAACTCGCAGGCACCAATGAGCATGATACGTACCTATTATTTAATTTTGGTATTTTATATCTTATTAGAATTTTTTTAAAGAAATTAGGTTTTTCAGATTACTTAATTGTATTTAAAATAATGTTGTCCAGATTGTATGTAAATAGGCTTTATGCATGTGAAAGAGTTGAGAGATAATGGGTTAGTAGAGTAGTGGATAGTGGGTTAATGGAGTAGTGATTTAGTGGTAGAGTTGTTTTAAGTTTATAGTAGTTTTAACAATTATGAAATATCTATAAATATTTGTAGATGCTGTATTGTTGAACATATGAATGAAGAATAATTTTAAACGAACAAGGCTTTGCTCTTGTCTAAGGAGATGTGGTTCTCCTGGAATTGAATCTTTTAGGAGGTCTCTGCCCCTGAAGTGGACTCTTTATTTTTCGTTTTAATTTTTATGTTTTATGTTTATTTTATTATATAAAAAGGTAGTATGAGAGCACTTGTCATAGATATTACGTACGTTCTCTCTCTAATAAAATCCCCAAAGCCCTCCATCCCCAAATATATACAGACTCTCTCGCCCTGGGAGACCTCCCAATACAAAGATATGGTCAATCTTTCATCATTGTGCCTTTCCACTCCTCTCTTTAATCGCTTAACCAATGTTTAAGATCTGGTGTAGAAAGACAGGCATTTCTCTGTTGAATTGAAGAAAAAAAGAACAGTAGCTTGAGAAACCAACTGCACTTTTGCATGTTTGGGCTCGGATATCATATTTTTTGCTTTGTTTCCCTGACAAAGCAGCTCTTGGATTGTAGCTTTCTGTCTCTCGGGTGTCATAGTGGTATCTCTTGCATATCTTTTGGTTTATTTTTGGATTTTTTTTTTTTTTTTGAAAAAAAAAGTTTTAGAGAATACACGAAATATAGGTATAAATCATGGTTTTAAAATTCAATCCTAGATAGATATATATTATTCCTTGACAGAAAATCTTATTTCATTTGGCTATTTTCTCGAATAAATGAAAATATACAGAAAAATATGAATATTTACATTTAATTAGGGTGTGTTAGGTGCAACAAGGAAATAAAACATATTATAGAAGGGGTAAGGATCATAATTTAAAAACCCAAATTTAGAAAAAGTTATCGGCTATTGCTAAGACCATTTAAGGCATCCAATACAGAAGATTGGAAAAAAGAGGGCCCTTCAGTTAAAACATTTTTATCATGTTCATTTCCGGAGTTTCATGAAATGTACATTTATCTATTTGTTAAAGTGCACAACATATATTACAATCATTTTATAAAACATTTTTTTTTTTAGTATTCGCAGAAGAGAGATTTCTGGACGTTACAGAGGAAGTCCTGCTTGTTCACATTTGGATCCAATGTTAGTTGCACATAAAATCTTGCTAATAAAGCAACTGTGGTTTTTAAAACATTTACAAGGACTACATATTCAAAGAAGATTTCGAAGCATTCTGTTGAGGTCAACGTCCACCTTCGCTCTTGAGCGGTCATTGTAAGTACAAAAAATCTCACACCCACTTAAATGGATAATGAACTTCTTTTGGGGAAGATTACACACCGGAGAACCTGCAAGGGGGAGAGAAGAGAAGGTCAGAAGACCCTGGCTGCTGTTAACGCAAGGTCCTCCGATGCCTAAGTTAGTGCTGTCACTAGACAAAGAATGGAGAAGAAGAGAAACAGTGTTCAGGGTGTATGGTGTTTTTCCCTTGCCTACCTGTTATGGAGCTTGCTCCTTGTATTTATAGCTGGAGTCCTTTGACTTTGGTGATGGGGAGTCCCATCGGTGGCATGGGCG
This sequence comes from Camphora micrantha, assembly GCA_003546025.1. Taxonomy (NCBI): domain Eukaryota; kingdom Viridiplantae; phylum Streptophyta; class Magnoliopsida; order Laurales; family Lauraceae; genus Camphora; species Camphora micrantha. Next base: position 17,133,169 of record QPKB01000008.1, on the reverse strand, counting down.
GTTTTGACACTGGTCGCTTGACATAGACGCAGCCACCTACTGATAGCTCTCTACCCGATGCATGTCACCATTACTCAACACGTTCTGTAACGTGGTTGAGTCTCCATAGAGGTATGGCTGGCTGTACTTATTTTAATGAGCATTTAGGAACTGCTGCCGAGATGGAGTGTCTGGCACTGCTACCGAGGTGATCTCTTCTCGGTAAGCATCCTGGCGCTACTGGCGAGGTGGAACACCTGGCCGAGATGGGATCCCAGGCCGATGTGAAGTACTGTTGCCGAGATGGAGCTTCTGGCCGAGCTGGCCGAGGTGGGGCTTCTGGCCGAGTTGGCCGAGATCAAGATGTGTCTAATTGGTACTTTTACCAAGTCTAAATACACTCCCACACAATAGGCCCCTAGCTCCTGAGCTCTTAGAGTTTCGTAACACTTGGAGGTCGGGAGCTAAGGACTATGATGGTGGAGAGAACTTTACAGCTGGTTCTGCAACTGAGCCGAAGCCACCGAGTTCTGTAACAAGGTGTGCCTCAACTGTATGAGGTCTTCTTTTATTCTCCTAATGCTTTGTTGCACTTAGGTAGACAATTTTCGAGTTCCACAACTTGGCGAGAATTGAAGCTGTCGTGATTGAGGCTGCCTGAGCCGTAGCTGGTGCTGTCACTGAGGATGTGGAGCTCGAGATGGGGCTGGTGCTGTTGGAGCTATCATGATCGAAGGCATCCGAGCGAAGGCTAGTGCTGTCACTGGCCTGCTGGAGTTGTGATCGAAGCTGGCCGAGCTAAGGCCGGTGCTGTCACCGAGGCCAAAGTCGTAGCTGATCTTTTCGAAAGTATGAAGCGTCCGAGCTGAGGCTGGTGCTGTCACTGAGGCCAAAGTCGTAGCTGATTATATACGGGCTGGTACTCTTACTGAGCCGGAGACATCGTGGCTGGTGCTATCACCGAGGCCCCGAGGCTCTGATGTAGGGGCTGGTACTCTTACCGAGCTGGAGGCATCGTGGCTGGTGCTATCACCGAGGCCCCGAGCTCCATATATACGGGCTGGTACTCTTACCGAGCCTGAGGCATTCAGGCTGGTGCTATCACCGAAGCTGCGAAGCTCTGATGTAGGGGCTGGTACTTTTACCGAGCCGGAGACATCGTAGCTGGTGCTATCACCGAGGCCCCGAGCTCCTGATGTAGGGGCTGGTTCGCCAACCGAGCTTGAAAGATGGTAGTCGAGCTGGAGCTGCAAAGTTCCGCAACAAGGTGTTTTGCCGAGCTCGTGTACCTGGCGAAATTCGAGGGCGGTAACTGAGAAGGGGGTTGTTTTACACGAGTGAAGATGGCCGCTGTCCTTTCACGCCGAGCTTGGTAGCCAAGGCCCGTGCTCCAGGATTTCGGCAATTTTGCTACGATGCTTACTCCTCCCCAGTTTTGTAGCCCTCTGACTCATCGCTATCCTGCCCCCTTGTTTGGTAGCCCTGCGATTCATGACTATCCTGATCATCATTTCGGCGCTGCTGAGCCTGGGCTTCATCTGCTTCTTACTCGACGAACCGATTTACCCTGGTCATTAATGCCTTCACTGTGACCACGGGGGGAACCGAGCTAAGTGTTTGCGCAATTCGTTGCCTGGAAGTAGAGCCTGCCTGAAGCACATGATGGCCACTTCATCATTGGCATCCTTGATCTGGCTGTAGACGGTCCAGAACCTTTTGACGAACTGTGTGGTGGTCTCGGTCCACCTCATTTTGATTGTCAAAAGGTCGGCGTTGGTCTTTGGGATGATTGTGTGGACCTGGAACCTCTCTTCAAAGGAATTTCGGAGTCGCGACCAGCTCGAAATTGATCCCTTTAGGAGCGCGCAGAACCACTTCAAAGGGAGGTCTTCTAAACTGGAAGAGAATATTCTGCAATTCAGGTGATCAATATCGCCCCATATCGACATGCGCTGAGTGAAGTGTCGGAGATGTGCTGCAGGGTCCGAGGTCCCGTCGTAAAGGATGAACTTTGGGACACTGAACCTTTTAGGGAGGTGGGAATTTCTGATCTCCAAAGAGAAAGGAGATGTGTTGAGATCTTTGGCGTTGAAGGCGTCTAGCCGACCTCGGGTGAGGCTGACCATCTCCATGTTCCGTTGGACTGTTTGTTCGATTTCCTGGTTAAGCTGTTCTCTGAGGTTGTCCTCGTCCTTCGGCCTCTGTCGCGACCTCTTTGAGCTGTCGTTCGAGCGGAGGCTATTGAGCCTTCGTCGTGAGCTCGGTCGCGTCTAGGGGGAGAAACCGGGGTTACCCCCTGTTCTCGCAGCTGCCGCTGGAGCTGACGAATCAACTCATCTTTCTCTTGGATAATGAGGTCTTGGGCCCTAACACCCGCGAGAGAGTCGTTTCGCCGGAAAGGTGCTGTCACCCCCTTTGGAGATGAACCTAACTGAGTAACAGGCCCCTCGAAGTTCGCTGGACCAGGCCTTCTTCCGGATCTCTTCTTGTGATGGGCCGGCGACTGCTCTTGCAGTACCGGTGGAAGTGATACCAACGATGGTGGTAAGACCTTTGATGATTCTCTGCCCTTCTTAGCTTTTGGAGGCATGGTGTTTTTGTATCGCTTCCCACATATAGCGCCAATTGTAAGTGCAAAAAATTTCACACCCACTTAAATGGATAATGAACTTCTTTTGGGGAAGATTACACGCCGGAAAACCTGCAAGGGGGAGAGAAGAGAAGGTCAGAAGACCCTGGTTGCTGTCAGCGCAAGGTCCTTCGATGCCTAAGTTAGTGCTGTCACTAGACAAAGGATGGAGAAGAAGAGAAACAGTGTTCAGGGTGTATGGTGTTTTTCCCTTGCCTACCTGTTATGGAGCTTGCTCCTTGTATTTATAGCTGGAGTCCTCTGACTTTGGTGATGGGGAGTCCCATCGGTGGCATGGGCGGTTTTGACACTGGTCGCTTGACATAGACGCAGCCACCTACTGATAGCTCTCTGCCCGATGCATGTCACCATTACTCAACACGTTCTGTAACGTGGTTGAGTCTCCATAGAGGTATGGCTGGCTGTACTTATTTTAATGAGCATTTAGGAATTGCTGCCGAGATGGAGTGTCTGGCACTGCTACCGAGGTGATCTCTTCTCGGTAAGCATCCTGGCGCTACTGGCGAGGTGGAACACCTGGCCGAGATGGGATCCCAGGCCGATGTGAAGTACTGTTGCCGAGATGAAGCTTTTGGCCGAACTGGCCGAGGTGGAGCTTCTGGCCGAGCTGGCTGAGGTGGGGCTTCTGGCCGAGATCAAGATGTGTCTAATTGGTACTTTTACCAAGTCTAAATACACTCCCACATAGTCATAATTATGGCTAAGCTCGAGCCCTCACCATAAAACTATTGTTGTACCGTTTCCTATCACCAATTGGTTTTGGGATAAGTGGTAGCTCAATGGGGTGTAAGATCCTACAAGTGGTATCAGAGTTTAAGCGTTTTGCGAGTTCAAGTGTGCCACGCGCTCACTATAGAACTATTGTTGTGCCCTTTTTAATCACCAATTGATTTTGTAATAAGTGGTAGCTCATTGGGGTGTAAGATCCTAGAAGTCATTTTTATCATGTTTGCTACCCAAGAAAAGTAGATTTAGAGCAATACAAAGAATCTTGAAGTTGAAACTTGAAAGCCGTTGCTTTTTAATGGAGGGCACGCCTCGCAATGCCAGTGGTAATACATGCACTTAGTGAAATCCATATTTTCATTTTATCATGTCTTGGAAGACTAGCTGCTTGTATTGTTGACAGTGACCACATCTTTGATGATAGATTTTATTGGGCCTCCTAATGTTGTATAAAACACAGAATCAAACTTAGGCAGTTGCACTGATGAGCTCGAAGTGGGTTGCACAGCTTTCTCATTGATCTTTTATTTGATTGATGATGGCTACTTTCCATACTAATGAAAACAGCCCATATTACCACTGAAGACGAAGTTACCTAATACCTATAACAATGCAGGGCGTGGAGCTCTTGTTGAAAGTATAGTTATTTCATGATATGCCTTGCCTTTGGTTATGTGAAGATTGTAGTGATTGATTCTGAGACTTGCCATTAGCTCGATTAATAAACAAGGTGGTTTTAATCTATTTGTTATCTAGATTGACAGTCTAAATGCCTCAGTTTTAATCCTAGGATCAGGATTTTTATTTCTTTATTCAAATTACCTATAACATGATTTAAGGCCCACATACATCTTGGTAAACCAAATGCACTCGTCTGAACAAGAACAAAAAGGAAGAAGATAACAGCTAGCATTTAGAAGAAAAGAAAGAAAAAATCAACCCAGTACATACAGAGTTTTTGCACCATTTTCTACATCTCGTTTTGAAACATAATTACAGTTGGATGATGCTAAATGTTCCAAGCACAAGGTTGTGGCTTCGGATATTGTATATGTGCAGGCACTACTCACACATACAGATTTGACTAAAATGTTAGTATTATTGAGATTGTTACCAGACTTTGGATTTTTGTTTTCTTGTTTGTTAAGTTGGCTATTTGACCTAATCGAAGACATCAAGATCCCATGGATTGCACAGATGTAATATTTTGAACGCATCGATTGAATTGAGACCAGAGAGTACTAGCTTGAGTTATATTCATGTGTGGATGTTTACCATCTGTCTTAAATAGAATTGATTATTAAAGTCCAAGTAAACATCCTGCTCTAGAGAATAACCTGGTTGATTTGATGTTGCAAATGGATGAACTTGTTGAGTATTCTCAACCCAAATGCACTTGATGAATTCGAATAATGTAATTCTTATCATTGATCAGTAATGATATGAAGGCAATGCACGCACTTCTATTCTTTTTTTTTTTTTTTCCTTTTCCATCTCCGGATTATTTTGGTGAAGTGTTGATCAATTCCATCACAAGTTATGAGTTTATATATATATATATATATATATATATTTATAAAGTACTATATAATCTCCATTTCTTGTCCTATAACTTATTACAAATAATTATTCATCTACATTATGTGGAATTTAGAAGTGAATAATCAAATTATCTATGCTCTCTTTGTATTAGACACTGGATTTTTGTGGGACACATTAATGCGTCTTAAGCCAAAGGATTAGATGTAGATCATTTTGATATATGGCAAAACATGTACTGATACTACACCAAAAATTGAAATTTGAAACGCTGGTTTGAAACGGCCTTTGCCCGTTTCAATTTCGAAACGGCCTTTGCCCGCTCGAGGAACAAAAGAACCGCTTCAAATGAATAAAAACCCTTTTTAACAAAACAGGGCATTGTTCCCTCCATCTTTTATCCCTTTCGCGCCAATCTTCTAAAACGTCCCATATCTCATCCCTTTGTTCCCTCCATACCTCATTCCCTTGGCGCCCAAAAAACCCAACGAATCCAACCGATCTCTTTGAGGAGTGTCTGAGACGATCGACAGGTGCAGGTTCCTTCTTCTCTCTACTTCTTCTTCTTTCAGCTATTTATCTTTCTGCTGTCTGGGTTTCAAACGATGGAGATTAATGGCTTCTGCTGGATTCTGTGAGTGGGTTCCATGGTGATAGGGAGATTTTGGGGGTGGATTGTGGGAGTTGGTTCCATGGTGGGGGAATGTGGACGATGGGGGAGATGGAGATTTTGGGTTTCCATTGGATTGTGGGAGTGGGTTCCATGGTGCTGGGAGATTTTGGAGGTGGATTATGGGAGTGGGTTCCATGGTGGGGGGATGTAGACGATGGAGGAGATGGAGATTTTCAGTTTCTGCAGGATTGTGGGAGTGGGTTCCTGCGATGCTCATCTTCCCCCCTCCCTCTTCCTCCCTCTTTTTCCTCTCTCTTCTGCTACTTTATGCCTTGCCAACACCTCCTGCATATCTCGTACATGCTTTGGATATTTTGATCAGAGACCCTACTCTTTTTTCTTCTTACTTTTCTTCCTCAGTTGCATCCACTACCACAGCTTCCGCTGCAAAGCTGCTTTCTTTTTTTTTCTCCTTTTCTTTCTTCTTAGCAGCATGTACAGATGGATGTTCAGTTTTATGTGCATGGATCTTGTTTTAAGACTGCCACTCTTGGTTTGGAATTTCTAGCTTCTTCTTAGATTGTTCAGTTCTTGTTAATTCTCAGTGATTATTATTGCTTTTTTCAAGACACTAACGTGTTGATGAATTTGCACATCTGTTGAATCAGTTTAGATTCTTTTTGCCTCATTTGCATTCCAATTGTGTCAAGTGGACTTTTCATTACTACCCTGTTAGCATGGCCATTTGGATCTCCTGTGATGAAATAAGAACAGGGCTTATTGAAGATAGGGATGGCTTCTTCTTCTTCATTATTTTTGTTATTATTAATAACAGTACAACTTATGTATGCTAAGATCTTCAAAGGCTTGCACTTGTTGCTCTGTTTCTATGACCCATTTCTTGTTGCCTCGTCCCAATGTCTTCAAATATGATATCAGAATATGTTTCGGTTGATTTAAATTTGTAATGGTTAGAAGAGAACCTTGTTGTATACACTCGCTATTTTAGCCCATTATAAAAGAAATTGCCTTCAGGGGAGTGACTAGATCTTGCTAACAACACAAAGTGCCCCTCAATGTTGTTGGTATGACAGGAAAGGTTTACTTGAACTAGGAGATGATTGTGGGATATCGTTTGTGTTCAGCTTTCAGTTGATTGCTTTCATTGCTAATAACACTTTCAGCTTTCAGCTGATTACTTTTCATTGCTAATGACAACTTTTTATGGTTTGCGCAGGGAGAGGAATAGCAAGGTAACATGAAGTGTTAAAAAATTATTTCATTTTGCTCTGATTGTGAACTTAGATTCATTTTTGGTGCAAAGGCAGATTATTATCTGTATTTAGTAATGCAAATGATATAAGATAAAACTACATAAGTCTTATAGGCCAGGCAGATTATCTGTATTTTTTAATAGAATTTAGATAAAACTACACAAGTCTTACAGGTCACTCCCTTTTGCTGTTGTTTGCACAGGTTGCTGACTTATCGGCATTGAAAGCAGAGACCCATAAATTTGAGTCTCATTATATTGATAATCTTGTTGGTAAGTAGTTACTGAACAGAAAACCTGTGTTAGTTTTTAGTTTGTTTAATCTAATATTGACTGGTGAGGTCCTTGTTTTTCACATATTGCAGGGAATGAAAGGTCTTATTTTGAGAGGTCACCAATCAACTTTGTTGATAAATTTTCTTGCCCTGTTATTCTATTCCAAGGATTAGAAGACAAGGTATGCCTATCAGCGACCTCAACTTCTGTCCTTTCAAATACTCTTAATTTCCGTAAAGAAAAGTAGAAGGTTGGTTCAGAGGATGGCTTTTTCTTAACTTACTGTTTCATGAGCAATGGAGAGAACATTAAATAGCGTATGATTATCAACACTTGTGGATACAGACATTTGCTTCTAAATAAATTGTTGGCATTTATGGTTGAAGCTAAAACCTATTAGCAAGTCAAGTTAATTGAGTTTCACGAAGCCCATTTGCACACTGAATCAAGGTTGGATTTAACTAAATGCAGAGTTACTGATAATTACTTTCAACTTCATGGCTTTCTTTTCATGTATAAGCCCTGAAACCAAAGGTATTGAGAAGCCAAGCTGATGTTGTCATTTATAGGTGGTTACCCAACTATCGTGAACCCTGTCCTGTAAGTTGTATTTTGCGTGTTTCCATCTTAAGCGGCAACACTTGATTAAGTGGCAATATGTCCCACGTCAGCCCAATTTTCCAAGAACCTTTGTGTTTGAAAATCTGGCTTATTAAGAATAGCTTAAATGATTGTAAACTATATCACAGGTGGTGCCACCAGATCAAGCTCGTAAAATTTATCTTGCCTTGAAACAAAAAGGGTTGCCCGTTGCAATAGTGGAGTTCGAAGGAGAGCAACATGGGTTTCGCAAGGTATATGCATTTTGCAGTTCTCATTTCTCATCTAGCGAATGTTTATTACATGGGGATATGGAGGCTTAATTATGGCATTTCACAGGCTGAGAACATCAAATGCACTTTGGAGCAGCAGATGGTTTTCTTTGCTCGAATGGTTGGGCATTTCGAAGTGGTTGATGAAATCACGCCGATAAGAATTGACAATGTCGATTGACCAAATATTTTGGGCTGTAGGATTCCTAAAAAGAAAGAAAAGAAAAGAAGCAAGTTCTATACTGATGAAGATGCCAAATGAAAAGCCAAGATGCATTGAGCAAATACTAGTTTCATTGAAGAGAAATACGGTGGTTCATATACAGGGACATGATAAAACAATTGGTCTTTGATTTATGTTTGTTTACTCCTATCTTCCAACTTTTTGACACAATTAATGAGTTGTATTTTGCAGATGTGGGTGCATGCATTGCATTAGTTATGACTAGAAACTCAATAAGAATCCATGTTAATATACAGGGCAGGGCAGGGCGTACCTGGTTTTTAGATTTTTTTTTATACCTTTGTCATGCATCTAATGAATCACTACACCAAAAATTGAAATTTAAAACGGTGGTTTGAAACAGCCTTTGCCCGTTTCAAATTTGAGGCGGTCTCAAGCCGCTCCAAGCACCAAAAACCGCCTCAAATCAATAAAAACCCATTTTAACAAAACAGGGCAGGTTCCCTCCATCGTTCCCTCCATCTTTTATCCTTTCGCGCCAATCTTCTAAAACGTACCATATCCCATCCCTTCGTTCCCTCCCTACCTCATTCCCTCCATACCTCATTCCATTGGCACCCAAATACCCCAACGAATCCAACCGATCTCATATAGTATCAACATACATTTTCATGTTGAGCATTTTAACTGACATTTGTGGTCATTGCTAATGGAGAATCAGTTCTGTTTTGCCAACTTTATGTATACAGTTTTCAGATTGAGAATGCTCTTTGCTTGAGACGGTTCACTTCAACAAGGACACGCTTTACTATAACTTCCTTGACTGCACTTTTTACTCGAATTGCAGTTGGAGATTGTCGTGATGGCATCCTTTTCTATTCTTATCAATAGATGTATGCTGCATGTACTGATTTCAATTTCTTTGTGAAATGTGATAGTGTAGAATATGAAAATTTTACCTGATTATAATGCAACGGATCAATTCGATTTCATATATTTTAGTTTTTGCCCATACAATTTATTATAGGTAATTAGGTATAAAGCAATATCCTGTCTAGTTGCAGTCCTGTGGACTTATCCACCTTGCTGTATACCACGATCTCAGGAAGCTGGAACAGCTGTGCTGTGATCCAATGCAGAGGTTGGTTGCTGACTGTGCTCTTATTGACTTGGTCACAGCTGTTGTGTCAGACCGAAGGGGAAACATCTCTATCCTGTCATGGCCAAATCAATCAGAATGTATGCTTGGAACGTTATATGTTGTAATTTCTTTTTCTTCTGTTGTATGATGGACTTCGTAAATGAGTGATTCGACAGACCCTTGATGTTGTTCACCTAGTATATTTTATTCATTTGTACTCTATAGGGACTCCTGCTTCTCCTGTTTTTAATTCATTTATCATTACTGTCACTAGAACAGTGACAGTAATGTTTTCTAATGTTTTGTTCTGACATTGAATTGGTTTTCTAATATTTTGTTTCGTTGTTTTTTGCTTTTTCCCCTCAAGAGGATCTCAGAAATCACTATGATTCTTTTATGATGATCCTGATTGATGATCCTGATACTTTTTTTTTAATAACCGTGATGATCCCGATACTCTTCATTTGTTTTTATTTTTTTTTTTTATCTTTTTTACTTGTATATTAGGATTTTGTTAGGTTTCCAAGGCAAAATCAGTCAACCCAGAGTTCAAATGCTGTTACTGCTGGTCTTCCTGGTTCATCTGGTGGTTCTGCCAGCTCTGGCCTCGCTCGCGTTTATGGTTCAAGTTCTAGACAGCTATAGCATCTACTCAACTGGATTGGTGAGTTATGAATAGAAACTAGAAGAAATTAAATAATGTTCACTAGAAATATGGCTATAAAGACGAAGGATAATAGAATTTTTTAAATTGCCTTATTGCTTGATCCCACATGTAAGCTAGTGTACACAGAATTTCTTTTTAGAAAATTATATGTGCTAAATTATTATATAATGCTGTGTATGAATGAAACTATTAAGACTTTTTAAAAACCTGTGCATTTCAATCCCTTAACAATTTCAGCAATTTCTATAGATGAGAATGAACAGAGAGCAACAGCTGAAGTAAAACAGAATCTCTGCATTTCCCATGTTGAAAAATTATGAGGTCTAGTTCATAACTAAGAGAGTTCTCTGTAATAAATCCTGTACCAAAATTCAGAGGCTTGCCTAGTAATCCGGCCAAATGATTGAGCCTGTTCTAGTTTGGGCACTAAGTGTATTTTCCCGCACCTTGCCATCCACTGTCCACCTCTTGGCACTGTATTTTGAAGTTTCTTCTCCAACACCTTTTCAAATGCTAATTTTTTACCTTGCTTTGATAGGCGGCTTAATGAGAATAAATTAAATGGGCCAATCCTTAGGGGGTTGATTAACATTGCTAGCCTCAAAGTTGTGTAAGTTCGGGACTTCTGGTTTTGGTTTTGGTCTTGGTTTTGCTTTAGCACCTTGGTATACATTTACGTTCATGAAACATTAATTTGTCTGTGTTTTCAGTGATGTTTCAAACAACGATTTGTGTGGAACAATTCCCACCACTGGGCCCTTTGAGCATTTTCCCTTGAGCAAGTAAGTTTTCTCATATAGTGCATGATTTGCTACTGTTTAGGCTCCAGATACTGTTTTTCTTCTGTCTTTTTGCCTTTTTGTTCTGCACCTAATTTGTTGAAGTTTGTGAAAAAAAAAAAAAATTGGAAGAATTAGCCTAATTTTCAAAAGTAATTTGTGAAGTTGTCTATAGTATGCTCATCAAGATTCCTAGTTTTAGGACTGGAATGTGAGATGTTTCTCTTCCTAAATGGTAAAGTAAAGGGATTGAGCCCTGCGATGAGAGGTTTCCCTAATCCAAGTTTATTCTTTCTTGTTGTGGAATGTGCATGGTATTTAGTTATTTGAAGCAAATGTACCACAGGAACTGCTTCAGCAGTGAATTAACTCTTCTATAATTGATAATTCTGGGCTATGCCAGGAATTTTTGTTATCATTTACAGAATGCAGGGGCCTTTGTCTCTAACTGAACCATGGTGATTCCACTTATGCTGCTGATTCCAACCTAACATCCTGATGAGCATATGGGAGAAATCAAATGCTGTTGCATTTTTGTTGGCTAAACTAGGGATAGACAGGGGATTCTGTGTTTGTTGTGCTTAGATGTGGTTGTTGTGGATTTCTTGTTTTGGTGTGGTGCAATATAGTGGATTGTGATTGTTTGAGGGTAATATAAGGTTCATCGTGGCCTTTGCTTACATAGGACTGCCCCATTGTTGTCTCATTTTCCATTCAAGATTTTTTTTATGGTAGGTCCAAAAGCATCCAATAAACAGAGTACTTTGAAGATTCTCCTTTGTAGAAGGATTCAAACTCTTAGTGGACTTAAATTCATCTAAATGGCCAGCAGAACATCTTTCTATGATAAAGCTATGCACTTGAAAAGGAGCCAATCTCAAAGCCTCAAACAACTCTCCTAATAAAAAAAAAAGACTTTCTAGAGAACCTTGAAGGACATTGCTTTAGAATGTGAGAATCCATGTCATCCCTGGAAATAAACAAATTAGGAGAGTAAAAAAAAAAATAAAAGACTCAACATCGACTCATTCTCCCTTAACTCCGATGGATGGACTCCTCTAAAGCCACCCCCCCAAGAAACATTATTCCACTAATTAAACACATGGAACTCTCTGAATGAGGACTCTTTGTTAGATACCACTCTACACAACCTAGAAAATAATACAGAGAACCCACTCCAACATACCACAAAGAGTAATTTTACAACTCAGGACCCAAGTCCTAACCTGGTCCAATAGACCATATAGGACTATCGATGAGCAAGTTTCTAATTTTCTTATCTAAGTTCTTTTTCAAGAGATCATTAAGACTTTTAATCCTGCTTTCCTATCATCCAAGTATATCTAATAGGACTATTACTTGTCCAGGATTCATAACTATAAAGGGTTTCTTTTTTGTAAGTAGCGTTTTTACATAAATTAAAAAACAGTTGGTTGGGCATAGTTATTTAGTTTTGATCAGATTACTTATTGAGATTTAGAGGTGTGTTTTCATGAGCTACATTGAATTTATTGGAACCATATTCTCTGAATTAATTGAATCTATTCTATCCATGTGTCATCCACTGTAATTCTGCACAAAACAGTTCTGGTTGTTCTGATTAGAAAACTGTTCTGTAAATAATTCAAACCCAATCTGGCCAGCAGACTACAAGTAACTCAAAGCAGTTGAGTTCTAAAGAGACAAACTGTGATCGAAGCTTGGTTTCACTATTGCTTCAGATTTTGGAATCAGAGTAAGCCCTTTCAACTTTTCAAGGGCCTACATTAGGAAACAATGTATTTTGTCTCTCTCATAGATAGATATTGTCTCTCCCATGAAGACAACTTTTTCTCCAAACTTTTTACATTGAATCACAGAACCCTTTTATTCAAATTAACATTGTTATTTTTATTTTTATTTTTTCTAGGAGTAGTTTCCTCATCTTTTTATCTATCTTATCTTCTTAAAGCATTACCATAATTGTTGGTTACTGAAACTGCATAAAAAATACTATCCTTGCAGGTAATATTCATACACAAAAGGAAGCCCACACAAACCACTTGATTTGTGGCATAAATCAAGTTTTGAAAATATCATTTTACCAGAAACAATGAATGATCCACCTAATTATAAGAAGTCCACCACAGAGCCCAATGATTTTTTTCATCAGAACCCTCAAGCTTTCTAATTTTTTTTGGGTGCATCTTTCTAGTGTGTTGGGGCATTGAAGTGCTATGGTCGAATGGTGTATGACTGATGACGTAGTGGTGAATGACTTTGTAGTGTATTGGGGCATTGGGTTGTTTATATGAAGTGTTTTTTTTTTTTTTTTTTGTCATGTACAGGTACTTAGCAGGTTGTAAAAAAAAAATAAATTAAATGTCACACATACAGGGGTGACTATGCCGAAATTGAAATCTTTTACATTAGAAATTTTTCTTAGGAAGATTTTTATGAAGTATCTGTTAATGATTGCCAAAATGTGTTTATGCTTCTTATTTATCCTTTTTTGTTATTGCAAGATGATGTTATTACTGCATATAAATTTGACAGGTCGGTTTCGCAAGGTGATTTAGACCATGATGCAGTTACAAAGGTTTGTGATTTTTGTGATTAGAGATGACATGTGTCTTCTTTGGTCATCTAGATAGCAGAGGATATGTGGAGAATCACTCAATTTCAAGAAGCGAGCACGGGACCAAAGAGCATGCCAGCATTGCAGGCGCACATGTAATAGATGATGCTCTCGAAGACAGCCAACAGGGTCAGTCCTTCTTCCGAGAAAACTCTTTAATTTTTATTTCTTTTAGAAATGAACTGGATGAACCTTCTTAGGAAGTTGTGGGTTGAGTTTGTATTATATATTTATGTATTTTTTAACATTGTAAATTGTACATTTAAATTCAAGCTAGTATATTGATTTTTAAAATAAACTAACTGATGTGTGTGATTTTAATGTGTAGATGTGAATGCTACAATTTATGGGTTTTAATTATTTTTTGTGATTTAAAAAACTGAATTTAATGGCAAATAAAAAAATTATGGCGAAAAACCAACATTTAATAAAGAAAAACCGTTCCAATATCAAAATGTGGAACGACTTTAAGCCCTTTCTATCTATTCGGGACGAACTAGTAATTGATCCAAATATTAGAATTTGAAATGAATTTAGAAACTTTGGAAGCGTTTATAACCGTTCCAAAAAGGACCACGAAGTGTTCCAAATAATTAAATTAGGAATGATAAAGTCAAATCTGGCAGTGTTGAAAACCGTTTCAAAATGCATAATTTGGAACGGTTCTAAGAATATTGGAACGGTTTTAGACAGTTCCAAATGTTTTCATTTGGGACGGTTTAGAGCCGTTCCAATTGTTTAGGAACAGGGGGTTTAGTAACGGTTTTGGACCGTGCCTATTTCTATTAGGACCGTTCCTATCTCTATGGATGGGTTTTATTCTGATCAGAATAAAAGGCAAGCATAAGAGAATAACAGAAAAACCCATCCATAGAGAGGAGAGAAAAAATACAGAGTGATGGATGCAGGCCAATGACAGGACCCTAATCCCAAGAAAGAAATGAGAATAATCAGATTATTTGTATTCTCTTTTTTCCCTTTTATGAGTTTAACTCGACAATTTCCACAGCACTGATGATGGTCTTGGAAAGCCACGTGAAAATATTAAAACCGCGTGAATACATCGTCAGACCGTGTGAAACGTATCCCACCGTTAGATGGAATCCAACGACCAACAACCTGTCACGTACCCTGAGGCGTGCATATGAAGGATAAGATAACTTGAGGTAAGCTCAAGCGTGTGGTGGGTCCCACTTGGGATGGAGTGGGGGGATTTTAAGGACTCCCCGAGACCCTCCTCTTTGCAAAAGAAAAAAAAAAAAAAAACCAACTGTGGTTTCCATCAGCTTCATCTGGGCACGAAAAGTTTAATGGTCAACAATCTATTTGGATCGATACAAAGTCGATTCAACGGTCCAGTAAATTCGGATCTAATCAAAAGTTGCTGGACATGAGCAATTTAGGGGGTCGTTTTGGTCAAATTGGATGGACCAAATGTGGGCCCTAGAAGCCTTAGCTTACAGAATCTTATCCTAAACTCCCCCTCCCACACACACACACACACACACACACACACACGCAACAAAAGCCCGTGCTAAAACCGGGCCAAAAATAAAAATATATTAAAATTAAAGAATAATTTTAAAATATTATTAAGATAAAATAAGTCTAAAAGAAATAAATTTATTATCTTTGAATATTAGAATCTTTTAGCATGTCAGGAAAATAAATATAAATTGAAGTAAACTTACATAACATAATGACCTCTTGAATTTAAAGGCATTGACCATTACACAAGTATGAATGTGTGTATATATAGGGGCAGCTCTCCTAAATTAAAGCTTAGATTAAGGTAAGCTTAAGTTTGTGGTGGGGTCTTGGTGACCCACATGGGGGGTGGTGATGGGAGGATTTCAAGGACTCCTCGGGACCCTTTCTTTGCAAAAAATTAGTCACAACCGTGGTTCCTATCATTTCCATCTAGCCCCAAAAGTTTAATGGTCAACCATGCATTTGGATCGGTACACAGTCGATCTAATGATCCAATAAATCTGGATCTGACCAAAAGCTAGTGGACATGTGCAATATAGGGAGGTCGTGTATTTGGTCTATTTGGATTGACCAAGGGTGGGCCCCAAAGGCGTAAGCTTACAGAATTAAATGGAGAGGTATAGTGCTCGGGCTAAAAAAATATAATAAAATATGTGATTCTTTTCTGAGATATTATTGGAAAGGAACATATTTTATAGAAATAAAAAAGTAGTTTATATTTATTATATAAATAACTCAAATAAAAAAGAAAAAATAACTTGGTGGTGTCACATGATGTAACATCTAACAGTAGACCTCATATTCTAATTCCTTCAAGGTGTGTCCAGTTAAACAGTGTGACCTTGCTGATGTGTCATTCCGAGGATCTTTAGTGGGGTCACATGATGTAATATATCTAAAGATAGGCCCATATCCAAATATCTAAAGGTGTGTCCAATTGAATATTTGGATAGTATGCCCTTGTTGATGTGGTGTTCCAAGGAGCATTGGTAGGGTCACATGATGTAATATTTAAAAGTGGGCCTCTTATCCTAATTCATTAAGATGCATCATAATGTGTTTAAAGGTGGCCTCGTCTATAACAATTATTAAAGGCAGGTCTCACATCACGCTATTTCATGTATATATAATTAGAAATAAAATGTATTCTTAATATGCATTTTAATAACAAATATAATTGATCATCAGAGTCCATTATTTTCTATTTGTTGAATATTGTTGGATTCCACCTTATAATTAACGGTCTAGATTATGAAACTAATGGTCTTGATACAACTCCATATTGGTTGGTCCCTTTTGTTAGGTGTTCCATCATCCGTGCCGTTGGTTTGATGGGCCAAGCTGAATGGTTGTGCCTTTTGCAGGTGTCTATTAATCGGGAGATCAAAGTGGTCCCCATAAATCCATCTGTTGTTTCTACTTTATGTGGATGACCAAGGAGTTTTATTGCTATAAATAGTAGTGTGATCTAGATTTAAGGGATTAGATTTTTTTTTTTTTTTTTTTTTTGAAATAGGAAAGTATTATTTTTTTAGATCCAAATGGAATACATCCATAAAAAATAGAGGGGGAGTATATGTCCACCTCGAAAGACCTCGCAAGGAAAGGGCAGCCCTAGCTAATTTATGAGCTACGCCATTCGCAGATCTCTTGGCAAAGAGAAATCAATCTCTCTAATATCCCTTGCAAGGGATTTACAATCCTCAACTATAAGCCCAAAACTATTATTAAAAGAAGAAGACGAGTTAATGGCTTTAATCACTTCCAAAGCATCTGATTCTAGGATAACTTTCCTCAAACTAGAAGTTTTGACCGAACTCAAGGCTTCTCTAATACCCATACACTCAGTTTCCTTCGAAGAGAAACAACCTATACACTGTAAGAGGGAAGCTTCCAGGAAATTACCTTCGTGATCAGCATTCCTGGGCAAACAAACAGAGTACCAAAATGTGAAAAGCCAACTCGTCCTCACTATTACAGACAGGGCACAAGCTGCTTATCTCAACTCTATTCTGAATAAGCTTGTAAGCAGTGGGGAGGGTCCCATTACAAGCTCTCCAGGCTACATATTTGATCTTGGGAGGAACCACCACCCTCCATATATGCCCCCACATTTCCTGTGGAGGGAAAAACCGGAATACATTTCTCTGCAGTACATTGTAGGCACTACGGACATAGTAGAGGCCTCTCTCATCATGCATCCACATTAGTGTATCCTCCTTTTTACTCCTGCCAAGAGGAATATTACAAATGAGATTCTTGTCCCGAGAGTTGAACAACAGATCAAGGATAGACTGGTTCCATATAGGCAAATCCGTTACCATTAGATCAGACACATACTTTGACACCCACCCCTGCACAACCGTTGAAGAAATATGAGGGTTTCTGACATCCGGTAGCCAAGGTGCGGACCAAATGTTGACATGATCTCCTCTACTAATCTTCCAGTGACAACCATTCCTAATCTGCTGCTGGGTATTCCAAATGCTCCTCCAAGTGAAGCTTGGATTATGGCCAAGGGAAGCATCCAAGAAAGAGCAATTGAGGTAATATCTGGCATTAATAACCTTAGCCATCAATGAATCTGGATTTGTGACTAAATTCCAGCCTTGCTTACCCAACATGGCCAGGTTGAAGAAATGTATCTTCTTAAAGCCTAAACCTCTAGCTTTCTTAGTTTGGCTCAATCTATCCCATGACATCCAATGAATGCCCCTACCATGCCCTCCACCTTTCCCCCACCAAAAAGAATTCATCATCCTCTCCAATTCAGCACAAAGATCAAAGGGAAGAAGGAAGACCCCCATAGCATAACTAGGCATCGCTTGTGCAACTGTTTTCAACAATATTTCTTTTCCAGCTTTGGACAGGAATTTCATCTTCCATGAATGAAGCCTCTTCCACACTTTATCTCTAAGATAACCAAAGACTTCCTTTTTGTTTCTGCCAATTAGTGAGGGTAAGCCCAGATAGTGACCATGGTTAGCCTTCTCCTCCATGCCCATAAATTACACTTCAATATTTTGTTCGAACCCTTAGTATTGGCTCTAAAGGAGACAAATGACTTTCGAAAATTGATGCATTGCCCGGATGCTTTCTCATAAGCATGAAGAATGGACTTAACCAGGGATCCTTCTTCTTCGTTAGCACGACAAAAAATAAAACTATCGTCCGCAAAGAAAAGGTGGGAAATCATAGGAGCTCCACAGGAAACTCTACAGCCATGTAAACTTCCTTGTCTCTCAAAATAAAAAATTAGAGCAGATAATCCTTCGGCACAGAGAATGAATAAGTAAGGTGATAGGGGATCACCTTGACGAATGCCACGCTTAGGAAGGATTGGGCCGAACTCCTCTCCCTCAAAAGCCACATGATAGCGGACAGAAGAGACACACATCATGACCAGATCCACCCATTTGCTATCGAAACCCATTCTATACATCATTTTCTCCAGAAAACCCCACTCCAGGCGGTCGTAGGCCTTGCTCATGTCGAGTTTAATGGTTGAAAATCCCTCCTTTCCTTGAGTTTTAGGCTTTAGGAAGTGCATCACTTCAAATGCAATAAGGACAGTAATTGCTCTTCCAGGTATAAATGCACTTTGAGAGGGAGACACAATATCATGCAAAATAGACTTGAGACGATTAACAATAGCTTTAGAGATCATCTTATACAGTATGTTACAAAGAGCTATAGGTCGAAGATCACCCATATTATCAACCGATTTCTTCTTCGGAATAAGGATAATGGTTGTGTCATTTATGCCCTCCGGAAGAGTTCTTGAATTCAAGGCTGTATGACATGCTTCTGTAACTGCTGCCCCTGTAATATCCCAAAATCTTTGAAAAAAAGCAGGGTTCATTCCATCTGGGCCTGGGGACTTGTCTGGGTGCATACTAAATAAGGCCCTTTTAATTTCTTCACCTGTAAAGGGTTCCAAGAGTTCCATAATCTGCTCCTCCTACTCGAGACTGTATACACTGCAAAATAGTATCCCCATCACAGCCTTGAGATACAAATAACTGTTGAAAGTAGCTTACCATAAGATCCCCAATCTACTTCTTCTCGGTGATCCACTCGCCTTTATCATTTTGTTGCCTTTTGATTTCATTCTTTTACTTTCTTGCCGAGGCAGAAGCGTGAAAAAATTTAGAATTGGAGTCTCCCTCACGAAGCCAGTATTGCTTCGCCCGCTGGCACCAGAACAGGTCTTGCTGATAGAGGAGGTCATGATACTGGCTTCTGACCACCTTAAACTCAGCAATACTATGCTCATTAGAGCAACCATTCAACATATTCATTCTGCTTTTACACCTCTTGAGCTGAAATCAGGTGTTCTTACCTAATTTGCCACCCCGAGCTAATAGAGCCGAACCACAGCCTGCTATACGCTGTCGAATGTCTATTTCAGAATGGCCCTCCCAACTACGTTCAATTACCTCGTGGCAGCCCTCCTCTCGAATCCAGGTATTTTCAAACCTGAACTTCTTAATCCTCCAAACCTTACGAACTGGGCAAAGATTAAGAAAGAGGGGTAGATGATCAGAAGAAGTGGTAATAAGCGAACAGAAAACTACCACATTAAATATCGCACACCATGAAGCTGAAACAAGAGCACGGCAAGTTTCTCCTCCACACAATTATCAGAACCCTTGCCTCTTGCCCAAGTGAACTGATATCCTTCCATAGGAAGGTCCACCAAACCACAATCAGAAACCGTATCCTGAAAACCTCTAATAAGGTTATTGGGATGATGCACCCTCCCTCGCTTCTCACTTTGGGAGAGAATATCGTTAAAATCACCAACAACACACCAGGGAGCCTGTGATGCAGCAGCTAAGGATCTTAGAAGGTTCCACGAGTCCCTTTTTCTTGACCTCTCAGGGAAGCCACAAAAACCAGTCACACGCCAAGAGCCCAGCCCATTACAAGTAACATGCACATCTATGTGATTTGTGGAAAAGCTTAACAAACCCAGTGTCCTTGTGCCAAAACAATGCTAGCCCACCTCCTCTCCCAATCCGGTCCACCGCAAATAACCCTTCATAGCCCATTAAAGTCTTTAAATATTCTAGCCTGCTTCTGCAAGATAGAGTTTCTATTAAAAAAATAAATTCCGGCCTCTTATCTCTTACAATTTCTTGTAAGAACCCGAACTGATCGTGGGTTGCCAAGCCCATGACAGTTCCAACTTAATAGGCTCATGGCTGATGGCAGGCCTGCATAGCAGAGGCCCGCCAAAAACAAGTTTTTATAGGCCACATCCTCCCCAATCTCAGAGCCTAACCCGGCTTCTATTTCCTTTCTACGTCTTTTGGGATCCAGAATAACCAACCCCTCCTGCTGGCAGCTCAAATCACTCTCCTTGATTCACGGGATTACAACCTTGTCTTTCCCTCCCAGTGACTTACCAACTCTGTCCCCGGTTTTTGAATGATTATTATCAATCATCATAAAACCACGCGGATTATGAGGCAGCCTGGGCGAACTATGGAAGGAAGTTTCCATATCTGTCATACCTTCAACTGACCGGTCAATCCTATCCTCCCTAGCCGGAGGACTATCCCTGAGCCACCTTTATCCGATGGCCTGCTGGCTTCTTCTCAGCCGTGCCCTCAACTAAGTACCAAACTTTCTTTCCACAGTGCTGCCATGGTTTGCAAAAACCGCCTCACAAAATTTTTCTGTATGGCCCAATCTTCCACATACGAAGTAAAAGGCCGGTAGCCTCTCATATTTAAAAGAAAACCACACCCATTCACCACCCTGTTTTTTGATCTTCATCTTGCATTTCAGGGGCAATCTCACATCAATAGCTACATGAATTCTCATGTAATTTCTCCAAACACCCATGAAATCATTAGGATCTGATTCAACGAACCTCCCTATGTAATTGCCGATATGTTTAGCTATCTTTTTTGACATAAACCCCACCGGTAAGTCGAAAACCTGAATCCAAACTTCAGTCGTAAAATAGGGGCATTTTGGATGGCTGGGAATTCGCATCCAAACAGGAAGTCACCAAGAGCTGCTGATCGAATGTCCATGGACCATTGTCAACCACCCGTAAGACATCCAATTGATGGAAAAACTGGAATAGGAATAAGTTAGTATCCAGATCCTTAATACACACTCCTTTCACAGGGCGCCAAATCGACGCAAGTGTATTTTTCATGGATACGAAATTAATATTTCTATCCGTCAGGAAAAGACCAACAAGACATAAGGAAAAATCGAACCCACCATCATTTGGATCCTCCCCTTCAAGGTTTAGCCCTTCCTCAATGTCGTCTCTTTCCAGAGAAAGGTTCGCGTAGAGATCTTCCAGTTGGTCATCCCTTGAATCATTGCTAGTGTTGCCTGTCCCCATATTAGCGAACAGGAAGGGAAAACAAGGATTCTGGGTAGAGCAGAAACAGAGGAACCTAGAGATCGGAAAAGAAACACAGAAACTGGGAAAAAAGAAACTCGTCACAGAGACAAGACAGGCAGAAACTTGTCACAGAGACGAGACCAATAAACCCGTACAACGGACTACTTGCTCAGGGATTAGATTTAAAATTATAACTATTCTTAGGTTTAAAGAAGGGGATTTGAAGAGATTTATTTGGGTTGAAATTTTAAGGGAGGAGTCTTGTTTGGGAGGAGTTAGTGTAGTTGCCCACATTAAACACATTAAATCCAAAGTTTTGTGTGATTTTATAATTATTTTTTGAAATGAAAAATTATGGGTATTGACGTGGCAACCCTCGTAAGCCCTTCTCCCCGTTTTCTTTAATATATATATATATATATATATATCTCAATTCCGCCAGTCCCATCTCCACATGGATCAACATGTTAGCTCCACAGCAAGGCGCATATAGGATAATGTTTGATCATCCTTTCGTTCATCCATGAACCATAAAATCTCAACTAAAAAATGGGTAAATTAGTCAATCCAATGGTCAAGTCCATTTGGAAGGGTTCAAACCCAGGGGACATATGACTATAGGGGTGGGGTTGTGTGGTACAGTTGAATGGTCCATCAAGGTTGGTCCCACTATAGGTGCGCACAAAATAATCCCATGTGCACGATTGCACGGTGTGCATGGGATAATTTTTGTGTGTACATACACTTCATACAAAGCAATCCGTATGATATAGCATGATGGGCCCACCTAACATCAATCCGATCTGAGCACCACACAAGGAACCCCTTGATAGTCAGCAACTCCGAGGTTTGGCACCTATCAAATGGATGGGCCGTTGGATCGAGGGTCAAGTTCTCTTCCTTTTGTATTAAGCCATTAAAATTGTGGGCCACTAATCAAGGGGCTAAATTCATTTGATTGATCCCAAACTTGATATGAGAGTGTCTTCCCATTCCCTCCTGGTTTGGTTATCAGTGGGGCCCTAGGCGGGTCCAAGCCCCTTGTTTTCTTTCTTTAATCTTTAAAATTAATCAATGTGGTACATCAAGAGGATAAACTTACTGTCTCTATCATTTATGGCACATATAATAAGTTTAAGGTGACCTTGGAAGGAGTCTCTGTCTTTCATGGCACTCAACGCTCCACTTTTAATGCATGGCCATGTCCTACATGTTTCATGTTAATCTGTGCTATATCTCGTATGAGATATTTACGACTTGAGTCTGTTACTTCCAGCCCAGGCAGGAACTAATTACAAAATTTGCTAGGCCCATGAATAAAATGTTAAATGGCTCAACATAAATTTCACCTTCTTGATCAGTTTTAGCCAAATTTTACTGCAGTGGAGGTTGGGTAGAGTGGTTTAGGACATGAGCGTGAAAACAAGGGGTTACTCATTTGGTTGACAACCCAGTCCCTCACTTAGATGATTAGACATCGACCTTGACCTCCACCCACTCCTTGTATGAGTGAATTTTCACTCCCCGCTCCCATCCTGTTCGTACAAGTTTTCTCCTCGCGTGTGCACGAGTTCTCGGGTTCCAACCTCCTTTGTTGGGATACCAAAAAAACTCTTATTGTAATGAAGTTTGGCGGAAAGAGGTGAGAAATTATTTTGAACTAAATTACGTATAAAAAAACTATATAGTGCAAGTTTCTTGTTTTTTACATCTGTAGGCAAATAACGATAAGATGTAGGTGAAATTAGGATATCAATGCACATATTGGGAAATAAGTGCTTCCGAAAGGATTTATTTGATCATAATGGCACCCTCCATGAAATCCAAGGTTTTAAAACTCGAATAAGTTTAGGGCATGACTATTATCAATTTTTATAAATTTGATCCAAGACCAACAATGCTTTGAAAAGCTATTCTCACTTCCTTTGAGTCAAATTTGTTACTTTACTTACATATAAAATATTCTGCAACTTATTGAAAAAGAAGATTCACAACATTTATTTGATCTCCCTTACTATGTATTAGGAGACCTTTCAAACTGCTTTCTTCCAATTAGTAAACTTGCATCTAAGTGGGCCCATGACTTGGACTACATGTAAGCTAATATGTAGTCGTCTACTTCAGGTGAACACTTCCCCAACCAAAATAGTCCCAGCTTACATGTGAAGATGACCTTGGAAGGAGTTATAATTCATAAAAATTGAATGCATAGATATCAAACTATATGTGGTTAAAAATGATGATCATATGTGAATTTTTAAAAATGAACATAAAATAACCTATCCTCCTAGGAAAAAAAATAAAAAATCAAAAGAAGATCATGAGAAATGAATATACCAGCCACCACCCTACTAGCTCATTTCATGTCTTCTTTTCATTATTAAATGAAAGTGGGGCCTGCCACTTAAAGATGTTCTGGGTCGGTAACTCCAGATCTAGACCTCATATGGATGCGGCGTAAAAAACAAAGGTTTATATTTTTAAATCCTCTTTCCAACGAGGCCAAATATGATGTATTTCAAGGTGGTCGGGAATTCAGGCAAATTTTTCCAAAATGACGACAATACCCCGTTTGAATGAAAAATAGTGAAACGATTGGTTTCGAGGTGTCGAACGGCTTTGGCCAAGACATGAAAGTTATAGGGGATAATGATATTTATCAAACGAAGCCAAGATAAGGATCTTCAGAAATCACAGATGCCCGCCCTAAACTTTCCCGAATTCTACACTAAGCCCCTAAATTCGTTGAATTTGGCCAAAACGCTCTCAAAACTTCCTGAAGTTATCCAAAACAAGTTCTAACCCTCAGAATAAGCTGGTCCATTACTAAAACACTAAGAAAACAAATAAATCCATTTTAATTATTGCTAATTAGTATCAATTAGATTTAATATACATAAAAAGGAGTTACAAAAACTGAGATCTTTGAAACCTTGCATAGACTCGAGTAAAGAACAAGAATTGATCCAAATTACAAGAGGTCTCCAACAAGGCCACATTCAGAATTTATGGAGAAAAATCGAAAAAGTCAATATTTTATAATTATGAATACCCCTCTAAAAATGGGTGTCAGGGTCAAATATGGGTTTTCTGGATCTCAAATGGATATGAGTTGAACACGAAAGTTGTTGGTTACGCCTAGACCTAACCTTTGAACCTATAATAGTATATTGGAATCCTGAAATACTTCTGACTTTACTCGGAATCTAGTCTAGGCCCTTTCAAGTACCAAACCTGGTTTAAACACTCATAGAACTTCCAAAAACTCTTTCAAACCTCATTCTAATTTTCTAATGTAAATAACTACTCTCAAAGCAAGCTCCCTAAGATTTATAGGGTTTATGGGTAGGTCCTACGTTACCTTGAACTTGGCCAATCCGGGACCAATGGACTCTGAACACCTCTAAAACATCTAGGTCAATCCAATTAGCAACTAAACACACTTACTTAACTAATAAGAAGTATCAATCATCAATAATCATAACTTCTTAATTAATAAACATATAGCCGGGGTCAGGTTTTTACAAATTCGAAGCCCCATTGGATGTCTGTAGGCACTGCTAGGGTTCAAGGTTTACCTATGACCTCAACCCTTTCATGGGGGTTCATAAAAAAGTTTGCCACCTTGAACTCTTCTAGGCTACCAGGTATATAGTTATCTCAAACTCTCAAGTCCCTCAAGGGTTGTAAGACTCATGGATGATAACATAATTGAGAACTACTCCAAAACGAGCTAAGAGAAGGAAAAACAGAGTTATCAAAATCAGTAGCTCCACATAATGCTCACACCGTCCAACTAAACAAAATACGGAAAAAATCGAGAAACTGGTACATTAGCAAGTAAAATTGATCATGTGAAGAAAAAAAAAATTAAACTGCCAATAATTAAGTTAAATAGGACTGGGAACAAATTTGCAACATTTCAACATGAAATGACTAACCTGAAATGGGTACAAGGGATTTAGGGGGATCTTGGTATCGAGGAAGGTGGAGTGGTAGATATGCGTACAACGGACCATGTAAACCCAACTAAGGATCCTATCATTCCAAAGGAGGCTCAGCCAAGTTAATGCACCAGAGATCCAAGGACTTACTCACAAAGGTCACATAACCAAGCTAGGTCCAGGTAGGCAATAGGGTACAGTGGTTACACCAAAGTCAATAAGGAGATACACACTCCACACAAACAAGTAAACGATTTCAAACTGTGTAAAACTGATATTAATTGATGTAGCATTCAAGGAACCTAATACAAGGGTCCAGCCTAAGCAAGAGATTGCCTTGTCATGCTAAAACAATATAATTCTACTCTATGTGCATTTCAGTTATTACGTGAAATTGGTGAACTTGAAGGTATTTTGACATTCATAGGCCTTAAATGGACATACATCGAAAGAATATCGTTTCATAAATGCATCCTGATAATCCAAGAGGTGTTTGTCCACTCAAACAACACTCCTTAAGCAGTCCAAGTTCTAATTCAAAGTGAGTATGGATTCCAAGGGTCACATCCTATAGGCTAAGTTTAGAGTATAAAGGGTGGATTTTAAGACCTCTAATTGGTGCATTAGTGCAGGCAAAAGGTGGCCCATAAACCCATTGGCAATGGCCCAAACCCATGCTCCAACCATAGGAGAGAAGAAATGAACTTTAAAACCATATAAATCCCCCCCGCCGGGGGTGGGGTGGGGGGGGCGCGCCCGAGATTTTATTATTCAGGAAAAACCCCAAGTCACGACCATCACGTACTCCCGTAAACTCCGAATTAACAAAAGTTAAAATGAAATCCACAAGGAATAAACATACTTTCACATTTGTCAAATGTACATTTTGTGGAAATATATACATTGATATCAAATACAATTATACAAGTCCTTTACATAAAAGTAAAGTCTTATATACATACAAATATCATTTTCTTTCCCTATTCATGTCATACACTTGCATATTTAAATACAATGCAAGATGACAACTATGTAACGTTTCAAAATGAATATACCAAAAAGTATTCCCAAATACTTAAAACCATTTATAGTATTCGTATTCGGATATCAATCAAATGATATCTCGTCCATTACATTCTATCAGTCCTCCTGGAGGAACTTGTGCGGCCTCCTCCGCTAGCGGCGCGGCCTCTGCAAGACCGGCATGGGCAATTGGGTTTGTAATGTCATCAATAACACTAGTGAACACGACGGTTCAGCAATGTATACATAGACCTATGATAGTACATGCTAACACATATATTAAATCTGTTCAATCTATCCATTTACAATTCTACAAATCAATATCCAATTCTATACAATTAGTACAATGACAATAACATATGCATTCAAAGTTAATAATAACAATTACTAACTTGGCAACTATAATAGCATTTCATTTCTTCCCAAAAGGAAGCATTCATTGTATTTGTAAATACAAATACTCATTATTCATTCATTCTTTCATTCATTTCATTTAATCACTTGATGTGATTCATTCAATATTCAATCTTTCAATTGTTTCCAATTGTTCATTCATTATTCATTTAGTGTGGGATCTACCAGTGCCCGCGCCAGGGACAACTAGCATCACCATGGAGGTCTAGAATGCCCCCAATTCATCTGCTGCAATAGGAATAGTCATTAATTCATTTCAACTCTACAATGATATTCAATAAAACTACTATGTAGTGCCAGACTCAGGAGTCAATTCAATTTAGTATATATCTCAAGTTAATGTTCAACCCATTGGGTTTAGTTCAATTTCATAAATTCCTTTCAAACAATTGAAAGGAATAAGACTTGAGATCAACAATATGACCACAATATCATTTTATGGAATTAGACCATTAACCATTCTATTCATTTCTAGCATTTCTATCTATTTAGCTTTCATTTCGACCATCCATTTCTACAATTTCAAACCTTTCAAACAAATCATTTAGGTGAAACATTCGGTTACCTAACATACATGTTATTCTCAATGAACATCACATTTGATAATTTTTTACATTATGATTTTGTTAGTTAACACCTACGAATGTTTAGGTACACTTCTACAACATTTATCCTTCATTCATTACAATCAAATATGAGACTTAATTTCGTCATGAACTTCAATCCAATTATGACAATTAGATCACACAATTAGTCTTAAAACTATCTAATTAGTAGCATTAAAGAATCTCTAACTCATTAAGCTCATATACTGAAAATTCAGAATTTCTTTCAGAGATCAATTGACAAAAACCACCTCTTTGTTAGTTTGATTTTGAGATCAAAATCCCTAATTCAAACCCTCTTTCAACCTAACATCAAGACACAATTCACAAATAGAATTTCATGAGTTGTTTGTGCTAAAGAACTATCTTAACACCTAATAGAACTTGAAAACTCTATAAAGAGCTCAAGACACTTATTTGTAGCTTAAAAAGAAGAAGTTGAGATTGTCTCCTAACTCTAACTTGTAGGATCTTACACCCCATTGAGCTACCACATATCCCAAAACCTATTGGTGATAGTAAACCGCACAACAATAGTTTTATGGTGAGGGCGAAGGTTCGACCACAATTATGACCACTCAGGAGCGAGGGTGGACGTTAACCTCAACAATCCCTCCCTCAACGGCACACTTGCCGCGATTCTTGCTGCAAACTTGCAAAACGAGTGTCCCGTGACTCGAACACCATACCTATCAGATTCTGATACCACTTATAGGATCTTACACTCCATTGAGCAACCACATATCCTAAAATCAATTGGTGATAGAAAACGACACAACAATAGTTTTATGGTGAGGGCTCGGGCTCGACCACAATTATGATCGCTTAGGAGCGAGGATGGACGTTGACCTCAACATAAATCATTAAAAAAAATCAATGAGAAGATGAAGAAGATAAAGTAGCTCCAAACCTCTTCCAAAATCACTTGCAAATCTTCTAACCTTGACACTTGATGAAGAAGAATGGAAGAAAGAAAGAAGGAAAAGAGTCTAGGGTTCTCTCAAAAACTTGGGCCGGGAATCGGGTGAATGAACTCAATTTGAGTTCATCTTATCCTATGTAAGCCCCATTTTGCACTTAAGTCCTCTTTTCTCTTATTTCTAATTCTAGTCAAATGAAGACTCATTTGATTCGTTTGAGATCAAATGCAATCGAGTCTATTACCAAAGTTAACGTACTCTTTGAGATACACTCATTGGTTTCAAGAGTTATTGTATTCGACAAAATACGCGTTAATTCATATTTACGCAAAAGTCTTTACTTTCCCTTATTTGAGTCTAAAATCAACTCAATTACCTTAATCTCATTCAAACTCATTTCATTAAGCTCAAATCGATCATTTGAGACTAATTCAATTCAACTTGGTCATTAACCACAATTACCTAATCAAACATGGTTAATTAGCATTAATCTCAATTCAATTAGAGTTAATCTTGATTAACTCGGGACTGGGTGTAATAGATTTCTTCCCTGTTTTTCCCACCATCTCTTGGAGACCTTTTGGCATGATAATGGGCTCTCTTAGGCATTATTTACACACTTAATGAAGTATGAAAAACATTGTTTAAATATGAGGAAAGAGTGCATAATTAATATGGGGTTTTGAAAGAAAAACATAGTGTAGAACATAGAATTTTCCAAGACTCGAGCATGCATGTTATGGAACTTAAATTAATCACTTGCATTGGTCTCCTAAGCTCACATGAAGATTTCTAAACTCCTCAAACTCATATGGAGCTCTTGAAGTCAGAAACCCCCAAAATCTCTACAAAATCCCACTCAAAAATAAAAATAAGAAAATCTATGAAAGACTAGAAACATAGGGGCCTACTATAGCATATTCTAAAGGATGGATCCCTCACCTATACGAGATCTATCTGAAGTGAAAATGGTGTAGATAAGGGCTGCCGAGCTTGAAAATGCTGGAAAATGGGACGTG
The DNA here is from genome assembly GCA_003546025.1 of Camphora micrantha. Taxonomy (NCBI): domain Eukaryota; kingdom Viridiplantae; phylum Streptophyta; class Magnoliopsida; order Laurales; family Lauraceae; genus Camphora; species Camphora micrantha. The sequence continues at coordinate 17,104,064 of QPKB01000008.1, read as the reverse complement.
AAATGAGGAGACGATGAGACGAATGCATTGGCAACAATCAAATTTGCAATTTCCCCAAGTCTGGTGAGTTTTTATGGAGAATTAAAGAAGAAAGGAGGAGAAATGAGTCTCAGTTGGGTGAGTTGTAGATAAAGGAGAGAGTGTGAGGAAGAAGAAGTGGGTGGAGGCATTATAAGGTGGGTGGTTCGTGGGGCCGAAGACTTAAAATCAAATATGGTTCTATAATTTGAGTTCTGGACCTCATATGGGTTCAATACAGGAGGAAAAGGTTCATAGACATACTACTTTCCAACAGCACTAATAGGAGAAAACTCAACTTTTTCGGAAATGATGACTATGTCCCGAGTAAGAAGAAAACTATGAAACGAAGGGTTTTGGGACATCGAATGACTTCAATCTGATCACAAAAGTTGCTCAGGATTAGTTTTTTTCTACCCATTAAACTCAACACGATATTTAAGAAAAATTCAAATAACCGCAAATGCTTTTCGAAATGATAAATAGGTCACTGAAGGCACCAAACTAGGTTTAATGGCTCTCAAAACTTCCCAAAATATATTCAAACTCTATTATAACCCTCAAACTAAGTTAATTAACTTATAAACTCACTTACAAAGCTAACAACACAATTAATTAATAATAAATACTATTAATTAGTACCAATACACATAATTATGGGCCCGTACTTTTCACCTACTGCTCATTACTCTACATTAGACTGCATAAACATTTGCTCTGTTCCTTCATACAGATTGCACACCACAGACCACCTTGTTTTGCACACACCATAGCACAACCGAGAAACTGAGTACCCTAGAGGCCCAGCCGAATAGTACAATAGTAGTAGGGAGGCCAGGCCAAGCCTAACCTACAAAAAGGTTTGGCTAGGGTATGGGACTCTCAAACTCCTTTTAAGTTTCAGTCAATTGGAGCCCTTCTTCAAACGATCCAAATGCTTTGATACCAAATTGTTTGATTAAGTGGATTTAAATTTAGTGAATAAGAGAAGAGAAGGAAAAGAGGAAAGAATGGATGAACATGATGCTCTATAATTATTAGGGTTGAACAACAATATCCTTCTTATGTTCGTGAGATACACTCTCTAAATATTACATATGGGACGCTCCATATTAATAAAATTAGACAGTTTCCCTAAGAATGATAAGATACCACATAGCCCTTATATTTTTCTACAACATACAGATATACTGGTAATAAGCAAATGATAAAAGCCTTTTCCGGGCATAATGATGAGATCTAGTTGTCAATCATCCGTCAAGATCACAAAGCACTAGGATCAACATACACAAGGACCCAATAAAAAAGTATGCATGCACTACTTGGGCTCAACTTTGGTTGACAATGTGTACCCACCACTATAGTCAAATGAATCACTGGTTTCTACTTCCTTGGGCACTATGTCGATGTATGGATGGTGCGGTGGATACTTTGGTGTTCCATAGTCTGTAGCCGACGAAGATGCTGAATTAGTGTCCGTTTTCACTCCCTCATTCTGCAACATTGTCTCAATCTCTTTCACCACGTCGCTCATCATTGGACGGTCTTTTGCCAATTCTTCGACACATTGCAGGGCTAAATTGACGAACCTCCTAAAGCTTATGACATTGTTCTCATTACGGATGATAGGGTCCATCAACTCTGACAGGCCATAGTGTTCGTCATTTGGATTCAGCGCTATTTTGACCTCTCGAACAATGTACTTCCCCTTCTCTAATGGTTGCTTAGCTGTGACCAACTCAAGCATAACCACACCAAAGCTGTAGACATCGCTCTTCTCTGACAGTTGCTGAGTCAAGTAATATTCAGGATCTATGTAGCCCTGTAGCAGATTGCGCATAGAGAGGATCGTGAATTAAAATGAAAAGCTTCAAGTTGTAGATAGTGTGAAAACATGATAATGTGGCTGGGAAAAAATGCTGAATTAATATGAAATGTTCAAGATCTAGCTTAAGAAAAGTCAGTGTTTACAGATTTATTTTTGCATGATAAAACATGAATTGAGTGCTTGAAGAACTTGATCATGCAAACACAGCTGAATGCTTCAACTTCTGTTAAAGGTTCAGCTTCAACAAAAAAAAAAAAAAAAAAAAAAAAAAGAATCTTAAGTACCAAGAGTGATGAACTAGGTTTCGTGCCAACATGGGCTCTTGGTTGCAGTGAGTCACGATAACGTCTTGGGTTTTTAGACCTAGTTATTGAGACAATATTGTTAAATGGAACTATGATGCTGAAAGGGAAGTGAAGACCAATAAATTGACTAGAGAATCTTATGCTTCTTGGGTGAAACATTATTAGAAAGACGATGATTTTAAGTTTGGATAAGTCAACTCGAACTTGACATGACTTGTAAAGTCGAGTGAACTCCAACTGAGTCCAATGACAAGAAGGCCAAAATTAATTTCTTTTCCCTTTGAAAAGATGTGGAAGGCTGCTGAGGTTCTTTCTCACTGATTTTGAACTTTGAAGATTGAAGTACTGTACATCTAACCTAATAAAAAGCAACTCGAGCACACATCCAAATGTCCATGGGGTTGCTCAGCTGGTTAGGTACATGGTGAGTATTTGAGAGATCATGGGTTCAAGTCCCCAATGTAGAAATTCTAAAGTAAACAAAATAAATATGAACTATCATTTACTAGAATGCATTTTTAGTAGTTAAATTAAATGTTTGTTGAAAAACTCGATTCATAGTGTTGTGATCTAGGGCCTACGAGAAGAGATCAAATACGTACAAGAGAACACAGAGATTTACGTGGTTCGTCTTTTGGCCTACGTCCATGGGGAAGAAGGGTCGAAGCAAGCTTCTGGACAATGGTATCAGTGATTTGGTGCATTCATTAAGGAATGAGTTAGATTCAAATTCAAACATTGCTTGGACTTGATCGGTGTGCTCATTACCCGAGTGCCCTAAGGGGTAGGTGGAGATGGTGAGATGTGTTATATGCATGAGGATCAGCTTCAATGTTCGCCGAGGTGGGAATTTATTAGGTTGAATGGCTCAATAGAAGTAATAAATTTGATAAACTGAGCCCTGCATTGTCCATGTTCTACTGTGATTAAAAGTAAGTCAATTATTGTAGGTCTACTATGATTAGAAATAGCATTTGGGTGTAATAGGGTTTTGGGGCTGATATTACATGTCTTTTGATTGCATAGTAAATTCTCTCGTCTTCCTTGTGAATATAGGCCAAAAGCCGAACCACGTAAATCTCTGTGTTCTCTTGTGTGTGTTTGATCTCCTCATAGGCCCTATATCTCAACACATAGGAAAACATCTTTCTTTCTTTTTTATTTTTCGTTTTCTTTTCACCACTTTAGCAAATTTCTAAGGTTTTTTGGGCTCTAATGTGTGTGATTCAGTTTGACTCAGCCAAGTCAATTTAACTTGAGGGTGATTGGGTAATCCCCCGCGAGTCCAAGTTATAAAACCTTAGGGAAACTTCACCCACAACCATGTTAAATTCAGAAGTGCAAGGTACAAGAAGCAGAACGAAAAGTTACCGGTGTGCCTTTAACTTGGGTAGAAACATATCTCTTTGAGCTCCCCGCTACAAGTTTTGACAGGCCAAAATCTGCAACCTTTGCACTTAAATTTTCATCCAAAAGAATATTTGAAGACTTGACATCTCTATGAATTATCGCGGGATCAGTGAGCTCATGAAGATAAGCTAATCCTCTTGCTGAGGAAAGAGCAACTCCAAGTCTCCTCTTCCAGTCTAAATGGACGCCACCCCTTCCTACAAATGATTATCTCAGAATTATTGCAATATAGCCGAACAACTCAAGACATATAAAGTAAATCCATAAGGAAAACTGATGTTCAAAAGAGAGCAACAACTCACCAGACAAGCTATCCTTGAGGGTTCCATTCGGAACATATTCGTAGACAAGCATCTGTTCCTCTTTCTCAAAACAAAAGCCTATCAGATTGACAAGGTTCTTGTGATGAACTCTAGAAAGCAACTCGATTTCTGTTTTGAACTCTAGCCCTCCTTGCATAGATCCTTGTTGTGCTCTCTTGATTGCCACTATTTGCTGGCCCGGAAGGATACCTTTATAAACCTGAAAACACTTCCAACATTAGTTACTCCAAAAAAAAAAAAAAAAAAAAAAAAAAAAAAAAAAAAAAAAACTATTAATGAATGATGACTTGACAAGCAATAAATAACCTTGCCATAACCGCCGGATCCAATCTCATTGCTCTCAGAGAAATTGTTGGTACTACTTTTGAGTTCATCATAAGAAAAACATCTGGCTCCTTTTAACTGCGGAGCTCCACCACTGTCTTTAGTACGTGATCCCCAAGATGCTGGTACATGGAAAAAAAAATAAAAAATTTAAAGCATCAGTAAATTAGAGCTTGAGCTTATGATTGGTATTATTAGATCGACTACTTATAATGTACAAATAATAAGTCCTCGTACAGCTCTTCAGATACATTACCGAAAGGTTTGTTTATTTTAATGGCCCTTTCTGCACGTTTCTTTTGCCGGACGGCGTAGGCCACCACCCCCAGAACCACCATGACCAAAAGCGCGCAACCGACTGCTAAACCGATAATTACAGCTGTGCTCATCGAAGATCCACCTCGATCTGAAACAACTTTTTATTTTTATTTAAAATTATGGAGGAAGTTATTCATAATATATAGTTCTTCTACTTAGCTAAAAGGACAAGGCACCTGGGAAAGGATACGGCTCTGGATCTGCAATAAAATAGTATGCTCCACACACAAGTGGAGCCTCATATGTTTGGTAGGACAAATGAAAGCCAAATTTCTGGATCTCTGACCTATTGAAGTACTTCCCAGTTGATGGGAAGAGCTCCAATTGAACCTGGAGATACTCGTCCCAAGTAGGTTCAACCACCCGAAGAGAAACCGAACCCGGAGTAAGACCAAATACCTCCCCTATTTTTTGTTCCAATGACTGGAAGAAGCTGCTATTAGACAAGTCATGGAAGCAAGGTGCATTGAAATTAAGAGTTCCCTTGTACGGGTAGACGCATTCACAACTCTGAGGACCATGCATCTGACCCGAGGGACATGTGGTGGTGCCACAGTCAGCGTAACTGGTAGAATAGGGTATCCTCTGATGCCGATTCTGGCAGTAGTCATTTGCGAGCAGATTAGTGTTACACACTGGGTTACCTGAAAGCCTGCAACCATTGATTGAAAGAGTGATGCATAATCTTCAATAATAATAATAATAATAATAATAATAATAATAATAATAATAAGGGCCTAAATGATATGTCTGTAGAGGAACATGTCTAAAAATAAAATAAAATGATAAACAGAAGAGGAACATGTCAAAGTCAAATAGAATGACTAGTCTGTAGATATATTCTCACTTTATTGTACTGCTTGTATCCCTTGAACCAAACGTAATATTCGTAATATCGTTGTTCTCTAAATCAACTAGCTGCAGCTGCTCATTGATGCTGTCAACTATGTTGGGAGCGGAGTCGAATGAGTTGTTCTTTAGTCTCCTGTGAACATTGTACGTGAAATAAATCAGTAATGCTACAGTAACCGAGAGTAGTTCTCTCTTGGATTCTTCTTCAGAAAATCTTCGTAATCTTCGTGGTAAAACACTTACACTTCCCAGCAGATCTGGTAAGCTAAACAGTCCTTGTGGAACTTGTCCATGCAGCGTTCCGCATTCCATGACACTGGTCACTCACAAGTAGGGAGAAAATTTGAGATGGATTATTATGAACAGTCCTGGTTATTCAAAAACTTGAATGTACAGCTGGAATGCTTACAGCGTGGTGAGAGATTTTATTGTTGAGAACCAGATTGGAGCTTCAGATTTATCGAACAAATTGTTGCTTAGGTCCCTGAAAATCAAATCATGGAATAAATTCAATAATGCAAGTAGAAACAGCGGTGATACCATTTAAACAATCTCACGCATTTGCATCATGGAACTTTGCACAATGACTTCTTACACATGATTGAGGCTGGTCATTTCTGCCGTCAAGTTTGGTATTGGGCCAGTCAGTCGATTATTTGCTAAATTCCTGGATGACATAAATATGAGAAATGAAGGTTGATATAGGAATACTACATGTGATGGGGCTAGTGTCAGCAAAAGCTCGAAGGCCAACTTACAGTTCAATGATATCTGTGAGGTTGTTAAGGTTGGAAGGGACTTCACCGCTCAAGTGATTTCTGTCAAGCCGACTGTCGAAAACAAGAGTTTTATAAATACGAAAACCAACGTGAAATATGAGTAAAATGAAATCCTGGTTAGTGAATGAGACAGTTGAGCGTATCATAGCAGGGTCACTCACAGAACCAGAAGTGTCTTTACAAGCCCCAATGTAGATGGGATACTCCCATTCAATTCATTTCCATCGAATATTCTGTCAGCAGAGATGTGCAAACAGTCAAGAGAGAGGCAGATGAGGAATTAGAAGGAAATAGAAATTCAGTTCAGTGTGTAGTGGCGCACAAGTGTATCAACTTCATTTCAGAGCTGAAGAGCTTAGCCGGAATGTTGCCCGATAGCTTGTTCTTGTTGAAGTGGCTGGCAAATGAGTAGAATGAAAAAAATCAGTCATTCATTAATAGTTCATTGGAACTGCCTTGGCTTCAAAAGCAAGTAGGAGAACTTGGCTATGAGACCAGAATGGAATTTCCTTCCAGTTTTGAGAAGGTGTTGGGGGAATTAGACACTAACAAATGCCTTGCATTGAGAAGCATGTCCAAGCCAGGTGTCGTCGAGGTCGAGACAGGGAGAGGTCCACTGAGCTGATTTTCTGCCACATCTAACCAGGTAACATTGGATAGCATACCAAAAGAAGGAGGCATTTCCCCAGTGAAGTTATTTGAATTCAGAGCCCTGATAAGGAGATAATAAACAAACAAAATAAGATTCCATTGCTTGGAAAAACTGTCCAGTTTCAACGGGACTAAGATTGCAAAGCTTGGGCCTTACAAGTAGGAGAGCTTCGTTAGGTTGCCAATTTCATTCGGGATGTTCCCGGAGAACTGGCAGCCAGCCAGGATGCTGAGAGACAGACAAATGACATTTACTTTGTGTCAGTTCCTCTCATTATTACCCCAATTTAAATGAGATGGCTAGATATTAAGAGCATAGAAATTTATGACCCCTGGATGATTCTCTACTTATCAGGATCTTACAGTGTAGTTAGGTTCTGCAAGTTTCCTATCATTGAAGAGACTGGACCAGTGAGGCCGCGATTATTAGACAAATCCCTGCAATGTAGATAGAAGCATGCACAGCATGTAAAGATCAAATTAAATATTTCAGATGAGTAGTAAGCAGGAAAAAAAAAAATAATAATAATTGAAATCACTGAGAATAAATATAACATCTGTCACTGCTAGTGTTGTGGCGGTTTCATATGGTTCTTAGCTGCACTGCAATGACATGATTGAATTGACGTGTGGTACGTGGATTGGAATTTTAAATAATGAAAAGGGATTGTGGCCGTGTCTTGGTTTTTAGTATCCACGAGTTCTCCTTTACTTTCCAGCCATGCTACGGGCCTCGGCTTTGTGCCCGGACTGTGTGGCATGGGATCCAATGGCTCCCATGGGAGCCATGCCAGATCCCGGGCACAAAAGCCCGGGGTCTGTAGACTTTTTGTTTACTTTCAGACCAAAGGGATATGTGTAGGGAAGGGTAAAGTAGATTAAAATTTTTTGAACAGTCACTCACTCTTCAACCTACCTTCATGACAATAGGAAGGCCGTAGCGAAACGTTACAAATGAATGAAAGTTGGTGAACAAGTAGTGTATCATTAACTTCTGTTTTGTATCTTTATCTTTCATATTTTGAAGTATCTTCTCCACTTTTTCCGGTGAGAATTTTATCTTGTTCATGTTGAGTCGTTCTATCACCTATTCAACATACTTTCTCCCATAATGACCACAGCTTCTTGGCATTACTATAAGGAAGTATATGCATGTTTAATACCTGTCGTGCAGTTTTACCAAAAAAGAAAAAATATCTGTCGTGCGAGTCCAAGTACTTTATATCAAAAGTCTTTTACATATTATCTCATAGCTTTCCAATCATCTTACTATCATGTTTAACTATAACTCTACATAATAAAAGAAAGACCATTCTTCATATTGCAAACCATTTGTTCTTTTTCTTCAACCTCAAACTCTTCCGGTTAAGTCATGCAAATCTCTTGATTCAAATGATCAAGTAGAAAAGCGGTCTTCACATACATCTATTTAAGCTCAAGGTTCATGCTCGCAGAAGCAAGACAACTCTTCTAGAAGCCATTTTCACAACTCGAGAAAAAATCTCACCGAAGTCAATTCCCTTCGTCCATGCAAAGCCTATAGCCACTGACCATACTTTGTGCTTCACCAGTTTTCCATTGCCATCTGTTTTTTTTTTTTTTTTTTTTTTTTTTTTTTTTTTTTTTTTAAGCTTAAACACACATCTATTCAAGACTTCCATGGCTATACATGTTCTTCTTCTTTAAAGAACTCATCTCATCCCACATGTCCTTCAACCACTCATCCTTATCTTCATGATTCTTTACTTCTTGGGAGTTCACTAGCTCCCATTTATCAATAAGCAAATTATAATCAAATGTAGGATACTTTGTTGATGGTTGACGCTCTTGAATAGACCTCTTAATCTAAGGTTCTGTGGTTTCTGACTGAGACTGCTATCCCTGCTTAAAACCATATTCACCTGGCAATTATGACTCATCATGATCTAGATTCTCCTATCCACCTTTAGTTTGTACTGTATAAGGAATATGTTTGAGATCAACTACTAAATGAACTACTTCCTTTGACTTATCAATCTTCTCGACATCTTCAAAAAAGTATTCATCATTAAAAATTTCATCCCTACTTCTAATAATCTCTCTTTTTCTAAATCTCATAACCTTTAGCCAAACTCTGCTCCACCATAGCAAGGAAATACCTTATCATTAAATTCTGATTGTAGCTCATTTGGTACATGTGCAAAAGGCTTACTCCCAAATACCTTCAAATGAGAACAAAAGCATCTTTTTTTTTTTTTTTTTTGTACATATTGTAAAACCAACTCGCTAATAGCGTCATTAGGACTAACTAATTGCGTATTAGCTTACTAAGTGGGACTAGAGGCTAACTAACTTGGTTTTTGTGTTAGAACAACATTTGATTAGCTTTGGGAAGTTTGACAACCTTTGAACCTAGTTGGATACCTCAAGGGACCCCTTCATAATTTTGGGAAAGCTTGCGGAGTTATTCGTGATTTTTTAAAGATTTGTGATTTTTTGTTCATTTGATCGAGGACACTGTTTTGAATAAAAATTTATTGTTGACTCGTAGTCATTCAGAGCCTTGAAACCCTTGAAAATTCCAAATTACCCATTATTTGAACACAATTGACCAAATGTTGACTTTTGATCAGAATCTCGGAAGTATATCAAAATAGAATTCGTTGGAAAGAGGATTTAACTTTGGACATTTTTCATGTTTTGAGTTTCTTGATCCGTGGTCTGGAAAACCCTCTAAACTTCATTACAAGTTCTGCTCTAGTTGCTAGTGCGGATCTGAACTTAACTTATTATTTATATATAACCCACCCAACCCTATCCTCTACTTCACTCTCATTTCTCTCCATGGATTGAAATCTCCCCCAGCCCTGCAACCAACAACTTTTCTTTTCTTCTTCTTCACTTCTCTTGCTTGAACCTCGCAGGCAAGTCACCAAATCGGCAATCGAACTCCGACCAATCCTTCTCCGTCATCTCCTCTTCCTATTGACACCATTTTCGTGGAGCTTCACGTTGGGAAGCCCCTTTAATCACTCTCCTTTCAGTTTTTTATACCTCTTAAAGGTAAGGAAATCCTCTTGCCCTTCCATGTTTTGATTCCGCAATTGTGGCATGCCAAATTAAGACAGGCATAGGATTTCATCAAGTCTTTCTTGGTTTGTTATTTTTGGGTGATTTATGAATGTATTTTTGGGGATTTTTTATTTAGGAGTTCCCAACCCATTTGAAGACCTTGAGGAGTGTCCTAACCAATTGGAAACCCTTGGAGCCTAAGGCAAGTATGTATTGTGAATTTTAATGAATGTGTGGTGGTCTCCATGATTTTTCTAGTTCTTTACAAGTCTTGGAATGGAATTTTTGATAGTATGCATATGATGGTTTTGATGTTGATTAAGGACCTATTTGGGCTCTAATTACAAGTGGTTTAGACCCCTTACCCCTCCTAAGATTTTCCCTCAAAACCCCCTGGATTTTTACCTATTATACTCTCCTTGAAATCCACCCCCTCTCTAGTCACCTTGTTATGGCCGGCATTAAAAAAAAAAAAAAAAATGCACAGCTGGCTGGCGCTGCTTGCACGCCACATGTACAGGCGGCTTGGTCATGTGTGCTACATGCATAGCCGGTGGGGCCCGGCTGTGGCTTTTTCTGCACCACCGGCACATCGCACGCAGCCCATGGGGGACCTATTCTGCCCATTTTGCCTTTCAATTTCCAAATTCTTTGGGCACCAAAACAAATGGTTTTTACCCCAATACTTAAGGAAATTTATGCATCCAAAGTGGTTCTTCGGTGTAGACCAAAGACCATAGGGGAACTAGTATGGGACAAATGAACCCCGCATGACCCAAGACTAATTATTTAATTCTGGGATTGCTCATGTAACTCTGTACTTACCCGGTAGGTTGGCCGGAGGCATATAGGTGTATGGCAGAGTTGAAGATGTACATGATTAGAGTTTGGGAGGCCAACCACATTATTATAGTGCCAAGGGAATTCATCACCGACCGTCGAACCCAAAGCACGTGCAATGCTAAGTTCCCGCTACCTTGACATGTCAATGGCAACACAAACACCTAGGAATGTATTCGTTATGGTTCCTTGACTGTTTAGTATTTTCGTTCCATGTTTTAATGTTACTTGTCTCTCGTATACACGGGGTACCCCTCCTTTTATGTACTGTATTTGTACGTACATCGTCTGCACCCAACTTATGACCTACATGGTGTTTAGTTTGTCTCACATTGGGGTGTAGCAAGTGGTATCTGCCCTGCTTCTCTTGTGATGGATCCACGGTTGCAGTATATTGGGTGGTTACTGAGCATTTAGTCGCCCTGCTTCCTCCCGATCACCTGGATCCCCCATATACTTCTTTTACCCATTCGAGTTGTGTTATTCCATGTCGGAATGCTGCCCGATTTCCTAGAGATCCTAGGCCTGACTTGGATATTCGTTCAGACTCGTCTACTAGCTAGTCTTGTTCATTGCAACCATACTCGATACCCAAATTATTACTCGTATGGTTTTATCATGTCGACTCCAGAGCTATTGAGTCTGAAAGGGCACTACTCACCTCGGTAACGTGTTTAGGTTGTCTTGTACACTTGCTTGGGGTAGGCCCCGCCATGACTACCGTTCTTAAGGTAGGACCTGGTTATGCATGCTTGTTCTTGATTCTTGGAGTCGCACCACTCAGGTTCGATCTCAATGCAGTAGGATCCGACCACTATGAGACGTAGATTTATTATGCTTGCCTCTGTAAATGGATATTCTTGCTAGCCTCACACACGGACTGGGTTATTACTTGTACTTGATTGTTTGGCTCCCTCCTAGCTACGGCCGTGCCACTAGTAGAATAAAACTTAGTGTGGTTTGCCATATTTCTAGTTCATACTTGTCCCGCATTTATCATTATTATTATTGTCATTTTTCTATTGCTCTTGCTATATCATTGTCCAGTGATAGTTTTTCTTTGATTTTATACTAATCTCCTATTTTGTGCTCTTTATTGCAACAACATGTTATTATTCATAATGATCATCTGCTGAGTCATCGTGCCTAACTCTTGCTAAACGTTGGTGTTGTAGGTATCGTCCCCTTTACCCTTGAGGAGGGGCCGATGCAGACGGCTAAGGAGCCACCGGACATAGGTATCTGGCATGCTAATGATGACATATAAATATCATGCCTTGCACAGAGTGTTTGATCACATTTTGGGGAAGTGAAATGCATATTTTTGGGTTTTTTTTTTTTTTTTTTTGCACTGGCCTTGTTGGCCTTTATTTTTGGAAAATTGTACATAAAAACTTTCACTTTTGTTGTAAATATTAACTATACATTTTTAAATGGGAATGCCATCAAGTTACTATTTACTCTGCTATTTGTCTTGCATCATCGCTTCACATTTGTTAAAATTTGATTTGGGATCCTCGCCGGGGAAGCTTGTGGAAAACTTCAAAAGCGCACGCAAGGGCGGAGTGTTCCGCCTTGGTCCGCGTGCATAATGGGTTGCGTCTTGATCTTATGAAGATGCTTAATCTGGAGTTCAATTTGCGATCGCGATCAGACTGGTATTAGAGCAATACATGTTTCTGGCTATTAAAAGATACTAGCAACCCTAGGGACTTGGCAAGGATCCGTTAGAATTTTGCTAGCTATCTAGGTCTTGGGATTGGGTTTTTAGCAGCTAACATTTTATCATGTACTAACCTTTTCGACCTTGCAGAATGCCTCCTCGTAGAAACCCAGCGAACCAAAACCCCTCTGGCAATAACAGTTAGCACACAGGTCCATCAGGTACCACTAATTCTGGCAAGAACATGCAACAACGATTTCAGTAGATGATGCAAGCCATGATGGACCAACAGTGACAAGCTAATGAAAATCAAATCAGACTATAAGAGCAGATGGCCAAGAAAGATGAGGACCATGCCAGAGAGATTGATTGCCCAGGTTCATAGATGACTTCTTGAGGTTCTCGAAAGACGTTTGGAACCGACACCTGTCTAAGCATCTGGAACACAGATTTTCATTACTCATCGAGAGAATGATCCGAATGCACTGTTCAAACAGTTTAGGAAGAGAGGTCCAAAGGAGTTCACTGATTAGGAGGACCCATTGACAGCAAATGATTGGCTGGCCCATACAGAGAATATCTTCGATGTATTCAGATGTGCCGGCGGACAATAGGTTCATCTTGCATCCTCTATGTTCATAGGGCTCGCTGAAATCTGGTGGAAGACTATCCGACTGACTTATCGGAACATAGTAGATGCCGAGGCATGGAGTGATTTCAAGAAGTAGTTCGGTGACAAGTATGTCCCAACACACATCAAGAGATAGAAAGCCATAGAATTTCGACCCCATAGTTAAGGAAGAAGCTGAAAATGAAAAGAAATGAATAGTAGACCCCACACACATACCCATGTGGGAGCTCAACGGGTACACGCTCAAGATAGGGGGTCCACACTTCACTTGCTACATTCAGATTATCCTACAGGTAATGCTAGCAAATCTCCAAGAAATTTCCAAAGACAGTTGTGAATTGGAAGACTACTTGTAAAAGAAAAGATGTCCTCAAAATCTGAAATGCAAGAGGTACCCAGCCTGTCCATAGATATCCCACACACTCTTGAAACTCATCTTAAAGTATTCCAGAAACCTCCAGAAGGATCAAGATATCCAGCCTCTTAGAGTCCATACACAACGGAGTCCTATCTAAAAGAAGAGAAATAGAGATAAATTTGTAGAAAACTAAAGAGAGAGGGCCCCATACATCCTTAGACGTCCCAAAAGGGAGTTTCCTCATACCGATGGTCGACCATGGTGGGCCTACACAATCTTCATTTATGCATAAATTCGAATAAATTCTATCCCTTATCTTAGGTGTCATGAAGATATGGAAGACCTCAAGTTCATATCTCAAGAGATAAAGAAATCTTACAAGAAGAAAGAAAGAAGCCCAAGACTCTATCCAAGAGCCCCTAGGGCATCCACTCTCTTTGTTCAATGTGATCCACGCCCATGGTAGGCCTCATTCTACTTCAAAGTCACCAATTGAAGTCTTTCAATGCTACACAAGTGGGCCCAACTCTAGAGAATCTTCAAATTGAAGGTGAGTGTACTGAGAAATCCTACTGTGCTAGAAGGTTCTAGAGTTCTCTCAAGTTCTCTCTATTGTATTCAAATTAGAGCAAACTCTAGCAAATGTAATCAAAAAAGAAGTTCAAGATAGAGAAGGACTGTGCTTGGAAAAACTATAAAAAGAACCTAGTGGGGACGTCCAAAGGCATGAAGAAATAAACCCGTTCTCTAGTTTATCCATTCCACACGCCGGCTCCCTCTTTCTCCTTCCATCTTCTCCACTCCTCCATGGTCCTCTTCAAGAAGGCTAGCTCCAAGTTGAAGATCTGTAGACTAGAGAAGGCTTCTACATCCTAGCATGTGTATGTCTTTTGGCTTCAATTTCCTTTATCTTATGTAATTAAGACATTCAATGTTAGTAAAATCCATATTCTTTTGATGATCTTTATCTTTTATTTGGTTGCTATTGTACTTATCTTCTCAAAAGGACCAATTGGATAATGCTTTGGGTATGGTTAGTAGAAGGTGCCCTTATTACGAGTGGCTTCACTTAGTATCCTCCAACGTGTGGACTAGGACTTGATCCTTTCGCATGAATGGGAGGAAATTCAAGTTAAGAAGCCAAAGTGAATTCCTATGTGCCCAGTAATGATTATGAGGAGTATCTTGAAACCCCGGGCAATTTGCACACCAATTTATAGTTCACGATTGGATTGACCACCCAAGTTGTTGAACAAGTTCTCGCAGTTTTTGGCCCAAGTTGGAGAGAAGTGGAAAGAATATTGGATTCACCACATTTACTTTTCAGTATGATTCACCACATTTAAATTCATGTATGCTTGACCACATTTAAATTCATGTAGGATTTTATATATGTTCTATGCATGATAATTAAGTCTAAGTGAACAGCATGATTTTATGGTCAGTATGTGAACATGGCATGCATTAGGATTAGAAATTTTGTTTAATCATGTTTTTGTTGCTGGAATATGATAATTTAATGACTGATTATGAGAAAAAAATTCGGACTGGTCACAAGTAGTGAAGTTGCAAAGTTGGAAAAATTGCATTGTTTTAATTGTTTCAATCTAGTTTTCTTCCTAAAGTTCATTATTTAGAAACAAGTCTAGATTTTTTATTTTTACTTGAAAATTTGAAGAATTGAAGCATGTAATATGGATTTTAAAGGTAAAATAATATTGGGAACGCAAAGAACTAATGGCTTAAAATTGGATGTCCAGTAAGACTGCATCAGATTTCTACAGCACAATATGATCATATAGGCATTTTAGAGCATGCATATCTCACTCATTTGAGATCCTTTTTTCCATCTCTGTTTTTTGTTAGATTCATGCATCAACAGAGTTTAAAACCCGGCCATAAAATTTAGGATTAAATCATCCTATGCCATTCGTTCAAGTCTAGAAACTTGGGTATAGAATAAGGTGTTTCCTGACTTTGAAAATTTGTTGCATTAATCTTAGAGTTAGATTTTTTTTTTCTAGGATTGCGTTAGTTTCATATTAGGATTGCATAACTCATTCATTATTGAATGAAAATAGGTTTTAGAATTAAATTATGAATTTAGGATAATTAATTGATAATTTGGTAAAATTAATTAGAATTTAGGTTAGATTAGGAAACTAACATAACTAGTGTTAGTTAATTAGGGAACTAATATTTATGAGTTTTTATTTTTATTCTCACTAATTTTAGGAGATTTTGAGTGTTTTAAATAATTTTTATTGTGCTAAAAGAAAATTTCTACTTGGATTAAAAATCTTCAAAAATTGGGAATCTTAGGTTAGAAGTAGTCGAGTTAGGTTAGAAGTCTAAGTAATTTAGAGTTCTCTCAATATGAATTTCTTTGAAATATCTTAAATAGTTGAGAAACCTCTAGAATTAGAGAGTCCTCATTAATTAAAATTATTTATTAGATTCTTACTTTATTTAATTTTTCCGACGTATAATTTCAAGTGGGAAAGGAACATTTGTATTTCAAAATTGCTCCCTAAGGATCGGCCTCATGCTCACCAGATTACTAAACTACTAATGAGGCTTCTCAGTTGGAGCTTCTACAACGTATCAACAATGAGTCAGGCTGATACAACTTGAACCTGAACATTGCCCTAACCTGGCCTGGTCTTTTCTTGTTCTCTGTTACAAATTTGCAACAGACCCCAACTCCCTATTTTCTTCTCCGGCACAAATCCACTACAACTCAAGCCCTTTCACTCCTTTTCTCCAGTGATGGTGTAGCACTCGTGATGACCGGAGAGCAACATTTCCAGAGAGCAACATTTTGGGCCCTTTACATAGGCGGCCACCTCCGTGGCTAACCGAATTGGTCAGTTAACCGCCCATGCTGTTATTTCAGTTTGATTCCTTTTGGAAAGGGATTTGCTTCCCTAGTTTGATGACCTAGGTGGGACCCTTGGTAATTCCTTTGATGCCTACTTTGGACTTGATACGAGGAATGTTTTGAGCTGACAATTGCTCGTAGTTATTCCGATTTTCTCGGGTTCCAACTTACCTCAATCTTGAACGGTACGGGACAACATGATACCCTTCTTTATATCTGTGCACGAAGATGATTTGTCCAGGTATCACAAACCTCGATTCCTTTCATTGACCGAGTAGGGTTATAAAAGACTCCTAGAATAACAATTGACTTATGATTGGATTGTTTATCGCTTCTGATTCCGCATTGTAACGTCTGGTACTTGTCTACATGCAATGTCCATGTTCTTTAGCTTTGTTACTTTGTTTGTTTTTTTTGGGATCAATTGAAGAATCTATATGATGAACTTAGGATCCCTTTGATGTTTCGTTTGTTTCGAAGTTTGTTTGAGTTATTGAAGCTAGATGGCTTTGATTATAAAAGCTTCATGAGGACTGCTTACGGTAATGGTGTTTTGAAGAAGTTTGATGGATTTGGTTTTGATTTGATGATGTAAAGGTAGTTCCTCTTTTGTTAATGAATCTTGTTCGCGCAAGAAAATCTAGCTCTTCACTATAGTTTGTTTAGAAATCTTTGTGTCAGGCACCACTCAGCTGTTAACGTCCAACACAGCTAGGGCACCACATGTGTGAAGGCTTTAGAATTCTGGGTCGTCTGCAGTTCGGATTTTTATATTTCAGATGGTTGTACACCATCAGATGCCCCTTTTGAAAGGAAGTATTGAAGTTTGGTTTGAAGAGTGTCATTTCGTTTGTTTGTTTGCCGGGTTTTTATCCCATGCCCTGCTTATCTCTACCACAGCTCACATGTAGACCTGAGAGGGTGATGTTTAACTATCCCGTGGTGATTAGCATTTGTGGACTGCCTATTTGCTAGATGTTTATGTTTGTTTGTTTATAATTCAAATGCTACGCATTTCCTATGATCTTGTCTATTGTCTACTCTGATTTGTACTGCATATCTTGATGATCTTGTCTATTGTCTATGCATTCAAATGCCGACCGTCGCATCTGATGATACTACTCTTGATGCATAGGTACCGAGCCCATCTACCTTGAGGAGGAGACAATGGAGGAAATTCAGACGAATCAATCTGATGACCACTTAAACTACTGTACGGATGACGTTGTCTAGCCATATGAACCCTGTACTCAAGAGCCTCCACGTTATAATTTGTTAGACCCCAACTCAAGATTAACCCGATTAGTGTATTCTTAGTGTGTACTTAGTCATAAGTGAGTTTAGTTACCTTTGGGTTAGAATATAATTAGTTTTAGTTTTGAACATAGCTTTGGAAATTTTGAGAACGTTTTATGTTAGTTAGACACACTCAGGAAGGCCTAGGTGTATGTGCAAGCGTGAGAGGATCGTGTTAATTTTTGTGTTAATCGTGATTTTGATTTCATTTGAATGGTTTTATGATTATCTACAACTTTTATTTTTAACCCATCCGTGTTTGAAGCTCAGAAACCCAAGTTTTGGCCCAAAAGGGTAAAATTATTTTTTCACACGCAAATCTGGACACACATTTTGAAATCTCAAAACTGTGTCAAATTTATAATTTTTGGAAACAAGATTTTTCGAGGATCATTTTATTCTTTTTCGTCAACTTCATCCGAGGCACGCAAGATCATGTTTAAATCCATACAAGAATTAGCACTATTGGGCCCCATTTGCATGATACTTAATCACTTTCCTCTTCTCCCTCTTTTCATTTTCAAATCTCTACAACCCTAGGAAACCCAAGCTCAAGAAGAAAACCCCTTTTTCCTCTTCACTTTCATTCTCTTGCACACCAAGCTAGACGTCTCCAAATGAAAATCTAAAACCACCATTTTCTTCTTCTCATCCCAAGCTTTCTATTGATACCATTTTCTTGGGATTCCTAGTTGCGCAAGGTCTCCATTTTCTTCGTTGCTTCTTGTTGGGGCATCTCTAGGTAAAAACTCCAACCCATCTCTTCAATGGAGTCCTTTTGACCCCTAAAGATCTCATTTTTTCTAGCTTTCAATACTCATTTTGAAATGCGTTTCTTGTTTACAAGTTTTGGTGAGTTTTGAATGGATTTCTTGGGGATTTTATAGCATTTGGCTTAGTTCTTGGATTAGTGTGCTTGAAGGAGAAGATTTTGTTGGCATTTGGGCAAAGACAAGTAATCTCGATGGGTTGAATGTTGCATGTGTGTTTGTGGATTTCATTGTTACTTATAAAGTTGCATATAACTTGTTATGTTTTTCTTAGACTCTTATTAGATGGTTTCCATTCAAGCATATGTATTAATGTCAAGTGATTTTCAACTTCCAGATTTCTATTTGATTGTAAACCTTGTTTCATTATAAAATTTGGATTTTTTGCTTTGATAAGAAATGGGATTTGAATGTTTAGATTTGTGGATTGAATGGTATGGAAATATGGAAATTGACCCCTTGGAGAGCATGGAGGTTCAGGGGATTTCAGGTGGTCTAAGTGTGAGGAGGGAAGTAGTGAATCAGAAATCTTCTAAGAGAAGTGCAGTTTTTGCACTCAGTGAGCACAGGCAGAAGCCTGTTCGCTCGGGCGACCAAGCCACTGCCTGGTTTGAGCGCAGACAAAGAACTATTTGCTCGAGCGACCATTGGTTCGCTCGAGCGAACTGTCCGCTGTCTGATCAGGTTCAAGACAAAAGATTGCTTGCCCGAGTGAACTGTCCAGACCGCTCGAACGACCTGTCAATTCCCAGTTTTGAAATTTTCATCCTAATTGTATAATTTTTGAAGACTAAAAACTAGATTATACCAATCGTGTCTTGTTTATATTATGAATATCGTGTTCGTCGTGCGTGCTCGCTCTTTTCATTATATATGATAGAGAAAGGATAAGCTCTTTGTGAATTTACTATTCATGATATAATATGTATTCATACTTGTTTGTTTCTATCTTGAAATGTACCTCAGTCAAGTAATTGTTTTAAATTCGGTAAATTGTTTTAATACATTTTCATTAAACATTTGTGATTCCATGCTCATGCCTAAATTGATTACTTGCCAAACCGTTGTGTTTGATATTTGTTATTTTGGTGCCCGGTGCAGGCGGCATTACCTTTGAGGAGGAGTGTCCGGAGGAGGTTGCTGAGCCACCCCCAACTCGTGAGTGGCAGCCTGACGACGTCATCGAGACGTCGGGCGGGACCTTGAGTTTTGATTCAATATGTTTTGGGTTCTCTTATACTTTTAGTTTTTATTGGCCTTTGTTGGCCTCTTATTTTGGGATGTAACACTTAACATACTTTTAGTTAACCTTATAACTTGAACTATGATGGGAATGTCAAATTTTATTTTCTACTTATGATATCTCGTTCTTAATGTTATTTTACTCATGCATTTGAATAAATTATTCATGATTAGTTGAGATGTGATTTGCAACACGCTTCCACATACTTTATCGTGTGAGTTAGAATTTTCGTGTCTCGGAATCCTCACCACGGGAACCTGTGAGAAATTATCTAATGTAATCTTAATCACTATCGTCGCAGGCCCAGGTCTCGGTCCCGAGCTGCGACAGGACTGGTATCAGAGCGGGACTTGTTTCAGGCACTTAAAAGAAACTAGAAAGGTCTTAGGATCGCGGCGATAATTCGTGAGTTCATTAGATTCGTTTAGTATGACATTTAGGAAACCATCAGACCATATTTATTGTGTACTAACACTTTATTTTACAGCATCATGCCTCCAAGAAAAGCTCATAATCACAATGCTTCGGGTAGTAATCAAAATGAGACATATCCAATTGGTACCCCCACTGCTACTTAGTTTCAAGAACTCATGCAGGTCATGTTAGAACAGCAGAGGCAAGCCAATGAAACACAGGTTAGACTCCAAGAGCAGATGGCCAAAAAGGATGAGGAAATGACTCAAGTCCAGAGGCAACTTTTGGATGTTCTACAGAATAGGCCTCAAGCTCAACCTATAGCCCCGAATATTGTCATCGACAATAGGAAACATGACCCTAATCTGTTATTTGAGAGATTCAGAAAGAGAGCACCAAAAGAGTTTTTAGGAAATGAGAACCCGTTGGTGGTAGATGATTGGTTGGCAAACACTGAGAAGATCTTTGATGTCTTCACATCCACTTAGAGGCAGAAAGTCAACCTCACAGCTTCTTTATTCTATGGACTTGCAGACTAGTGGTGGTAGACAGTTAAGAACCCGTACATGACAATGGCTAATGAAGAGGCATGGCCATCATTCAAGACTGAATTCTAAGACAAGTACATCCCTTCCCATACCATGAGACAGAAAGCTATTGAGTTCCAACAACTCAAGCAAGGCAACATGACGGTTCCGGAATATGTCACCAAATTTGAGAGACTAGCCACATATGCCACCGATCTTATTGACACTGAGCAGAAGAAGATAAATAAGTTCTTGGAGGGACTGAATCCCATCATCATGAGAGATACCATTGGGGTAGTACCACCAGCAACTTATGATGAAGCTGTAAAGAGGGCATACAAATTTGAGGATATTAATAACGTGATCATTCAAGACAGGAAACAACACTATCAGCAGCAGAATCAGAAGCAACACCATAACAAGAAGCCAAAGCAGGAGCAAAATCAAGTGAGACAAGATTGAGCTCACTGTGGCAAGAATCATGAAACTCATGAATGTCGCAAGGCCACATGTGCTTGCTTCAAGTGTGGGGCAATGAACCATGCAATCAAGGATTGCCCACAACTTCAGACTCAAGGCAACATGAACCAGTAACAAAGGCAAGCAGCTCCTTAATACCAGGTACCAATCCAGAATCAAGTTAGACCACCTCAACAGCAACAGCAAGCAAGACCACCGTTACAAAATCAAAACGTTCGTCCTCCTCAGCATAATAGGAATGTCCAAGGCAGGCAAAACCAAGCACAAAACAGGCCACAACAGCATGGACATTTATTTAATCTAAATCGTGCGGATGCTGAAGTTGCAGGAAACGTGGTAGAAGGTAAACTTCCTGTTTGTGGAGTAGAAGCACAGATTTTATTTGATCCTGTCTCCTATTTTTGCCAAGATGATTGATGCGCCACATAGTCAATTGGATTATATTTTGATCGTTACAACACCAGTAGGTAAACAGGTTGAGTGTAGAACCTATTACCCTAACTGTCCAGTTTTGTCAAGAGATGTGAATTTACCAGCCAACCTTATTGTACTAGACATGCATGATTTTCACATCATCTTAGGTATGGATTGGTTAGAAGCATATCATGCCACCATGAATTGTTTTAGCAAATCCATAACATTCAGATTGCAAGGAGAACAGGCAGAATTGATGTTTCAAGGAAACATAAAACAAAGTAGAGCATGATTTATTTCAGTGCTCAAGGTAAGCAGATTGGTACATAGTGGGTGTGAAGCTTTTATAGCGTTTATCACGGAGGATAAACGATCCCAAAGGGTGGAGGAAATCCTCATTGTGTGTGAATTTTTGGATGTTTTCCCAAAAGAAATCCCGGGATTGCCACCAATCAGAGAAGTTGAGTTCACAATTGAGATTCTTTCAGGGACAACTCCGATCTCCATTGCACCTTATAGGATGGCTCCAGCAGAATTGGGTGAATTGAAACTTCAGTTGCAAGAATTGTTGAGCAAAGGCTTCATTAGGCCAAGTGTTTCACCATGAGGAGCACCGGTTTTATTTGTGGAAAAAAAAAAGATGGAAGCTTGAGAATATGCATTGACTACAGAAAATTGAATCAAGTGACCGTCAAGAACAAGTACCCGTTGCCAAGGATAGACGAATGGTTTGACCAATTGCAAGGAGCAGCATACTCTTCAAAGATAGATTTGAGGTCTGGGTATCACCATTTGAGGGTTAGAGATTCAGATGTGTAGAAAATAACTTTTCGAATAAGATATGGGCATTATGAATTCTTAGTAATTCCCTCTGGATTGACAAATGCACCTGCAGTCTTCATGGCTCTCATAAACAAAGTATTTGCACAGTACTTAGACCACTCTACAGTAGTGTCTATTGATGACGTCCTCGTGTATTCCAAGAGTAGAAAAGATCACGAAGAACACTTGAAGACATCATTACAGCTTTGAGAGAGAACCAGTTATATGCAAAACTCAGTAAATGTGAATTTCTGGTTAGAGCAAGTCACTTTTCTAGGCCACATCATCTCAAAAGAAGGTTTAGCAGTTGATCTAGTCAAGATAGAAGCAGTTGTTGATTGGAAGAGACCGAACAATGTGACCGAAATCAGAAGTTTCTTGGGGTTAGTTGGCTACTATTGAAGATTTGTCCAAGGTTTCTCATCCATTGTAGCACCATTGACGAAATTGACTCGGAAGAATGTCCCATTCGTTTGGACTGAACAGTGTGAAACAAGCTTTCAAGAGCTAAAGACAAGATTAACTACAGCTTCAATCGTCACATTGCCATCGGGTAGCGGTGGATTTATTGTTTATACGGATGCTTCAAATGTGGGATTGGGTTGTGTTTTGATGAAAGATGGTATGGTAATTGCTTATGGCTCAAGGCAGTTGAAGGATCATGATAAAATCTATGTAACTCATGACTTGGAATTAGCAGCAGTGGTTTTTGCTTTGAAGATGTGGAGACACTATCTCTATGGAGAGAAATTCGAAGTCCACTCCGACCACGAGAGTCTGCAATATTTGTTCTCACAGAAGGATTTGAATATGAGATAGAGATGGTGGATGGAACACATCAAAGACTATGACTTTCCAATCAAGTATCATCCAGGTAAAGTGAACGTAGTAGCTGATGCATTAAGCAGGAAATCAGTGACCATGGCCAGCTTGAGAGGATCCAGTGTTTTTCAACAGTTTGAAGAGTTAGGTGTGGAAGTGCAAACCCTAGAATTGGGTGTAATGTTCATAAATATAACAGTGTTTGAGCTTACTTTTATCCAGAAGATCAAGGACAGTCAGTTGCAAGACCCAAATTTGGCAAAGATCGTGGGACACATCGCAGAACGGCCAAATTTCAAGATTTAAGATGGTTTATTGTATTTTCGTGATTGGTTGTGTGTGCCAAATGTGGATGACTTGAAGAATGAGATAATGACTGAAGCCCACAGCACAAGATACTCCATGCACCCGCGTAGCATGAAGATGTATCAGAATTTGAAGAATAGATTTTGGTAAAACAACATGAAGAGAGAGATAATAGCTTTTGTATCTCGTTGTTTAACTTCCCAGTTGATTAAAGGAGAACATCAGAAACCCCCAGGTTTGCTACAACCGTTGGAGATTCTGGAGTGGAAATGGGAACACATCACCATGGATTTCGTCTCAGATTTACCAAATATTAAGAAGGGGAATAATGCAATATGGATTATTGTGGATCGTCTCACAAAGTCTGCTCACTTCATTCTAATGAAGACGGGGAATATGATGCATACGGCACCACTTGCAAAATTATTTGTTGATGAGATTGTTAGTAAGCATGGTCAGCCCGTCTCCATTACTTCAGACAAAGATAACAGATTTATTTCAAGGTTTTTGAAAACTCTTCTTGAGTCCATGGATACCAAACTCCAATTCAGCACAGCGTATTATCCTCGAACAGATGGTCAGTCAGAACCAACGATACAGACTCTTGAAGATATATTACATGCTTGTGTGTTAGATTTCAAAGTTCAATGGGACGAGTGCTTGCCAATTTGTGTGTTTGCTTACAACAATAGTTACCACTCTAGTATCGGTATGACACCTTTTGAAGCACTCTATGACAGAAGAAGCAGGACTCCAGTATGTTGGGAGGAAGTCGGTGTACGCAGTTTTCATGGACTGGCGATAGTTGGAGAAACTAGTGACAAGGTCAAATTGGTTCAAGAACGTCTGAAGATTGCCCGAAGTAAATAGAAAAGTTATGCTAACACTCGCCGAAGAGAATTGCAGTTTTAAGTGGGTGACAAAGTGTTCTTGAAGGTCTCACCAGTTAGAGGAACTCTGAGGTTCGGAGAGAAGGGCAAATTGTCAAAAAGCTTTATTGGTCCGTATGAGATTTTGAGCAAGATTGGAGACGTTGCATATAGACTTGCGTTACCGCCGGAACTCTCCGGGGTACACAACATATTTCATATTTCCATGCTCAAGAAATATGTTCATAGTCCTTCTCATATATTACAGCACGAGCCTTTGAAGATCCAAGAAGATGCTTTGTATGTGGAAAAGCCAATCAAAATCATTGATACCAAAGAGCAAGAATTGAGAAACCAGACTATCCATTGGGTCAAGGTACTTTGGGAAAATCACGAACCAGAAGAAGCCACCTGAGAATTAAGAGATCAAGTTTAGAGGAAGTATCCACACTTATTACCAGAGGTAAAAGTTTGTTTTATTTGGTGGACCAAATATCCTAAGGGGTAGAGGATGTTAGACCCCAACCTAATATTAACCAGATTAGTGTATTCTTAGTGTGTGCTTAGTCATAAGTGAGTTTAGTTACCTTTGGGTTAGAATATAATTAGTTTTAGTCCTCGATATAGCTTTGAAAATTTTGAGAACGTTTCATGTTAGTTAGACATACTTAGGAAGGCCTGGGTGTACGTGCAAGAATGAGAGGATCATGTTGATTTTTGTGTTAATCGTGATTTTGATTTCATATGAATGGTTTTATGATTATCTACAACTTTTGTTTGTAGCCCGTCCGTGTTTGAAACCCAGAAACCCAAGTTTTGGCCCAATAGGGTAAAATTGTCTTTTCACACCCAAATCTGGACACACATTTTGAAATCTCAAAACCGTATCAAATTTATACTTTTCGGAAACTAGATTTTTCGAGGATCAGTTTATCCTTCTTCGTCAACTTCATCTGAGGCACGCAAGATCATGTTTAAATCCATGCAAGAATTAGCACTATCGGGCCCCATTTGCATGATACTTAATCACTTTCCTCTTCTCCCACTTTTCATTTCCAAATCTCTGCAACCCTAGGAGACCCACGCTCAAGAAGAAAACCCCTTTTTCCTCTTCGCTTTTTTTCTCTTTCACACCAAGCTAGACGTCTCCAAATGAAAATCTAAAACCACCATTTTCTTCATCTCATCCCAAGCTTTCTATTGATACCATTTTCTTGGGATTTCTAGTTGGGCAAGCTCTCCATTTTCTTCATTGCTTCTTGTTTGGGTATCTCTAGGTAAAAGCTCCAACCCATCTCTTCAATGGAGTCCTTTTGACCCTTAAGGATCTCATTTTTTCTAGCTTTCAACACCCATTTTGAAATGGGCTTCTTGTTTACAAGTTTTGGTGCGTTTTGAATGGATTTCTTGGGGATTTTGTAGTGTTTGGCTTAGCTCTTGGATTAGCGTGCTTGAAGGAGAAGATTTTGTTGGCATTTGTGCAAAGGCAAGTAATCTCTATGGGTTGAATGTTGCATGTGTATTTGTGGATTTCATTGTTACTTATGTAGTTGCATATAACTTGTTATGTTTTTCTTAGACTCTTATTAGACGGTTTCCATTCAAGCATATGTATTAATGTCAAGTGATTTTCCAACTTCTAGATTTCTATTTGATTGTAAACCTTGTTTCATTAGAAAATTTGGATTTTTGCTTTGATAAGAAACTGGATTTGAATGTTTAGATTTGTGGATTGAATGGTATGAAAATGTGGAAATTGACCCCTTGGAGAGCATGGAGGCTCAGGGGATTTCAGGTGGTCTAAGTGTGAGAAGGAGAGAAGGAGTGAATCTGAAATCATCTAAGAGAAGTGCAGTTTCTGCACTCAGTGAGCACAGGCAGAAGCCTGCTCGCTCGAGCGACCAGGCCACTACCTGGTCCGAGCGCAGACAGAGAACTGTTCGCTCGAGCAACCATTGGTTCGCTTAACTATCCGTTGTCTGGTCGGGTTCAAGACAGAAGTTTGCTCGCCCGAACGACCTGATGGTTGGCTCGAGCGAACTGTCCAAACCGCTCGAGCGACCTGTCAATTCCCAGTTTTGAAAATTTTGTCCTAATTTATAATTTTTGGAGATTGAAAACTAGATTATATTAAGGGTTTTAAATGGATATTGTGCCATTGGAGATCCAAAATGTATTCCAACTTCGAGGACACCAATCTATATTTATTTCTGATATTTGGGGCCCCAATTGTATAAAGTTCAATGATTGGCCTCAATATATATACTTGATGAACTTCGTGTTTAAATTTCCGTTTTTGATACAAGAAAGGATATCGTATTTTCGTTTGAAATTCGAGTACAAGTTCGTTTGAAGATTGTTTAAGTATTAAAAAGGGGATCACTTCTAAACTCTTGTGCATATAATTATGTCTTTTGCTAGTCGTGCCTTGTCTTGTTTTAATAAGTGATTTTCCTCTTTATCTCGATATGTTTAGACCGTGTTTCATGTATTTTATGCATTCATGAATTCAAGTGAATACCACTGAGCTTAGACTGCCCTTTTAGTCCCATCTAGTGTTTGGGAGTCTTTAAACATGTGTACTATCTGCAGATTAGTCATGTATATTGTTACACATCGTGCGTGTCATGTTTCGCGGCCGGAATCCCGTATTTGTGGGAATCGTGTCTTGTTTATACTATGTATATCGTGTTCGTCGTGCGTGCTTGCTCTTTTCATTATATATGATAGAGAAAGGATGAGATATTTGTGGATTTACTATTCATGATATAATATGTATTCATACTAGTTTGTTTCTATCTTGAGATGTACCTCAAGCAAGTAATTGTTTTAAATTCGGTAAATTGTTTTAATACGTTTTCATTAAACATTTGTGATTCCATGTTCGTGCCTAAATTGATTACCTACCAAACCGTTGTGTTTGATATTTGTTATTTTGGTGCCCAGGTGCAGGCGGCATTACCTTTGAGGAGGAGTGTCCGGAGGAAGCTGTTGAGCCACCCCCAACTCGTGAATGGTAGACCGACGATGTCATCTAGACGTCGGGCGGGACGTTGAGTTTCAATTCAATATGTTTTGGGTTCTTTTATGCTTTTGGTTTGTATTGGCCTTTGTTGGCCTCTTATTTTGGAATGTAACACTTAACATACTTTTAGTTAACCTTGTAACTTGAACTATGATGGGAATGTCAGATTTTATTTCCTACTCATGATATCTCGGTCTTGATGTTATTTTACTCATGCATTTGAATAAATTATTCATGATTAGTTGAGATGTGATTTGCTACACACTTCCACATACTTGATCATGTGAGCTAAAATTTCTATGTTTCAGAATCCTCACCGCGGGAACCTGTGAGAAATTATCTAATGTAATCTTATTCACTATCGTCGCGGGCCCGGGTCTCGGTCCAGGGTCGTGACAGTACTTGATTAGATTCACATTTTGGTTCCTTTTGTTTATCTTTTAATTATGCCGAAGTTATAGTGTGGCCTTATATTGTAAATAATACTTTTGGTCAAATGTTTCAAACTTGAACTCTAGTTAATGTAATTCAGTATTTGCTCCTAACTATACATCTTAAGGTACCACTTGTAATTATGAATGGTCCGCTAGCTATACGTTTCATGTATTCGAGGAAATATTTATACCTCATAGCGATCTTGGATCCATATGGGACATAACTGGGGCGAAGAATTATTTATTAATGTTGGAAAAGTTTAAATTGGCTCAAATCTCATGCATTATCCCCGCTTTCACCATCGGGGACATGACAGTGCATTGAATTCCCTTAAGTGTTCTGTAGTGTGTTTAGTTTTTTAAGTACAGTGGTATGAGTTCAGTATAGCTCCTCCATTTCTTACAACGCATTGTTCTCTTTGGCCAATGACAGTATATATTAGTAGCAACAATGGTAGTAGTTCATACTCACAAGATCGTCAATTCAGTAAGACCGCCGATGTCTCCAGTTAGTTTCCCCGAGAGACCCATGGATGACAATTTCCTGAAATCATAGGATAGTGGACTTGGTTTTCTCTAAGATAAAAAAAAGGCAAAAGTAAAGAAAGAGCTCAATAATGTTCAAAGGACTATTTATGGAAGAAACTCACAGCCCGGTCACCCTATAATCAGTGCAGATGATGCCCTCCCACTTTGCATCGCAAGGATCATCAGATGTGTCCCAGCTTGGTGGCGTATGCTGCCATTGATCCTTTAGAGAACGAAGCACAGCAGCTGTAGATAGTATCATTTTTACCGGAAACCAAAACCTTCTTAATAGATCTTAAAAGGGATATATTCAAGTGACAACTAATTCTCACTTATTATATGAGAACTTTTTGCAGGACCCAACTAGCAACCCATCCAAACCTTGCAACCAATAGGAAACCCACTGATAGTCATTAATCCCAAGGATTGGCACACATCCGAATGGGTTCGACCGTTGGATCAAGGGTTAAATATTTTTTTGAATATGAAGCCATTAAACTTGTGGGCCACAGATGAAGGGGTTAGGGGCATGGGTTTAAGGTCAAACTTGATACTTGGGGTGGTCTCACATAGATCTTTGCATCTCCCATGGTCCCATCCCCAAATGGGGCCCAGAATTGGGCCTCACAAAAAAGTTCTCATATAATATGTGAGAACTTACCGATCTTAAAAATCATCAATTATTATTTTTTGGGTAAAGTATAATTCCATTAAGGAGGAAAAAAAAAAAACAACAGATATAAATAAAAAATCCAAAAATGCTACATCCCATCCATACCGGATAGGAGCCAAGGTAAAAACAACCGTGCAAAAAGCAATCGCTACTTGCCAAAGAGCTAAACTGAGCTATTGAATGAGCTATCCTATTAAATTCTCTAAGAATAAAAGAGGACTTTAACACATTCAAAGAACTTAGCACTGTTAAAAATGTTGTTGATGAGGTTCATAAAGGACCAATCCATCTATCCATTGATACATTGAACCATCTCCAAAGCGTAAAAAAAAAAAAAAAAAAAAAAAAAAAAAAAAAAAAAAAAAAAAAAAAAAAAAAGCCCTTGAATCCTTGAAAATCCTTTAGACAAAAAATCATAAATTACACATATAGTGTAGACTAATGCCAATGCATCCTAGCGAGACAGCCCATTGGATTTGTCTTGAATGTGTGGCCAATGATTACTATTTTTTTTCTAATCACTGTACATAGTCTAATTCTTATCATGAGCAACTCTTTCCGTATTCCCTTTCCTAAATCTACGGTTAGGTGAGTCTTTGCATTGTTTAGCCATGACAGTAATCTCATAGTCATGGGTTTTGAGTGGGGATGCATGAAGTGGTGGATTTGGGATTTTCGTTTGAGAGGTGTGGATCTAAACAAGCAATTAGATTTTGGGGAAACTCAAGAATTTTTATGACGGTTTTGGGGGCATACGCAAGATTTTTTTGTCAATTTTTAAAACAGAGTCAGAAATTTAATTATGGCTTTAGAAGCAAATGATAGTCATGGGTAGCAGAATTCAAATCATTTTCTTCTAGAGTTAAAAAAAAGAACTCCTCGCCCAAACCAAAAAGTTGGCTGTTGGCATGTTTATGAGCCCATTGAACCAACCAACTAAAGAGTAGTCTAGTCAAAACTAAGCCCCGTCAAATGGCTGAAAACATGCAATTTAAGCCCAAAAATCTATGGTCATAATAGAAACTCCCCTTTATCTACCAACCAAACAACAACATCTAGTCACGGAATTAAATGAATTTTTAGAAACATCCAATTGGGCTGAATTTTGGTAAATGCTAATATGTAGAGTACCTATGCATCAGGTGGAGTCAAATGGTCCCCACAAACAAGCATGTGTGGTCCATTTTTGTTTGAAATGGAAGCTGTGAATTCCCTCTTTGCTTAAAGCAGAGGATATGGAAGAGCTACAATTGAATGTATTTACACTTGAGAGTCATTTCATGGAAGCAGATATAGACCAATACAGATGAGGAAGGGCAATTTCAGCCCCCCATCCTACTTTTTTGTTTCAGCCCCCCACCCTTCCTCAACTTTATTTCTTTCTTATTTGCCCTTTATCAGCTTATTGTTTTTCCTCTTGCTTAAAAGTATAATGATCTATATACATTTGGGCAAATTTGGCTTTTGCTTTTGTCCACTGGCAAACTCATTAAAGGACCTTTATTACTTCTTTACCAATCACAAGCCCATCCCATGTGTTTGGTTCTCCTTCTTCCTTTGTTGTTTTGCTTTTCTTTTTCTTCAGCCTTAATTGAGTTTATAATACATATCTTCTCAAGTTTGGTTCTCATAATCAGTACATTTTGGACACTTGCTCATTTAAGTTGTGATTAAATTTTGATTTTTTGGGATTTTTATCAAAATCTAAATTAGATTAGATCTTATATAGTTTTTAAATAAGGAATTTCGTGTAACTATAAATAGAAGATTTGAGCTCTAAGTGACTAATAGGTCAAAAATTAAGACTATTTTTGGAACATCAATCATATATTATGATTTCCAAAAGAATGAATTAATCCTTTTATAACTTTAATCATGTACCCTCATGTAAATATGCTGACATATGCATTTTACAATTCTTCTACTAACTTATGTACCGATTGTTGAATGTTGTCAATTGTGGAAAGCAATAAAAACTCTATCTCTTTTATCATTTTGCGATATGACCCAATAACTAGTGGAGGGGTAACACCAAGTTGAACACATAATATCAATTTTTGAGATTATGTTAATATACTAGTTATTTTTTTAATTTCTTTAGTCAAATTTCTTACTTCTTTATGCTAAGTTATTTTACTGACATTATTAATCGATCATCATTGCCAACTCCAGGAGAAATTCTTATTTCCTTCACTGCATGGAAGTAGTCAAGAGACATTTTTAAATGAAGTGGTTTCAATTTTCAACCGATAGAATTCAACTCCTAACTTGTTTGGATAATTCACTTGTAGAGTGAATTAGAGTGAAATCATCAATTCAAGAGAGATTAAAAGTAGAGGGTGTGAAATCAAATTTCAATGCATTTTTTTTCAATATTTAATGGTTTAAGAAGATATTTATTTTACTTTTTTTTTTTTTTTTTTTTTGTAAAAATTAGAGGGATTTTTGTCATTTAGTGGAATGAGAGAAATTTTTTCTTTTAATTTTTTTTTAGAAATAGAAGAGGTTATTTTTTAAATTTGATATTTTTTATATGACCCCTCCTCTTTTTATGTCTCTTAAATTGAGTGTTTACTAAAATTCACTTTATAAGTGAATTACGCAAACAAGAGTGGAGAAAGCTGGGATAAGGCAAAATGGAGAACAACAAACTAACTAACTAACAAAAAAAAAAGGAGAGAAGCCATTTCATAAGTTAATACTTTTTATTTTTTTATTTCTTGAATACATTCATAAGCGCATCATTCTTTTTCTGAAGAGGGTTTCCCTCCCCTCCTTTTGGGAGCTATCTATATATGCTTTATTTATATTCAACAAAAGAATTAAAAAACAAAACAGAAAAACCCTTTATATCTTCACAGACCAAGAGGGAAAATCAAAAGTTCAATGGGTATTTTTCAAAAATGCCAAATGTTTTTCAAAACCCAGTACTTCATAGAGAAGGCACACACACCTACTCCAAGTTTGCTTAGTATTGTTGTGTGCATGTGTACATCATAACAAAAGAGACACATAGTTAATTATTTATGTGGTCTGGTGATGTCTCTACATCCATGAGAAGAGATTGCTTTTTTATATTTTACTCGCTTTGAATTTTAGGGTTATATATATATTTTACTCTTTTTGAATTTTATGATTTATCGTTGGATCGACTATGTATCGATCCGAATGGACTATTGATCATCAGATTTTTAGGCCCACATGGAGATGATAAAAATCACGGTTGGGGCTGATTTTTTTGTAGAGAAGAAGATCTAAAAGAGTCTTTAAAATCCCCCCATCCCCATCCTCATCCCCATCCTCATGTGGGTCTCCAAGTGGGCCCCACTACACACTTGAGCTTATCTTATCCTAAGCTTGAGCTTAGGAGAGTTGGCCATAGAGATATATTTATAAATTCCTAAGAAAGCGCGGACCAGAACCAGATCCTACGCTAGTCCAATCGATCAATCAGATTAATCCCAAATACAGGACATAAACCGAACGGGTGAAACAAGAGAAAATTCAACTAGAACCCAAAAACATCTCCGCTATGTCTCTGAGCTCTGTTTCGAAGTTGGACTTGTGAGTAGCGAGACGAGAAACTGATTTAAGCGGAAACCAAAAAAAGTAGAAGAAGGAAAACCTCTCCCCCTCTGTATGTGAAGCAGAGCATATCTCAACATTTAGACGACAGAAGGAGAAACGGAAGTAAGAGCAACTTTACCATCTTGCGGATCCGCGCTGCCTGATACGGCAACGTAGAAATTCTCTCCGCCCAGCACCAGCACCAACACCAACACTAACACCAGCTGCACCCATGTAGTTCTCATGGCATAGCCAAAGAGAGAAGAAGAAAAGGGAAATTGAACAACCTACAACTAACAATCCCGTGCCCGACCATTTATTAATGGATGAGGAAGAAGAGGTTGGTAGCCGGTCAACTTTCTTTCACTGTCTTCATTCACTTACATGGATAGAACCACCGCCCAACCAACTCTTCTCAATGCAAACACAGTAACAACTCTCTCTTTCAGTAATCAATAACGTTGTGATATATGATATGATGGGTTGGTTGTTTCGTATCTTTCTTTAGTCTATCTAGAATAAGCTCAAGGGTAGTTCTCTCTTACATTAATTTTGCTATTGCTGTTTGGTGTCGCGTCTTACAAGCCGATCAAAGTCCCATTCACTCCACTCATCCCCTACAGCCGCAGTAAATGCATCACCATCCAAGGAGTGAAAGGTGAATCCGTGGATTTTGGTAGTGCTACAACTAGCACTGTTCTCGGTTGATGTTACCCACGGCTTTAACGACAGTCTATCCCCATCTCATCGAAATTTCATACAATAGCAACAACGAAGACTGACCGGGAAGAGTGTAATTTTGTCCCCACCCTTTGAGGCATGCTTGTGCTGAAAGGCAAATCCGTAGAAAAGTAGTAGATAAGAGTACCCTTTCAAGTCCGGATCACCCGAGAGAGAGGGGAAACTGGCGAGGCTATTCAGTGAGGCGGACTTGAGAAATGTCATAGTTTCATGGGCCCTTATAGATTTTTCAAAGTGGGCCTACCAAGGAGCTTAATTAATTTCTGGTGGGTGCGAGCAACAGGGGGATCCCGTCCCTTTCCTTTTGCAATCACGTGGTTTTCAGCGAGAAAAGTCTCCCGTGATCGCTTTCTGCTGGGTCCACGTGAATGAATTGCAATCGGTGCGGAAAATTCTTCGATGTGGAGTTATAAAGGCTTGACAAGAGATTCCAACCCAGGCGTGGTTGGATGCGTGGTGAAGTAAGGTGAGGTGAGGTAAAGCCTCCATTATCTAGACGAGAAGAGACAATGGGATACATCAAAAGTTCATAATTTCAAAATTCCCTCATCTTTTTCCAAAAAGTAAAAAAAAGCAACATATTTTTTTCCACTAAAACACAAAAAAGCTTCACTTTTCTATATAAAAAGTAAAAAAGATTTTATACCAAACAACCAAAAAAAAAAAAAAAAAAAAAACGCCATCATAACAACTTATATTTTATTCTCTATTGATTTGATGCTTCACTTCACCCTACTTCACTTCACCATACATCCAAACAGGCCCTAAACCTGAGTGTGGGTCCTACTGTTGGACGGTTTGAATCCTCAATTAATTAGCAAATTCGGGCTTGAGTTGTTCTTGGGCTGATCCTGTGCCAACAAACAGCCCCAACTATGGCGGTTACACAACATTATTGCGACATGTTTCCTTCCATGTATTACACTCATCAACAATCCTCACTTAACTAGGTCTTTCATAGAGGTAATAGGATCCTTTTGCATCCTATTAAATATGTTACACTGAAATCTTCATATATATATATATATATCATATTTTCTGCTTTTATTAACCATAATTACATGTGCAAAAAGTAGATGAAATAAAGAAGCAAGAAGACGAAATCATCAAACATAAATCAACTCAAATTTGAAATAGTGTCGATGAACACAAAACAATCCTTGTCATGGCAAAGATACTTAACATTCAAAAATTTGGATTTACTTGAGTGCTTGTCTTTCCTAGCAAATCTTGTAACTGCTGCATTATCGCAAAAATATTTGTAGTGGCTCTATAATGGAATCCATAACTTGCAGCCCTGAGATGAAATTGCACAACCACAATGCATGACCCATGGCTTTAAAACACGCCACACACTCTGCATTAAATGTAGACATAGAAATGAGTGTTTTCTTAACACTCTTCCTTGAAATTGCAAAACTAAACAAAGAGTCACAACAATAAAATACAGTTTTGCCAACACAATCACCGCATCTGGAAAAAACAAAATTGCGTCGGCAAAGGATTCCCAATCGTGGGTCGGCAACTAGTTGTAGCCAAATCATAGGACAGTGGACTTGGTTTTCTTTAAGATAAAAGAGGCAAAAGTAAACAAAGAGCTCAATGATGTTGAAACGACTATTTACGAAAGAAATTATTCATAGCTCAGTCACCCTGTAATTATTGCAGATGATGGCCTCCCACTTTGAATCGCAAGGAACATCAGATGTGTCCCCATTGATCCTTTAGAGAACGAAGTACAGCTGCTGCAGATAGTATCATTTTTACAGGAAACAAAAACCTTCTTAATAAATCTTAAAAACCATCAATTATTATTTTTTTGGTGATGCAGAATTCCATCAAAGATAAAAAAAAAAAAAAAAAAGCAGATAGAAAGAAAATCCCCAAAAATGCTACATCCCATCCATATTGGATAGGAGCCAAGGTCAAAAAAAAAAAAAAAAAAAAAAAAAAAAAAAACCCATCCCAAAACCAATTGCTACTTGCCGAGCTAAAGTAAACTAGAAAATGAGCTACCCTATTAAATTCTTTAGGAATAAAAGAGAACTTTAACACATTTGAATGACTTAGCAATGTTAAAAATATCGTTGATGAGGGTAATTAAGGACCAATCCATCAATCCACTGATACATTGAACCACCTCCAAAGCGTTAAAAGAAAAAAAAAAAATTGAATATTCCTTGAAAATCCTTTAGCCAAAAAATCATAAATTGTTGATATCATGTATAGACTAATGCAACTTCAAGGGGATATTTATATCATATTGCCAATGCATCCTAGCGAGACTAAGCCCACTGGATGTGTGTTGAATGTGTGGCCAATGATTACTATTTTTTTCCTGATCACTTTATATAGTCCAATCTTTATCATGAGCACCTCTTCCCTTCTCCCTTTCCTAAATCTAGGGTTAATTAGGTGAGTATTTGCAATGCTTAGCAATGACAGTAATCTCATAGTCATGGGTTTTGAGTGGGGATACATGAAATGGTGGATTCAAAATTTTCGCTTGAGAGGTGTGAAACCAAATAGGTAATTAGATTTTTGGAAAAAAAAAATTTTTTCATGAGGATTTTAGGAGCAAA
This sequence comes from Camphora micrantha, assembly GCA_003546025.1. Lineage (NCBI taxonomy): Eukaryota > Viridiplantae > Streptophyta > Magnoliopsida > Laurales > Lauraceae > Camphora > Camphora micrantha. The sequence continues at coordinate 17,068,319 of QPKB01000008.1, read as the reverse complement.
CACATGACTTTTATGTGAATTTTTCAAATAGAGTCAGAAATTTTATTAACGCTTTAGAAGCATACGAAAGCGCATGGGTAGCAAAATTCAAATCCTTTCCTTTTAAAGGAAAAGAAACTCCTCACTCAAACCAAAAGGTTGGCTGCTTGCCTTGTTTACGGGGCCCACTGAACCAACTAACTAAAGAGTAGTCTAGTCAAAACTAAGCCCCGTCAAATGGCTGAAAACATGCAAATTAAGCCCCAAAATCGATGTCCTAATGGAAAATTCCCTTTATCTACCAACCAAACAACCACATCTAGTCACGGAATTAAATGAATTGTTAGAAACATCTTTCAGTAATCAATAACATTTTGATATGATGTGATGGGTGTGTCTATCTAGAATAAGCTCATGGGTAATTCTCTCTTACATGAATTTTTCTTTTGCTCTTTGTTGCCGCGTCTTACCAGCCGATCAAAGTCCATGCACTCAACTGATCCCCTACAGCCGCAATCGGTTGATGTTGCCAACAGCTTTAACTATCCCTGTCTCATCGAAATTTCCTACAATCTAGCAACACCGAAGACTGACCCGGAGGAGTGTAATTTTGTCCCTAACCTTTGAGGCATGCTTGCGCTGAAAGCCAAATCCGTGGAAAAGTAGTAAATAAGAGGAGAGATGGTTTTCTTGGTCATATTTTTATTATAGTAATTGGATCTTGAATGCTGGGACCCTCCCACTTGTGCTTTCTTTCTCTTTTCCTCGGTCTTTCCATCGGGCTTCAAGTATCTGATTGGTCTCCGTTTCAAGTCAGGATTACCCAAGAGAGGGAGAGGAAACTGGCGAGACTTGTGAAATAACATAGTTTCACCGTTACATACTTTTCAAAGTGGGCCTACCAAGGAGATTAATTAATTTCTGGTGGGTGCGTGCAACAGGGGATCCCGTCTCTTTCCTTTTGCAATCACCTGTTTTCAATGAGAATAGTCACCTGTGATCGCTTTCAGTGGGGTCCACGTGTATAAATTGAAATCGTTGCAGAAAATTCTTCCATGTGGAGAGGAGAGGAGTTATATGGATTCCTAGGGAAACACTACAAGTGATTCCAACCCTTAACTTGAGTGTGGGTCGTACTGTTGGATGGTTTGAATCCTCAATTATTAAATTCGGGCTTGAGTGGTTTTGGGCCGATCCTTTGCCAACTGACAGCCCCAGCTATAGGTGAGCTTGTCGCGCGTGTTGATTGATCAGCCACGTAACAAGAGTCTCCACAGTTGAACTGGCGAGTTTTAGGATTTTACTAATGGAGTTGAGTGGAGTCAAAGCTATTTTAAGGAAATAATAAAATATAAGTGAGTTATGTTCGTATTTTATTTTTAATTGTTTGTGATTGATTTTTTTTGACTTTTTTTATAGGAAAGTACTTCTTCTTTTTTTTTTTTGGAGAAATGAGATTACTTTTTGACTTTTTATAAAAAAATATAGTGGAAAATTTGAATTAAAGTGTTTTGATGTGATTTTTATTTTTTTTTTATACAAATTTGGGCTCGACCTTACTAGACTCTAAGGGTAGAGTTCCCAAACAAGCCACGGCTCCCACCGACTGGCCTATACACCCAAGTAGCATCATTTGGCTAGGTATGCCGATCAACAATATATGAAAAATGCAATGCATTAATTATGTGAAATACAAGAAAAGTACTATAGTGATCATGCATCATAAAAAGATTATGTAAAGTTACATAAATATATTATGAGTTTCAGTTGAGCTTAAGCTTTTTATCCATTATGAAGCCAAATTCAACCTTAGCGTAGCTCAAGTGAATTTATAATAATGCTTCAGCTTGAGATATGGTTGAGCTCAATCTAAGTCTGTCAAGCTCAATAGAGGAAAGGTTTGGTGGGTCACTTTATGGACTAGTGGTAGGCTATACATAGGCACAATCAATAAACCTTGATTTCAGGGAAGAGAGCTTATTTGCATTTTTTCTCATGCACTTTCTTTTATTTTCTTCTTTTTTCATTTTTATTGGATACAGTTCCAATTAGAGCAAGGGGAGAGTGGCAATTCATGAACGGGAGTGGGAGTGACAAGATGAATTAATTATAAATTGGCTCCACATGGGAGGTAAGCAAGAAACATTCAAAAGGTTTTGACCATCGATTCAATGGTCCAATTATTTTGGTGAGTGCAAATCGAAACATCTAATGACTATCAAGTGGGGTCTGGAGTGTGTGAATCGTTCGGATGAATCATGAGATGCTGGAAGTTCTTAGAGATCCTTTTTGACAAGCTTCAAACTTCATATCCACGGTGGTCTCACTTGGATCTTTCCATCTCCAACTATCCTGGTGGTGCGTACGGTACTTTTGTGACAGCATGGTTCTAATAAGAGCATAACCCATACATATATGTATAGAATGTGAGAACCGTATCAAGTTGATTGGCGCATGTCCACACAAATGTCAGGTTTCTTTTTCTCCTTTAAATTGACATGTTTCTCAATTGTTCGTATTTATAAATTTCTTATATTCAAACTAAAATGCCACTACTCGTGAAGCAATGAGTTGATTTGCCAGAGAGATGCATACCTAAATGAATCCGGATCCTCTAACACTTTTTTGGAACTCAATCGTGGGGTCCACATAGATAATCCAAACCATTCAAGATAAATCACAACCCCTCCACTAATTCATCCATAAGTTTTAATTCAAATGGAGTTGGTTCCACTGTCCAATTTGCTAGTTTAGGACTAACATAACTTTAATCCGATCTACATAAATATAGGATTGATATAAATGACACAACATAAATATGAAATCTAAACGCATACTTGATTCCATCGCGTTCGCCTGATCAAAACCGCTACCTTTGATTGGGGACTTACTACACTCCTCCACTACGACCTTACTTTGTGATCTCGATGGGGCAACCAATGTATTGTGTAGAGAAGAGTTGTAACCCCTAAACCCTATATAGATGTTTTCCAAGACAATTCCCTTCCCATCATTAAGTCCTAATTTAGTTAGGATTTAGATTCCTCTTAGCATAAGAAACTCTTTTATGTTAGCAACTTTCCATAAACACCAAAGAGATCTCTATTAAGGAGACTTATCAATATCGGAGTCTTTATGTGAGTTGGTCTTCCAAAGTGGGGGACCCATATGGGCAAGTGGTCATTGGGCCACACTTAAGCCCAATAATTATAACATTCTCCCACTTGGTCCACATGACCACAGGAACTACTCCATTATTCTTTAGATATTGTAATCACCAAGAATTCTCAAATTTGACTAACCAGTCCTATTTTTGCTAAGCCTTCATACTATGATCAAGTGGAAAACTATCAATGCGAATCATGGTGGTTACACAACATTATTGCGACAATCATTACTTGACCAAGTCTTTCATGCATTACACTCATCAACAATCATTACTTGACCAAGTCTTTCATAGAGGTAATATGATCCTTTTCATGACCATCCTATTAAATTGGTTACACTGAAATTTTTATATATATCATATTTCCTGCTTTTATTAATAATAATCACATTGCATAAAGTAGAGAAAATAAAGCAAGAAGACAAAATCATCAAATATAAATCAACTGAAATTTGATCAAGTGCAAAACAATGTCTATAAACACAAAACAATCCTTATCATGACAAATTTACAAGCCCAATGTCAATGACATGTTTCCTAAATGCTTTTGGCGCCAATGCCTTTGTCAAAGGATCTACAATCATGAGATTCGTGGAGATCCCTTCAATAGACGCCAGAAATTTCCTATCACAAAAAGTTACTTAACATCCAAAAAATTGGATTTACTTGAACACTTGTCATTCCTAGCAACTCTTGTAGCTACAATATTATCGCAAAATATCTTTAGTTGCTCCGCAATGGAATCCATAATTTGCAGTCCTGAGATGAAATTGCGCAACCACAATGCATGACCCATGGCTTCAAAGCACACCACGTGCGTTGCATTAAATATACTCGGAGTAATAAGTATTTGATTAACACCCTTCCATGAAATTGCACCTCCAACGTGTTAGATTTTATGGACTCAATCCATCAGATGATGTAATAAATTGATTAATTTCTTTATTTATCAATAATATCATGCTTTCCTTTCATGAGATGAATGGTGTTTTTATTACTTAATGCACATGACTAATACACATGACATGATGGTTAATGAGTTGAACCGGGTCTCATTAGTATATTAGATGTGATATATGTGTATGGATGAGATCCACACACAGGAGACATGTGTCACAAATCTTATACTTAAATATCTTCACAACCGGTGATGAGACTGGACAACTCATTTGATAAGGTTGCAGCACTTTAATCACTATGAGATAGTGTGATTTGTCTTGATCATCAGAATATAAAATTCTAGATATGGTGCAGGTACATTGGATGTATTGAAGGACTATGAGAAGCACCTTATGGAATACCATCTCGAGTTTAAGGTTTGCTCTCATAATTCCCTAGCAATAAGCTCTCAATCCTGAGACATTGATGAACTCAAACTTTGAGTAACCAATTAGTGAGGCCAACTATAGGTCAACACCTCGGTGTCTTGGGTAGGTGGTAGTAAGACTGTGAGAATATTCAATGGTCAAGATGAAATCTATCTATATTATCCCATTGTGCCAATTAATGAATTTGTCATCTCGATTAAGAGTTAATTGGATGGTACTGATGATTACTGTGATTAATTGGGTCAAAGCTAAGGGTTCAAGGACAAAATGAAAGTGTTTCCATTGTGGTAAGACAAGACACTGGAAAATGAATTGTACAGAATATCTGTCTAAGAAGAAGTTCTCAGGTATGATTGACTCACTTACTTCTAGAGTTAGTTTTGCAACAGGTACTTCAGAATCTTGGTGTGTGGACTTCGGGGCAACTAATCACATATGTAATATGTTGCAGGGGTTCAAGGAAACCAGGAGGTTAAGTGATGGGGAAATCATTGTCAACCTAGGATTTGACGCTAAGGCGGAGGCTGTTTCAGTGAGAGTCATTACTTTATGTTTCTCAAATAATTAATTGGTTTTGTCAGATACATTATATGTACCGTCTTTACGGCATAACTTAATTTCAGTTTCTAGTTTGGTGAATATAAGTTATTTTATTACTTTTGGTACTGAAGTTGTCATAAAGAGGAATGATACTTTTATATGTTCTGGCAAGGTAACCAATGGGCTTTATTTGTTAACTCCCACAATGTATGAGATACATGATATTGAAACAATTAATAGACGTTCATTAAAGAGAAAGTCACATTCATCTAATCCAACAAAACTTTGGCACATGAGGCTAGGTCATATAAACCTACATAAAATTCACTACAAGAAATCTAGGCTGTTGTGACAAAATTTGATGACGAAATTTTTTTTTGTCTTAAAAGAACACCCAAAGAGGACGAAATATAAATTTTGTCGTTTGTTTTCATTTTTTTCAAAAGTATAGGAGACGAAAAAAAAATTTGTCTGCAAAAATAAGGCGCCAACTTCAATTGTGTTGGCGCCAATTATTTTAGCTCATTGGAGACGAACATTGTTGTCACAATATTTTTTTTTTTTTTTTTTGCGACGAACGTAATTCGTCACCAATAAAGATAAGTTATGGAAGACGAACATATTTCGTCACCAAAATAAGGCACCAATTTCATTTGCTTTGGCGCGAATTATTTTAGCTCATTGGAGACGAACATTTTTGTTACAAAATATAATTTGTTTTTGTGACGAACAAAATTCGTCACTAATAAAGATAAGTTATGGAAGACGAAAATATTTGGTCACAAAAATAAGGTGCTAATTTCATTTGCTGGGGCGAATTATTTTAGCACATTAGAGACGAACATTTTTGTCACAAAATATAATTTGTTTTTGCGACGAACGTAATTCGTCACTAATAAGGATAAGTTATGGAAGACGAAAATATTTCGGCCAACAAAATAAGGCGCCCCCCCCCCCAAATCCAACGGTGCCCCTTTTCCAAAACCCATTTCCCCCTTTGTCCCTCTATCTATCCGGGTCTCTCTTTTCCAAAACCCTTTTCCAGAAAAGGAGAAAAGAACCCATTTCCCCATTTTCCAAAACCCTTTTCCAACATCTCCCACCCATCGTCTCAGGCAACAGCCCCATGGCCCATTGGCCCCCATCAATCATCATCACCCTCCATTAATGCACACAGTGCAGACCCATCTCTGATCAGTGATCCCTCTCATCTCTACTTCTCTCAGTCTCCCCTACAAGAAAGTTGGCTTTTAGTGGCGATTTTTTTAGCCGCAGTCTAATTTTCACAACTAAAAACCCACCTTTAGTAAAATATTGGCCCTTAAATCATACCATCCGGTATCACTGTTTAATCTTTATTATAATTTTTTCTGGTCTTCTTTTTAATTTACAGATCAATTATGTAGCCCACATTGACTACAAGAACACTACTTAAACTTTTTCTTAATAATTTATTAATATTTTTAAAATAATAAACATGACATTGAACCGATCTCCTAAAGGAATAAAATCTATTTGAGGGTTTATTAGGGAGACATTTGTTATGAGTGATTTAGTGTTTTTTATAAGTGGGTTCTATTACAGGAGTGTAGGTCAAGAAAAAATTTCGATACCCGATGGGATTTTCATTAGATTGACTACTATAAAGCATTGAATTTTACCTTTTATATTTTTAATTCAGGTGACTTAATAAGTGACAAATCCGAAGGGCTCAATTTTAGTTCGAGTAAAATTTATTGATGACCCACATCAAGAAGAGGTATTTATTTTTAATGGATTATATTTTTATAAGTAGGCTCACTATAAAATCTTTCAATTAAAAAAAAAAAAAACTTGGGTCCATTAGATAAAAGAGGGGGATTCTCCAAGGACTTGGTCCTACTATCTTATATATTTTTTATTCAAATGGCTTAAAATTGATAAATTTGATGCACTACGTCAAAAGGGTGATGAATGACTCCTACGCTTTGGTTTTACTGACTGATTTGATGCTTTTTTTTTTGGACGGGTTATTAAAGTTACCGATGGCCCATGACAGTCTTATTGGTATGGGTGTAAAAAAAAAAAAAAAATAAATAAAAAACCGTCTAACCAAATCGAACCGAACTGTGGTTAGTAACCGTATTTCACGGTTCGGTTATAGTTAATGAAATCCAAAAACCGTACGGTTCGATTCGATTACGATTTTTTATAATAATTCATGGTTATTAACTAAACCGAATCATATAATATGATTCGGTCAACCATATGCGGTCAACCGTATCGTTTTAAAAAATAAAAAAAAAGTGGGTGGGGTGGGGGCGGCCTGAATAAATTTTTTTTACCTTATTCATGAGAAGCAAATCGAAACCCTAGCATATTCAGTCTCAATTCCAGCCGGCCTCCATCATCTCCCATCTCTCCCTTTCAGCCTCTCCATCAGATCTCTCCATCGCCCACCACCCTCTCCATCTCCTGCTCCGTTCGCCTCCATCTCCCCTCCTCCATCGCGCGACGCTCTTCGACCTATGCAACCCATCACGCATCTCCCTGCAACCCATCTCATGCACCACCATCTTCATCTTCCTCCGCCGGACGCATGCACGCAGCAGGCCCTGGACACCCGCAGCGCCTTCACCTTCCTCCTCCGCCTCACACGACGCCTCCCCTATAGCAGGTACACTCCCCTGTCTTTGTTTCATCATGGCCCTTTTCCATCACACACTGAGGTCGAATGAAAAGATGGGATTTTGATTGGGGTTTTATTGGGTTTCAATGGTGCTTGATGAGATTAGCCCTCTGACATTCTCGGTTGGAAATACAATGAAGAGGGTGGTTGTAACAATTCTGGTTTTCAGGAACCCCGTCCGGCCTTTGAATGCGTTAGGATCTGCAATTGCAATCTTTGGGACTTTCTTGTATTCACAGGCTACAATTGCGAGGAAAGGGAAGAATGATGGAAGTGGAAAGAAGAATTGATCATGGGGGTTGCCCTGTTTTAAGGTTACTCATGGTTGAACAGCACCAACATGTCTTTCTGGAACAGAATTCAATAAAATCTAAATCCAATGAATGCAAGTGAGTTGTTGAAAGAAATGGGTGTGGAAGGTTTTGGTTGTGTTGTCTTCTTCTTTGTATTTATCAATCCTCTAACATATTTCATGTGTTCTCTGTTTTATTACTATTCATGTTAGGATGTCATGTGCTAGAGCTGATGGTAGATTTTAATTGACAACTGCAAAAATGCGAATTTAATTTTAAAGGATGTTTTGTCTTTTATCTAGAAATGATAATTTGATCTTGTTGAGGAAAGGCTAGTCTTTAGAAGTAATGATTTTATGTTCTAGTATTAGTGACTGCACGATTGTTATCTCTCATTTTGTATGTGATGCAAGTTAGTGCCATGTGTTTTTGACATTGAGAGGCAACCAATCCATAGGTCCAATTCATTCAACTGTAAGTTCTCCTTAGAACACATGTGGAGGGGCTAGGGGTGCAGAGGCCAAAGAAAAGGCGGAATCTACATGTGGAGGGCCCAGTCCATCCAACAGGCCTAAATGCTTGGGTGATTGGAAGATATATATATAAAAAAAAAAATAATAATAATAGAAAGAACATGTGAGAGTTTTCTCCTTGGGGCATCAACTTTGCAAAGCTTCTTGAACCCTGAACCTCAAGGTCTTGCAAGGGTGGGATTCTAATGGGTTTCTTGACGGGGTTTCAAATGGTCATAGGATTGTCTTAAGAGTTTCCTTCTCAGGATGTTTTGTGTTTTTGGATACCTCATTGTAAATGCTCTTAATTTTTTCTCTCACTTGTGCAGCCGAGTTTCTTCTATTTGCTTGTAATTTATATAGAATGACATTCAAAACTATTTTCTTTTGTTTCACAGAAGATGGAAAACAGTAAAACATCTGTATATCAATCACTAGTAAAACATGATATGTTTTTCTTTTATAAGATCAAGCTAATATTAAGATCATGGGATAAGATTTGAGTATGAGGTCAGGTGGGGAACATGAATTAATGTAGGGTATAGTGGGTACATATCCTATATATATTCTAAGTCTAAATCTGGATGTCGTGTGCATCAGTGCATAAATCATTTTATGTGTGGGTCCTGTATATATGCTTAGGCCTGACCCGTTTTATGTGTGGGTCCTGTTTGATCCTCCATATTCTGGATCTTCATATTAGTGGATTGTTGATTTCCTAGGCCATATGCACTGTCTCATATATGTTAAATGCTCTTCTTCTCTGATACTTACGTTTCTCACCAGTTGGTAGGTTTGGTTGATCTGTCTTCCTTTTCTGATAAAATCTGATTCTCTATGGGTTCTCTGACATCATATAACATTCTAGTAGTTGTGATTCTATGATGAATTTAGAACAACAACATCAATTAATTTGATCTTTCATCTTATAGGTGGATTCATGGAAGGACAGTGATGGGGATTAGTACGAAACAGGCTTGCATATATTTTGTAAGCTTTAGTACTTTCAATTTGATTGTCGTCTGGGACTTCTAAAAGAGAAATCTATATTTCCACCAATTATTTCCTTCCAATTCTTTTTTATTTAGAGTGTTTTCTGGTTTTTTTTTTTTTTTTAATCCAGATTTATTAAGTTTGTCACACTACCAACATCACTGCAGTCTTGTTGCTGGCGTTCAAGATTTGCTGCTAGTATCATCAACATAGATAGGAATTTGGAGAAACCACTAACACTTGCATGTCTGATTTTTAGACAAACTCGCAGCTGAATCTAACCCAAAACTCTGCTACAAGTTCCATCTACAAGAACTTTGTAACTAATGAAAGGAAGATGAAGCAAAAGGAAGAAGATTCTCACTGGAATCTGTGACAAGGGCTGTAACATAGTTGAATGGTGCTCACTCTAATTTTTATCCAGAAAAAGAAGGTGTGGAGTCTGCTATGAAGTTCAAGGTAATTCTGATAGTTATACCGTATTTAATTATTGAAATGCCCCTATCTTCAACCACAAGTTTATGCAAAATGGAAAAAGAAAACCTGTTTTCTTCAATGCATATCGCTGCTTCAGATAGTTCAGATAGATTAAGAATCTTTGGACATGTCAGCCTGGTGATGTTGGCATCTTCTTTATGTTTTTTCATGGTGCTTATTGTTGCTCCTTTAAGTTTTAGAAAAACTTCATCTGTTTATCCTACTGAAAATTTAGTTATGATTATGTGATGGTCTTCTGTAGCTGCACAATTTCTTATTTTGCTATGGTTGGCTTGTTTTCTATTTTTGCTACTATCCTTGTATCAACCTCCCATTGCCTCCTGGGACTATTATTTGATGTTGAATGGACATCCATTGTTGGAAGTTGGAATGGTTCTCATCATTTGGTACAAAGCCAAGAACATACTGAGATGTCTCTCTTCTCCACCCAGTGGGTTGTGTGTGTGAGAGAGAGAGATGACAGAAATAAAGCTAACTTCATTTCTTTTGTGTCTAGGTTATGGAGACGAGAGGCTGCTGCTAATGTAACAGAAAAGCTTGGTGAAACAATTTGTTCATTCTCCAGTCTTTATTGTGCCCACCTTCATGGAACAGGATACGTCAGTCAACAAATACAACAATGTTGTTGAAAGAAGCCATCCATGTGATCAGCTGTGGCTATGAGGCCAAGACAGAATGGGGCAAAGAGGTGGGCTTTTTCTACTGTCATAGTCTATGCAACTTGGACATACAAGCCTGATGTTGGGCATAAAATGAGGTACGTGTCAGATAAGGGGACCTTGTAAAAACCAACACGTTGAAATTTGAGATTTGATTTAGATACAAATAGTATTGAAAAAAATATTTATTATATAAAACGTGATCAATAGATAGGATATAGGCCATGCCGGAACCAAAGAAATAGTATTGAAATAAAGTGATTAAATTAATTAAGAGATTTTTCCTTGTACTCGGTATCATCATGTCTAATATTGGGTGTTGGACAAGCATAGTTATTTGAGAAGTGAGGTAGTCTTTGTTTATTTATGGTAGGCTTTGTTTGTTTAATTGTTAACTGGTAGAAGACATGTGGTAAAGATTGATCTGAATGAATTGTGTGGAGCCATGAAAGGGATGGTACAACAACAGCAGTTTGTGGTAGAGAGAAGTGAGGAAGGAGACAAGGATAAGAAGACGACGTGTCGATCGTGGAAAGCCCAAGCATAATCCTGCTGTTTCAGGTAAATTTTTTTTTTTGGATTATTTATTACTTGTGCTGTGATAGTTCAAGAACATTACATGATGTGGATGATTAAAAAGAAGGTTTTTTTTTTTTCTGGTTTAATTTTTATTCTTCTAATTGCCCCCAGAAGAACTGAGTGTTCCAAGGCTTTGGATTTGAGGAATCTTGTGGGGGCAAAAGGATGTTGAATTATGCCTCTAGTTTTTAAGTGTTTTGTGTCCAAATATATAAAGCTAGATTGTTTTAATCTTCTAATTATGTAGGTTCCTGAAACTGTCAATGTCTTTTGCTTACTAAGTGGGATGTTTTGTGATCCCTATTTGCTTAGAATCAACTCTCTTGGTCATAGGGAATATGGCAAAATCTGGGGTGGAGCAGTTTTGAGGATGAAGAGCAGAGTGTCGTGCAGGGTTTGTAAGAAAAGAGAGAGTTACGAATGGTGGTGGAGAATTCTGAAAAAAATTGCAACCTAGGATAAATCGATAACAGAGACAGAAAATAATTTGATCATAGTTACCTAATTCGATCGGATGGTTTTAGGGCCATCTATTGTTCTTTGGCAAGTGAGTTCGGAGTCCCATTCCAAGCCCCGATATTTTATGAGGGAGTGGATATTTTGGATATTTTAATGGCAATGACGATAAGGACCTCAGACCCTCCTGCAATTTACAGAACCGTCTCTGCCACTGCCACAGGTAAAAAACATGGCAACACCTTCTTTGTATATTAGGTTAAGGGCTCTGTTATATTCTCTGACTCGCATATATTTATCCATCTTGTAAATATTCTATATATTCTTTTGCACTTTATGTTGTGGTTACACACTTACACTTCTCAGTACATTTTTGGACTGTGTTATGTTGACTTTTGTAATTACAGACCTATCTTGACTTTTGTAACTATAGAGTTCTCTCTCACCCCAAGGTATCTGGGTTAATGTATTTATATTTATTTTTATATTGTACAAATCTGATATGTGCATTCATATTGTTCTCCTGTGCATTCATTTATAGATTTGTTGTTTATTTTCCTTTTTGCTGCAGCCCGTGGCCATTTTGCTAGAAACTTTTGCAGCTCTGTTGCAGATTGTAATAATTTGAGAAATTTTGAGGTTTGCATCAGGTAAAGTAACTTCAACATGATTTGTCATATGCTTTTGCAAGCGGTAATAAACCCAGAATATTGGTCCCCTTGACAGATAGTGCTATCGCTATGTGATGTCACTGTACACTTTAATTTTCTTGTATCAACACTAAACCTGAATATACCCTCTTTCCACTCACATCCTCCTATCACCATTTCTACCAATGCCCATTTTGAATCACTGTGACTTAATATATTAGATATCACAAAAAGATTTGCAACTTCCAAAAGAACATACCATGCTAGCGATGTTGTGGCTTCTTTCAATCTTAAGACAACGCAACTTCAGCTGTGAGGCCTCTTACACCTCCACTACTGCTAATTAGCATGTCTCATATCCGCATGGGTTGATTTATTCTATTCATCAACTAGTCTGCTCGTTCAAACTAAGCAATTTTTTATTTTCCTTTTGCATAGATATGTCAATGCACCATCAATAATCTCTTTCCATCTATTATTTTTTATTATCTTAGAAAATTATTGACAATTTGTTTTTTAATATACAATTACAATGGGTATCTACTATGCCAGAAGAATCAAATTTAATAAATAAAAGAACTACAAGTTTTAGAGTGAACCAAATAAAATGGCTGATTAAATAGTCTTATTTGACAATGATTAAGCCATAGCATTGCTTGCAACACATCTGTACTAAAATTTCAGTTTCTTTTCCTCCACACCAAAATTTTCTTTCCATATCACATAAGATCATTAATCAAGCCAGTTAAGTGGCCAAATACAAATATTGGGCTTAAGGCTCCCAACATCCAAGTGAACAGACAAATTAAAATAAAAAAAAATAAGAAAAGGGAGTGCTTATTTATTTACCTTTGAATCTGTTAATGATCCTTACGTTATAGCCCCACTAGATATGGATGAAACATTCGCCTGCTGTTGTAGTAAAGGGCACACCTTTGAATCTGTTAATGATCCTTACCTTATAGCCCCACTAGATATGGATGAAACATTGCAAACACCTGCTGTTGTTACGAGGGGCACACCTTTGTAACAAGCCACCAGCTCTGTGTTGGTGTGTAGATCAGGTTGCACCATCTCCCAGACCTTCTTCTTCGGGTTGAGAACGTCATCAGGCTCACCAGAATATCCTGGGAACATTATCCTCTCTCCAACAGCCACAGACTCTGGCGGATCAACCAATTCGACCTGAACTCCCAATGTCAGTTTTTCTTTTACTGGAATATTGGATGAAAAGACTTTAAGGAACATCATTATCATTGGTCTAGAATTAATTAGTTTACCTGCACTCAATTTGACACTCATGATCACTTGTGGCCAACTTCAGAATAAAAAATAGTTACCATATTTACCAAAAACAAAAGTTACCAAAGAATAAAAAACTCTATGAACTAGTGGCCACATATGGAATTAAGAGAATTAATCATCTTCGTTACAGCCAATTTACAGACTCAAAATGTTATAATCACCAGTTCAAAAAGATAAATAGAATAGGAAGAAGATGTCAGTGTCTGGTGTTTGTGGTGTTTTGGTCTTGTGGGGTGCTGGGCTATTGTGGTTGAAGTTGGTAATTGATGATACTTGTTTCTGGTGGTTTCCTGTGGGTGGTTACTGTCCGGGTGTCTTTAGGTGGTTTTGATGTTTTGGGACTTTTTTTAAAGGTTGTGTGATGTGCTGTAGTCTGGACTATTACTACTAGTATAATAAAGTGTGTGCTGTTTTTAATATGATGATTGTGCTTGGCTTCTGATGGTTTTTCTACCTTGCTTCTGATGGTTTTATGCCTTTCTTTTTCCCACTTGCAGGGTATTTTTCTTCTGCTCATGCAATTTAATGTGATTGGTGGTGTTGTTGAACTAAATCTAATCTGTGCTTTTTAATGCATAATGTGTTATTTGTTGGCTTGTATGGTACTGCAATTCAAGCAGTAATGCTGCTTCTGGGGAAAAACTTCTTTTCCTTTGTATATCTATCAAGCAATTTATTTGTTTGCAAAGCTAGCAGAAGTACTTCTTATGTGAAAAGCAAGGATGCTTTGTTTGTGTGCTTTGTTTGTTATTGTGTCGTCCTACTCATGTTGAAGTCAGGGAAATTTAGAGTGTAAACAAAACTACATTGTATAAGGTTGGGAAGAATCAGACAGCATGGCAAACGCTGCTAGATGGGAATGGCTTTATGTTCACATCTAGCGAATGTGAGTTTAACAGTTGTATGTAGTGAATGTGAGTTTAACATGAGTTTAAGAAGTGGACCAAATGTCCAGTGATTGAAGTCATTACATACAAATGTTGCTCATGTGAATCTTAAAATCTTCACCTGTCTGAGTTAGAGAGCACAATCAGCTCAGCACTTCAATATCATATGTATTTGTCAGTGAAAGTGCTCTTTGTTTAAGAAGATGGTGACGGTAACAAGTTTGGGTATGTCCTTGACAGAACAGGGCAAAATTAGTCCCTGCAATATCGCGCTTATGATATCTAAAGTTGGAGGCTGAAGAAAGGAAGTACTTCTTGAAGGGAGTTGCAGCTTATTTTCTCCACTAAAGGTTTCCCCCTTAGTTTCTATTTTTCCAATTGCTGAGAAAGAATAAAAGTTGGCTGCTGGCTTGTACATGTAATGTGAGAAATATATCAGAAGTTTAGGCTGGAGAATTTTCCAGGAGGACATTCTTAACCAACACACGGCCCTTATTGAGTATCAAGTGATTGATATATCCATATTCTAAAATTTTAGGATATTGATATTCTAGTGCAAGGTAGTCAATATCTAAAAGAGTCTGCCAACCCATCAGCCTTTCCATATAATATAGTAAATTGTGTTGGACAAACCGTTGTTTGGCTGTTCTTTCATGAGGTTGTTTGAATTAATGTGAGAAATTGGGAGTTAGTTTTTTTATTTTATTTTATTTTATTTTATTGTATATATCACTTGTTCAGTGTATGAAAAATAATTAACTTTCATGATAGATTACAAGGACGATCCAGACCTTAATGTCTTCCCCAACTTGAAGTATGTTACTACTGAGTTATGGCAAGTAACTTACAATGGATTTTTTGTTTTTGTTTGACATATATTTAAAAAAAAATTAATGTAATATATTAACTGTTCAAAACTCATTGCTGTGTCTGTCATTTAGCCTTAGAAAGAAGTGTCTAATTTGTGACTTTTGATTGGTTTTGCAGGCTGAGAAGGCTGCTTTTGATGAAGTGGAGAAAAAGAAAGAAGTGTCTAATTTGTGACTTTTGATTGAAGAATACATGTGGGTTCAGATGGGTTGGAGGTAATTATATATATTTTTGAAGTGGGTTGAAGGGTATACATATTTTTGAAAAGGAAGTTAGAGTTGTAGTTATAGAAGGAAGCTAGGTTTTATGTACATGAATGGAAATGGAAGTTGGATGTGTAATGGTTTTGTAATTTTACATGAGTTTTTAGTTGGTAATTTTAACTTAATTTTAATTTTGTACGTGTTGCTAAATTTAGTTCAATTGAATCATGGAATGGACATGGATTTTTTGGTCTATAATTAGATTGTTGTGACCTTCAGGTTTGGAATGGTGGTACAAGTTGAAAAATGCATGTACAGGTTTTGGAATATGTGTACAGGTTGCTAAAGTGCATGTTCAGGTTATTTGATTATATGAACAGAGGTTGAAAGTTGTGGAGTGGACTTAGATGTTACAATTTAATTTATTCA
The DNA here is from genome assembly GCA_003546025.1 of Camphora micrantha. Taxonomy (NCBI): domain Eukaryota; kingdom Viridiplantae; phylum Streptophyta; class Magnoliopsida; order Laurales; family Lauraceae; genus Camphora; species Camphora micrantha. Next base: position 17,052,304 of record QPKB01000008.1, on the reverse strand, counting down.
TATGATAAAGGTTGAAAATTGTAATGAACTGATAGAATGTTGGATTTGAACTGAAGTTGCAGTCATTTTCTAAAAGTTATTAAGGGTGAAGTTTGCTGCAGGTGGGGTCAGTAGCATTTGGAGGGAGTACATGTTATAGTTGGATAGGAGGGAGGGAGGGAGGGAGGGAGGGAGGGAGAGAGAGAGAGAGAGAGAGAGTGGATAAGTTTGAATATTTTTATTTGTTGGTATTACAAAATCTTCCATGTCTGTTTGTGTACAGCTTTAACATCAATTTCTCTGAATTTTTTTTTATGAAAATGTTAACATGCAATGAGTTTGTATTTGTGATGTTTTATCTAAATGTTAACATGCAATCTGTTTGAAATTTTTTTTTTTTTACAAGGATGATTTATTCTATAGTTTCACTAAAGGGTGCATATGACATTCTTAATCATATGTTAATCTTCCTCTTTTTTTATGCAGATTGAATGAAAATTGAAAAACACCTTTTGTTGAAAAAGTCCATGCAGCTAGCTAGGATGCAGCCAACTTGAAGGCCAAGTATGCAGAGTAGAATGTTTGGCATTTGAATGTTAGTACAGAGTAGAATCCCTTTGTGGGGAATGACCACTTCTCTTACCCAGTGATTCTCCCCTATGTATTAGAGGATAAATCTGATTGGTTGACAGACTATTGTGTACTAGATATATGCTTTCTTCTTGTGTATGTTGGCTGCCCACCACTTTAGAAATCCTACTGTGACTCTTCTCTTATCATGCAACAGTACTATGAGTTGTAAATTGCATATGAGGTGAATGTGTGATATATAAATATTATAAATTTAATATTTGAGTTCATGATAGTCTATTGATTTCAATTTTAGATTTTGTAAACCATTTGGTGATTGTTTTCTATGAATGTGTATAGGTGTGAATGCTACAGTTTATTAACAAAATTATTTCGTCTCTATTTCTTACATTTATGACAAAATGTATTTTACTCTAATTTCTTCCTTTATTGAAAAAGTATTTTGTCGTTAAGTACTTATAAGTATGTTACCACAGAGTCGATTGGATACAAAAAAAAATCGTCATCTACTGGTACTTTCTTTGACAAATTTTTATCGTCTTCCTTTATATTAAATGCGACAAAATTATTTCGTCTCTATTTCTTATATTTATGACAAAATATTTTTTACTCTAATTTCTTCCTTTAATGACAAAATATTTTGTCATTAATTAGTTACAAGTACGTTCCCATAGAGTCAATTGGAGACAAAAAAAATCGTCATCCACTAGTAGCTTCTTTGACAAATTTTTTTCGTCTTCCTTTATATTAAACGCGACAAAATTATTTCGTCTCTATTTCTTATATTTATGACGAAATATTTTTGACTCTAATTGCTTCCTTTAATGACAAAATATTTTATCATTAATTAGTTACAAGTATGTTCTTCTAGAGTCGATTGGAGACAAAAAAAATCGTCATCTACTGGTAGTTTTTTTGACAAATTTTTTTCGTCTTCCTTTATATTAAATGCGACAAAAATATTTCGTCTCTATTTCTTATATTTACGACGAAATATTTTTGTCTTTAATTGCTTCCTTTAATGACAAAATATTTGTCACTAACTACTTACAAGTATGTTCCCAACAGAGTGTATTGAAGACAAAAAAAATCGTCACAAATTTATCTTTTTCAATGACGAATTTTTTTTTCCGTCACCAAGACCTTTTAGCGACAAGGCTTTGACGACGAAACGGGTGACGAAAATTTTTCTTCTTAATTAGTTTCGGTGACGAAATATGTACATTTTGGGACAAATTTGTGTCGTCCTTAAACCCCAAATTTCTTGTAGTGATTGACAGGCTAGTGAAAGATGGTATCTTGCCTTCATTGGTGATGGAACCAATTCCTGTCTGCGAGTCCTGTCTGGAAGGCCGGCAAACTGACCGAAAGACCCATCTAAGGGCAATAGGGCCAAAGATTTATTGGAATTAGTTCATACTGATGTGTGTGGACCCATTAATGTCAGGACCAGAGGAGAATATGAGTACATCATCACTTTCACAAATGATTACTCAAGATATGGATACATGCACCTTATGCACCGCAAGTCCGAGGCTTTTGAAATGGTCAAAGAGTTCCAAGCGGAAGTGGAAAAGCAATTAGGTAAAAGTATCAAGACTTTTCGATCAGATCGAGGAGGGAAATATCTCTCTGCTGATTTTATGGGATACTTGTCAGAAAATGGGATTTTATCCCAGATGTCTGCTCCTGGTATGCCTCAATAGAATGAAGTTGCGGAAAGAAGGAACCAGACTCTTTTAGATAAGATGGGGTCTATGTTGAGTTCCTCAGGATTACATATATCCTTTTGGAGATATGCCTTAGATACTACGATGTACATACTAAACCTCGTACCATCTAAGTCTGTAACTAAGACTTCCAGGGAGTTGTGGTCCGGGCGAAAGCCTAGACTGCAGCATTTCCACATTTGGGGTTGTCCGGTGCATGTGCTAAAGGTTAAGACAGATAAGTTGGAATCGAAGTCGGAAGTATTCACGTTCGTAGGATATCCCAAGGGAACTAAAGGTTGATTATTCTATAATCCCAAAGAGAAGAAAGTGCTAGTGAGCACCAATGCAGTTTTTCTGGAAGAAGATTATATGTTAGACCGAGAATCTTTAGAAAATGCGATCTTCGAAGAAATTCAAGAGCAATCAATTCCAAATCCAAGTGAGACCGAACTTAAGAAAGAACCACCTCTGCCAGACCTAGTAGTTACACCAGTGCCTCATCGTAGTGGGAGGATTGTCAGACCTCTTGACAGGTTCTTGTTCTTGGGAAAGTCTTATGAGGCAGTCCCGGAAGAACCAGAATAAGATCCTTGTAACTATGATGAAGCAATTAATGACATAGATTCAGGACGTTGGCAAGATGCTATGAAAGCTAAGATGGAGTCTATGTACTCCAATCAGGTCTGGAGACTTATCGACTTGCTTGCCAATATTAAACCTATTGGGTGCAAATGAGTCTATAAGAGAAAAAGAGGACTAGATAGTAGAGTCGAGACCTTTAAGGCTAGGCTTGTTGCGAAAGGATATACTCAGAAAGAGGGTATCGATTATGAGAAAACCTTCCCACTAGTAGCCATGCTCAAGTCCATCCGGATACTCTTATCCATTGCGGTTCATCTTGATTATGAGATTTGACAAATGGATGTTAAGACGACGTTTTTCAACGGCCATCTTGAGGAAGACATCTATATGATGCAACCAGACGATTTTATAGCTAAAAGCCAAGAACAAAAGGTTTGCAAGTTGCAGAAGTCCATTTATGGATTAAAGCAGTCATCACGAAGCTGGAACATCTTTTTTGACTAGGCAATCAAGTCATTTGGTTTTTGTCAAAATCCGGACGAGTCATGTGTGTACATGAAAAGTGAAGGTGACAGGGTAGTTTTTTTGGTTTTATATGTCGACGACATCCTTCTCCTCGGGAAAGACATAGGAATGTTGTCAATAGTGAAAGTTTGGTTGGCCAAAACTTTTGATATGAAGGACTTAGGGAAGCTAGCTACATCTTAGGGATCGAACTCCATCAAGACCGGAAAAATAGGATGATTGGCTTATCTCAAGCTGCATATATAGATAAGGTACTAGTACGGTTTGCTATGAAGGACTCCAAGAAGTGTATTAGACCTTTCAGGCAGGGAGTTCACATTTCCAAACATCAGTGTCCTAAGACACCAGAGGAAAATGAGCAGATGAGGTCGATACCATACGCTTCGGCCGTTGGTAGCCTCATACATGCTATGCTATGTACTAGACCAGATATCTATCATGCAGTGTGCCTAGTCAGCAGATATCAGTTTAATCCAGGACCTAAACATTGGACTGCTGTAAGATGTATTCTCAAATACTTGAGAAGGACTATAGATTACATATTGATTTATAGCAGTGATGAGCTCATTCCAGTCGGATTCACAGATTTTAACTCATGTCTGATAAGGATTCCAGGAAATCCATCTCTGGTTATGTGTTTATGCTTGGTGGAGGAGCTATCAGCTTAAGGAGTATAAAACAAGAATCTACCGTTGATTCCACCTCGGAGGCTAAATATGTAGCGGCTTGTAAAGCAGCTAAGGAAGCAGTATGACTCAAGAGATTCCTTATGGAACTTGGGGTGGTACCTTTGGCACGACAGCCGCTCACAGTTTATTGTGACAGTAGCGGGGCAGTCACTCAGTCCAAAGAGTCCAGAAGCCATAAAAGCCAAAAGCACGTATAGAGGAAGTAACATTTAGTCAGAGAGATTGTGTAGAGAGGTGATATTGCTATTACCAAGATAGGCTCTGCGGACAATCTAGCAGATCCCTTTACTAAGCCCTTGACTACCAAAGTCTTTGAGCAACATATAGACGGGATGGGCATGAGATGCAACCCTGACTGGCATTGAGCCCAAGTGGGAGATTGTTAGATTGTATGGACTCAATCCATCAGATGATGTAATAAATTGATTAATTTCTTTATTTATCAATAATATCATGCTTTCCTTTCATGAGATGAATGATGTTTTTATTACTTAATGCACATGCCCAATACATATGACATGATGGTTCATTAGTTGAACCGGGTCCCATTAGTATATTAGATGAGATCCACATACGGGAGACATGTGTCACAAATCTTATACTTAAATATCTTCACAACTGGTGATGAGACTAGGCATCTCATCTGATAAGATTGCATCACTTTGATCAATATGAGATAGTGTAATTTATCTCGATCATCAGAATGTAAGATTCTGAACCATGGTGCTGGTACATTGGATGTATTGAAGGACCATAAGAAGCACCTTATGGAATACTATCTCGAGTTTAAAGTTTGCTCTCATAATTCCCTAGCAATAGACTCTCAATCCTGAGATATTGATGAATTCAAGTTTCTATTTATTCATTTGCTTTGAGTCACCAATGAGTGAGGCCAACTATAAGTCAACACCTCGGTGTCTTAGGTAGGTGGTAGTAGGATTGTTGGAACATTCAATGGTCAAGATGGAATCTATCTATATTTTTCCCTTGTGTTAATTAATGGATTTGTCATTATAGTAATTGCGCACCCATCTCGATTAAGAGTTAATTGGATGGTACTGATGATCACTATGATTAATTGGGTCTTAAGGATAATAAGATGTAGATTTAAATTGGTGGGTTATAGCATGGAAGACAACAAGGTCTTGGAGATCAAAAATTGCTTCAAGAAGAGTTCTTGATCAAGTTGTTTGTCTTCTTTTCCATTAGAGCACTACCGGGCTCCAAAGGTATAATCTGCTTCTCTACTTGTAGTTGATTATTTTGTTGCAAGGTGCTGCTGGATTTCTATCTTTTAGAAAGGTTATATTGTTGTACATGATTGATAAGAGTGAGGGATTGCATCCTGGATAAGGTTTATGGCCTTATGGGTACTTGACCCCTGAGTCAAGTGGGTCAAAAGTTTTGAAAATTTGTCCACGAGGCCCCCATACTTCCAACACAATTAATAGGAAAACATAACCAGATATAGATTTCCTAGTATCGAGGCACCCCACAAAAACTGCATCTGAGTACCCAATCACTTTCAAGTGATCTGATCTTTTACATGTGAGCATGTAATTCATAGTGCCCTTGAGATACCGTAAGACTTTCTTAGCTGCTCTCCAATGTTTTAAACCCGGACCACTTTGATATCTGCTAAGTACACCAACTACAAAATTGATATCTGGTTTTGTGCATGTTTAAGCTACATGTAGCTTCCAACAGCAGCGACGTAAGGAGCATTGTTCATTTACTTTCTCTCAATATCATTTTTCGGACATAAACCTTTATGAAGTATATCTCCCTTTCAAATGGGAGCGTATTGTATTATAGATCCTTCCAAATTTAGTCGTTTTGATATGATATAAGCAGTTTGGGATAGTCCTAGTAATCCTTGAGATCCGTCCCGATAGATCTCAATTCCTATTACAAAGGATGCTTCGCCCATGTCTTTCATATCAAAATTCTATTCAAGATATCCTTTAGTCTCATGCAAAATTGCCAAATTATTACTAGCTAGTAAAATATGATCCACATATAATACTAAAATTATAAACTTGCTTCCACTGATCTTCAGATATATATATTGATCAACAATGTTTTCTGTAAGTTCGAAAGAGGTAATAATCGTGTTGAACTTTAAATACCACTGCTTGGAAGCTTGTTTAAGTCCATATATGGATTTCTTTAATTTGCAAACTAGTTTGTTATTTACTTGTTTAAAAAAAGCCTTTGGGTTGCTTCATGTAGGCCTTTTCTTCTAGATTCTCATTTAAGAATGCAGTTTTAATGTCCATTTGATGTAGCTCAAGATCAAAATGAGCCACCAAAGCCACAATGATTCTTAAAGAGTCTTTCTTGGAAACTGGAGAAAATATTTCCTTATAATTGATACCTTCTCTTTGAGTGAATCCCTTGGCAACTAATTTGGCTTTGTACCATTCGATACTTCCTTTGGAGTCATTTTTAGTGTTAAAGACCCATTTACAGTCAATGGCCTTGGAACCTTTTAGAAGTTCGACTAAATCCCAAACTTCCTTAATAGCCATTGAATTCATCTCATCTTTCATGGCATCTAACCACTTTTCAGAATCTGCACTATCTATGGCTTCTTTGAACGTTAAAGGGTCTTCAATTCCAATGTCACCATCTGCCTCTTGTCGATACACGATGTAATTGTCAGGAATTGCCGATCTCCTTTGACAGAAGGATCTCCTTAATTATTTCTAAATGGTTTACTACAAGAAAATATACTTTTAGCGGCCAACTTTCAGTGGAGGGTCATAAGCGCTGCTATAGGTAATTTATAGAGGTGGGCGCAACATTGGCCGTTTGTAAAAATCTGAATTTCGAAGCCCTATTATAAATCTAATCATATGTAATTTTTATTATTATTTTTTTTTTTGCCATGATTTGGTATCAAACAAGCAAATTGTGGCTTAGGAATGAGAGGAAGAAAAAGACAATAGGAGATGCTCTATGGTGACGCTATAGTCGCTCAGAAAAAAAGTATAAAAAAATAAAAAAATTGGTTGGAGGACCTCTTTTGTCCTACACAATATTTGGGGACCCTTTTCAAGAAATGTCCAAATTTCGGGAATTTTTCCGTAAAATCTTCTAACTTCTATTATATCAAAAACCTTTTCCTGACCACCTACCCTCATAACTCATTCCTCTCTTTCTTACCGTCTGCCCTTCATAGAAAGCAAATAAATCTTTTGCACTTCTTCTCTTCAACTAAAGTCGGCAACAATAGCAACCTTCTTTTGGGAACAATATTTCCTTATAATTGATACCTTCTCTTTGAGTGAATCCCTTGGCAACTAATCTGGCTTTATACCATTCGATACTTCCTTTGGAGTTCCTTTTAGTCTTAAAGGCCCATTTACAGCCAATGGCCTTGAAACCTTTTGGAACTTCGACCAAATCCCAGACTTCCTTAATAGCCATTGAGTTCATCTCATCTAACCACCTTTCAGAATCTGCACTATCTATGGCTTCTTTGAACGTGAAGGGGTCTTCAATTCCAATGCCACGATCTGCCTCTTGTAGATACACGATGTAATCGTTACGAATTACCGATCTCCTTTGACGGAAAGATCTCCTTAATTCTTCCTAAACGATTTACTACAAGAAAATATACTTTTAGCAGACAACTTTTAGTGGGGGCCGGTCATAAGCACCGCTATAAGTAATTTACAGCAGCGAGCACAACATTGGCCATTGGTAAAATCTTCCTCCGATGGTGCCAAATCTTTATCGGAGAAGTTTTGGTTTTTAGCGTCTAACGTTTAATGGCGGGTAATTTTGTATGAAGGTATAAGTTATTTTTAGCAGCGGCCATGCTTTAGCCCTCGCTAAAAGTTTTTTTCCGACCCCTCCTATACGTGCCCCCCACTAAAAGTTTATAACTTCTATTTTTTCTCTTTAAAGTTGAATGTTTGTTGCAAAAAAAAAAAAAAAACCGAAAAAAAATCCTTAATTCTGGCTTTAGGCGAAGCCACATCAGCTTATTGGGGGCCATTTGTGGATGTGTCCTTTCAAAAAGGTGTCTTTTCAATAAAAGGTGTCTCTTGGGCTAAATATGTGCCTTTTCAATAAAATGTATCTTGAGCCCATTTGTGTGGATGTAAACCAATTCAAAGGGATGCCTTCCAACTCTAAAAATTAAGGTTATTTTTAAAGTTTTTATTTAGTATTCAAAATGAGCATAAATGCATATGAATCCTTTATTTTTTGTATGCTATCGTGGATTAAGGGATAAAAAGTTTGATTTTCATAAATTTTTTGGTTGATTTAGATTTTTTAATTAGTTTGTTATAAATAGATTTGAAAGAATGAGATATTAATTAATATATTTTCCCGTACATCACCTGTGCGATATTGAGGGGCTTCATGCTAGTTATATCAAAACAAAAGTCTATTTGGACATACTGGGAAGCCCGAATTGGGGACCAATCCCACATGGTGCTGATGTGGACCAACTATTTGGGCATTCAACTTTCACATGGGCGGGAGAATGAAAAAAAAAGAAAAGAAAAGGAGCTCTGCCCAGCAAATGCCCAAATCGTTGAATCATTGGTTTCTCCTTCTTCTCCCTGTTCAACCCCTTCTCCACCGTCAACCGCCTCAACGGTGATCTGGATCTGCCCCTTCTCCTTCCACCACAACCACTTCCCCCCTCACTACTTGTCCATCTCTAACGCGGTTTTTTTGTCCTCCATCTCTGGTTCTTCTCCCTCCCAAGCAACCACTTTGGTTCCTCTCTCTCTCTCTCTCTCTCTCTCTCTCTCTCTCTCTCTCTCGGCGACAGAAGAGGAGCAGCGGGACAGGAGGAAGAGGAGCAGCGGGAGTCCTTGATGCCCAGGTATGGTTTTTTATTTTATTTTATTTTAAATCGTTGGCAAACTCGATCTGGGTTCTCTTTCCATAGATTTGGGGCAATTTTATTTTCTCTTTCCATGGTGATTTGGGGCAAATGTAGCCTATGATGGTAGGATTCATTCCAAATAACGTCACAACAGATATCATCCAGCAGGTCTTTTTGACTTTTTTTTTCCTCTTTTTTTTTTTTTTTTTTGCCCTAGTATTGTCTCAGTATCTTTTTTTTTGCTTCTAATTCTGCTATTCTTATTGTTGTTGGATTTTCTGCATGAGTTGTTTTGATGATGTTATGCTCATTTTATGTGAGTGGGTCTTTTTTGTTTTGTTTCTAGTTTTGTATTTTGGGGTGGGCTTGGATTTTTTATGTGTTGCTAGCTTTTGAAGCTGACAGAACCATTTTAAGGGTTTTTGCTTGCTTTGAAGCTGGATATGAAATGGGCCTTTTGGTGTTTGGATGTTTATTTGCTTGTCTAAAAATGGGGGGTCTTCAAGGTTTTGTCTTCCCTTTTTTTCTTGTTCTCTCTCTACTTTTTTTTGGGCTGCGTTTCCCTATTGTTGTCTTTTGGATGGGTAGGGGTCATTTTTGTAATAGGCAGGTCTTTATCTAGTATTTGCATGTTCTGTTGATAGATGTGAAATGGATCTTAGTTGCTTTGATCTGTTATGCTTGTATCCACAAGGATTTTACAGAGGTTTATGGACATTTATTTATTTATTTTTCCTATATAGTGGTTTGCGACTTGTTATTTTTGGATGTTTTCATTATTTTTCTGCACAGATTTTCATTTTGTATCTTGATGTTATTGGATCGTTGTTCTCCTGGTTACCATGTTTTTGCTTGCTTGTTATTAAGCAATGAGCTAGGTAATTTCTGGGGAGCTGCTTCTACTAACATGTATAGGCCTAGATTCGAAGTGATGTTAAAAAATCATCAGCATCACCATCATTCAAGCTTTGTCCAAACTATTATTGGGTCAGCTACATGAATTCTATTTCGCCATTCCATCCATGTACCAACTTACCATCTCTATTTTTTTCCCCCACTATTGTAGTTTCAACCAATTGGATCTACCAGAGTATCCTTCCAAAGAATAGCTGTAGGAGAGGTTGCTTTTGGCCATCCATGAGGCGAGCGAAGGGTTTGGTTTCGGCTGAGAATCATTGAGGTGCTAGAAGAGGCCATTTAGGTCTTATTGTGTAGTGTGTACCCCTATGTTAGAACGGGGCTACGACCAAGTGTTTGTATGCATCTTTGCTAGCCATATGGAGTGGTTGTTTTAACTATGAATAACTGCGATCTCTAGCACGACATTCAATTGTATCTTTAACGAAGAATGATTGTTTCAAATTCATACATGTTATTATAGATTAGACAAGGGGTAAATGAGTGGATTTTTCTTGTTGGTAGAGAAGAGATCTTGTTGGGTAAATGAATGGATTTTTCTTCAATTGTGAATCTTGGATGCTGAGCTTTGTGTGGATTTTGGTTTCTTTGGTAATTATGGGAAACATTGCAAAATAAGTTTATCTTGTATCTGAACAGGGCTATGTTGTTGGGGTTTATTGGGGAAAATTTTAATCCTGAACAGGGCTATCTTCTATCTCAACAGGGCGCATGAGAACACTGCAAGCGATTGGTCAAGATGATGGCACTGTTCACCTTGCATTGGATGTGCTTGTTCCTAAAGTTGTGTTGCAAAAGTGCGCGGTTTGAAATGCAGGCAAATGTGATTGTATCGTGCCGGCAAATAGCAGTTTTTAAGTTCATAATATGGACTTTGAAGGCCTCAAATTTCGTCAAAAAAATCCCACAGGACGTGGGTAAAAAAGTGTGCCAAACAGGGATACTCAGCTTCGTTCCTACCGATTTTCTCATCCAAGTTGCAAAAGTGCGCGGTTTGAAACACAGGCAAACATGATTGTATCATGCCGCCAAATAGCAGTAAAGTTCATAATATGGACTTGGAAGGCCCGAAATTTCTTCGAAAATCCCTTGGACGTTGGCTTAAAAGTGTGCCAAACAGGGGTACTTAGCTTTGTTCCTGCAGATTTTCTCATCCGAGTTGCAAAAGTGCGCAGTTTGAAAAGCAGGCAAACGTGATTGTATCATGCTGGAAAATAACATTTCTTAAGTTCATAATATGGACTGTGAAAGTCCCAAATTTCGTCAAAAAAATCCCTTGGGACGTGGGTAAAAAAGTGTGCCAAATAGGGGAACTCAGCTTCATTCCTGTAGATTTTCTCATCCGAGTTGCAAAAGTGCGCAGTTTGAAACGCAGGCAAACATGATTGTATCTTGCCGGAAAATAGCAGTTTTTAAGTTCATAATATGGGCTTTGAAATCCCCAAATTTTGTCAAGAAAAAATCCCTCGGGACGTGGGCAAAAAAGTGTGCCAAAGCTGAGTATCCTAACTAAGGCATATGCATGATAAATGCAAAGATCAATAAATGATACATATGCCTTTTTAAAAACTAGCTACTTCTATTTCTTTTGAAATTCAATGCTCATAAATTATGTAAATGAGAGATAGAGTAACTAAGTGATTCACACATGTTTTTTGAAATAATGACAAACTTGTTTTGGAAAGTTTAACATGAAACTAGCAAGTTTGAAAGAAATTTTAAATGACCAACATGTGAGATACTATTCAAATGATCAAGTTAAAATGATAAACATATTTTAAAAGCAAAGCATGTTTAAACACTCAACATTTGAACACTTTGAACACTTTAATAATGCCATTTTAAGAAATCAAAGATTTAAAGACAAGGATAAATAAAATAAGAGGAGCAAACCCATTGAAGAATCAAAGGTTTGTCATGATAATTTGCCCTCCTAGCTTCCCTCTAGCCAAGCATGGATGTCCCACCTTCCTTGGCCCTCCAAAGTCTCAAAAGTGTTAGGCACAAATCCCAAGGAAGGGTTCTTTTTATAAGAAAAACAAGTCTCAAACGGATCTATTGTCGGTCGACCAACATGTAGGGTTCGGTCGACCGAACTCAATGGTCAAGTCCCAACGGTCATAAAATTTGAAATATGCGGACCATTGAACAGGTGTCAGTTCACCGAAATGAGGTTCGGTCGACCGACAGCTGACCAATACCTGACTTCCCTGATATAACAGATTTTTCATTCTGGATTCGAAACCGACAACTGACCGAAGTAGGTTCGGTTGACTAAACTTTCCATGTTTTTTAAAAGACTAGAAAATATGATTTTAAAGGGAAATTTGGTCTTGGAGAAGTATGCTTGATTAGAGGCTAACATGTTTGAAAAAATGAGCTTTTAAAATGCAATTCAAAACATGTTTGAGCATGCCTTTAGAAAAACCTTTGATGCTAACCTTAAAAACACATGATGCATGAAGATTCTAATAATGAAGAAGTATGAGAGTTCAAGCTAATGAAAATGTATGTATCCAATCTAATTGCAAATTAATGAAAACCCTAACAATCTCCCCCTTTGCAATTTGATGGCTACTCTTGAAGCTTGACTCTTTCTCTTCCTTCAATGATACTTGGACATCTTCTTCTTTGGATCTTAAGGTGCTTTGGATATTAGGGAGCATTTGGATTTTCTTTGCGGGAGCAATCTTGAAAACATCTACAGCTTTGCTCCCCCTCAACTTGTGCCATGAAGCTTTCTCTTAGTTAGAAGACCGTAGCTCTTCTTTCCATCAACCAAAGCCAGATATGAAATGATACTTACCAATTTCTCTATTTCTCTCCCCCTTTGATATCTAATTGCAAAGGAGTTTGCCCAAGAAATAAAAATAAAAACACAAACCTTGTTAGTAACACCTGTTTATAATACAATGATAAAAATGAAATGCAGGAACATGTGATTTGATCAACAAGGAATTAGTAATCCGGGCATGGGCCAATGCCCAATTGATGTCTTAAATTGATAAAACGTTCATTTCCAAGGGGTTTTGTAAAGAAATCAGCCAATTGAGCATCAGTGGGAACGAAAAGTAACTCTATTGTGCCTTGATCAGCATGGTCACGCAGAAAATAATATTGAATGTCAATGTGCTTGGTGCGTGAATGTTGAACATTATTTTTTGAGATACTAATAGCACTAGAATTATCACACATGATAGGCATACATTGTTGTGGAACATTATAGTCTAAAAGAGTTTGTTTCATCTACAACAGTTGAGCACAACAACTTCCTGCAGCTATGTATTCAGCTTCTGCAGTAGATAAAGATACTGAATTCTTCTTTTTACTGTGCCAAGCTACTAAGTAGTTTCCTATGAAGTAGTAACAGCCACTAGTGCTCTTCCTATCATCTATGAATCCTGTCCAATCAGCATCTTTGTATCCAATTAATTGTAATGTAGAATCACGAGGATACCAAATACCATAATTAGTAGTCCCATGAATATATTTGATGATATGTTTGACAGCTTTAAGATAAGACTCACGAGGATCAGATTGATACCTAGCACATATCCCAATACTAAAAGAAAGATCCGGTCTGCTAGCAGTAAGGTAAAGTAGGCTTCCTATCATACATTTGTAGAGTTTTTGGTATACTGTTTTACCTTGTGGGTCATTAGAAAGTTTAGAAGTAGATCCCACAGGATTGCAACTAGCCTTAGAGTTTCTTAAGCCGAACTTCTTGACAATATCTAAAGCAAATTTAGACTGACTAAGGAAAATACCCTTTTCAGCCTCATTAACTTGAAGTCCAAGAAAAAATTGCAGGGGACCGACCAAACTAATCTCAAATGTGGAACTCATTAACTCTGAAAATCCTTGAGCAAACTTTTCTGAAGTTGATCCAAAAACTATATCATCAACATAAATCTGAGCAACAAGAATGTCTTGATCAATCTTTTTGATAAAAAGAGTCATATCAACTTTTCCACAATCAACCTCATTTTCAATCAAATGGTTAGTAATTTTTTCATACCAAGCCCTTGGTGCTTGTTTTAAACCATAAAGAGCTTTCTTGAGTTTATGCATATATTCAGGGTGATGAGGATCTTCAAAGCCTTCTGGTTGTGTTACATGCACATCTTCCTCAATTTCATCATTTAGAAAAGCACTCTTAACATCCATTTGAAACAATTTGATCCCCATACTACTAGCATATCCCAATAATATTTGTATGGATTCCAAACGAGCTATCGGAGCAAAGGTCTCTTCAAAGTCAATTCCTTATATTTGAACATATCTTTTGGCAACAAGTCTTGCCTTGTTCCTTATAACATTCTCAGATTCATCTGATTTGTTCTTATAAATCCACTTTGTGCCTATTGGATTTTTTTTGTTAGGTAAATGAACAAGATCCCAAACATCGTTCTTCTTAAATTGACTCAATTTTTCCTGCATTGCCTCCATCCATTCGGATTTAGATTCAGCCTCAGAGAAATTCTTAAACTCGATTTGAGAGACAAAAGAGTAATGAGCACATAAATTTTGAACTTGTCTCTGAGTCATAACCCACGTATGATGTTTCCAATCACATTATCCAAGGTATGATTCTTCATTAATCTGGTTGGCATAATTGTTGTAGATGGAATGACATCTTCATTTTATTTTGGAATAGATGGTTCATTGATAATTTCAGCTTCATTGTCGTCTTGCAGAGTTGTCCCAATTTGATTTGACTCATCAATAACAACATGAGTTGATTCCATTATGGTCATGGTTCTATGATTGAATACTCTATATGCCTTACTTCTATCAGAGTATCCTAGAAAGATTCCTTCATCGGACTTAGGCTCAAATTTCTCCAACTGCTCTCCATCTCTCGAGATATAACATTTACTACCAAACACTTTTAAATACCCCAAATTAGGCTTTCATTCAAAATAAAGTTCATAGGGGGTTTTATTAGTATTCTTTGTTAGATAAACTCTTTTTATAAGATAACAGGCAGTATTACCAACTTGAGCCCGCAGATTGCGAGAGAGATGCCTTTCATTAAGTATTGCCCTAGCCATTTCCTAAATCACTTTATTTCTCCTTTCAGCCACTCCATTTTGTTGAGGTATTTTTGGAGCAAAGAATTGGTGATCAATGCCATGAGTATCACAAAATTTGGCAAATTTCTCATTTTCAAACTCACCTCCATGATCACTTCTAATCTTACGAATTTTTCAATCATTTTCAACCTGAATCTTGTTGCAAATTCTTATGATATTTTCTACAGCATCGAATTTAGCATGAAGAAAGGTAATCCATCCAAATCGAGAATAATCGTCTACCATAACTAAAATAAATTTCTTTCCTCCAATACTCTACACAGGTGCAGGCCCTATTAAGTCCATATGGATTATTTTAAGAGAAGCAAAGAAGATATATCCTTTAAACCTTTGAAACTCTTCTTGATTTGTTTTCCTAGTTGACAGGCCTTACAAATGTCGGATTTTTCATTACTCAACTTGGGAATCCCTCTCACAATTTCATTCTTTGATAGAATCCTCATTAATTTGAAGTTTATGTGACCCATCCTTTGGTGCCATAAGTAATTTTCTTGATCTTTTGTTATCAAACACCTGGACTCATTTTCACCACATTCTTCTATGATATAAATATTTCCTTTAGTCCTAGAACCAATGAGAATGACTTGATTAGATTTATCATCAACAACTTTGCAAGATTGACTATCAAAAATAACTTTGTTTCCTTTGTCACATAGTTGACTTATGCTAAGAAGATTATACTTAAATCATTTTTCTAGAAAGACATCATTTAAGTTTGGCATTTTATCTCCTTTTACACTTTCGTTGCCAATGATTTGAGCTTGACTATTATCTCCAAAAGATACATTTCCTCCATCATAATCCACAATAGAGTTGAATCTAGATCGATCTTGAAATTCCCTTTAAGAGTTACTAGAATGGATTACTAGTTCTTATTTTAATCAATGCAGCGGAAATAAGCCAATCAGGCAAGAGAGAACTAGCTATCTACCAGTCACACACCACAATAAAGTAGACATAATATTTAACGTGGAAACCCTATCCAGGAAGAAAAACCACGAACCAGAAATCAAGATTTCACGAATAGTTACAGGATATACTCACAAGCTCCTTTACCTCAGTCTGTACCTCGACCTAAGGATTGTAGTTATTCTTGCCAAGAATCCACTGACACGACTTCCACCGTGCCCCGTTCTCCTTACTTGATCTCCTCGCACCTTTACAATCAATCTTCTACTAGAAAGGTAGAAGCAGCAATGACCTTCTAGAGCAGCCCTTCAGAATAGTATCTCAATGGCTCTATAGAATAAACTCTCTTTATGATATCTCTAACTCAGATTGATGAGAGTAGTGGTGATTTCTATGTGGTGTTCCTTTAGGGTTGAGAGAAATATCATATTTATGGCCCCAAATTCGTGCTTAAGACTTAGTGCACAAGTAGGACTCATATTTGGAAACATAGTCTCAAAGGAAACACTACTAAAATCAGGATTAGGAGACTTTTCCAAAATCTGCGCCCAGTTCGCTCGAGCGAACCCATCATTCGCTCGAGCGAATGAGGTTCTGTCTCAGCGTAAGTTTTTCTTCTGTCAGTGTGTCTGGATTTTAATCTTGACTTCGCTCGAGCGGATGGAACGATCGCTCGAGCGGACCCCTTTCTGGTTGATTCGGAAATTCAGTACATGTAGATTTTCTTCCGCTTTTTTTAGTCCTTCCAATCTTCTAACTTCAGAGACTTTTTCTAAAACTAATTACAACTCAAGAGACCCAGAGTTTTGTCTAACCAATGAATTTAGCCAACACTAAAAATCCTAACAATCTCCCCCTTTGGCAATTCATGGACAAAACTCCCTAAGAGAAATAAAATTTAATCTACCCAGAAAGAAACCCAAAATACATTGAAATTAAAAAAAAACACAAAAAAATATTTATTGTCTCTCTCACTCCCTTAGCTCCCCCTATTTATTGTCTCTCTCACTCCCTTAGCTCTCCCTAGCTTCTATATTCTCCCCCTTTTTGTCCATAATTGGCAAATAAAAATTTTGCAAGCAGCTTCTGACAATCTGGATACTGCAGCTTCCCCTCAAATTGATCTTCGTATCAGCACTGGGATGGGGGCTTGATCTAGTAGATCAGGGGTGATGAAGCTTTGGTACACACACTTGCATCTTCAGACAGTTCAGCAAAGTGTGTACAAGAACAGATGGAAGGTCTTCTTTCTTGACCCATACAGCTTTGGTTTTCAGTGGTGACTCTTCCTTCTACCTTTTTCATTGCTTTTGGTTTGGTGACTTTCGCAGCTTATTGCAATGGGGTCGAATGTGTCCTTTAATTCCACAGTGATGACAAGTGGGAATTCGTTGATGACATGACACGTTCTTCTTTTTGGCAGCTGTATTTGCAACATGAACAGCATGATTAGTAACTGTAAGTCCATGGATCCGAACCCTAGAGGGGGGGTGAATAGGGTGAGCTTCTAATAAGTGACCAATTATGCCAAATTCTAACTTCTTCAAAATCAAATAGTCACAAGTGATGATATGGAATTAAAGTGCGGAAGATAACAAAAACAATTATCACAAAGCATTCACCACAACACAAGGATTTATAGTGGTTCGGCCTTAATGCCTACATCCACTACCGGCTTGTGATCCAACACCCCACCGGATTTCCACTATTTATATTTCAATAGGCTAAGCAATAACCTTTACAATATGCTTTCCAAGGTTAAGCAATAACCTCTTACACTATGCTTTTCTTAGGCTAAGCAATAACCTCTTCAACCAAAAGGTTGGTTATCTCTCTAAGTAGTGTCTAACATACACTTGATGGAGATACAATTATAGCTCAATACAATGCCTCTTAATTAGGCGGATATAAAAGTGAAAAACTAATTCACACACACACACACACTATGAATGCAAAGATGAATGCACAATATATGTGTATGATGTCCTTAATCAATTTGAAAATTAAAGCTCATACATGTATGCCAAAGGCTTTTAAAAGTTTTAGCTCATAAAAACATTTATGATTGAGGAAAGAATGCTAATCACATGTTTAAAAATAACTTGTAAAAGATATACCTATCTAGTTCAAGCAAGTTGTGAAAGTTTAAGAACAAAACATTTGATGCATAAGGATTTCAATCAAATTAACAATGAAGCTTAATATATGTCTGCTTAAAGCATTTGAAAGTATAAAACACAAAAATAGATTTGATTGAAATCGAGGGACAAATTACATGTACTTAAAATACAACTTGAAAATGATATACCTATCAAGGCTAAGCAAGTTGTGAAACTTTAAAACAAAAGTACATATTATTTGTGAAGTTGTTGAATCCAAAACATAAGATAGATTTGAAAATGATTTTCTTATGATGAAAAACCGCAACCAAAGATTCAACCAAGTATAGGAATCATGTTTACATATAATTTAAAAGATGTTTACAAAAACATGATTTACTTAGATATATCAATTTAAGCACTACTTGGTTTGAATCAAAGTGTTGCATCCAAAACAATAAATCAATTCAAAACATATACATGTTAAGGACACAACAAATCATAGTTTATCATGCTAGAAAAGATTTACTAATATTTAAAACAAAGCATGAAAACATATGATTAAGAAAAGTAAAGTTTACTTAGAGATTTAACTTCATTAATCCAAGCTTTAGCTTTCCAAATGTCCCTTAGACATCCTTAGCTCATTCCCCTTTGATTGGCCTCAAAACATCTCAAGGAGGGCCTCTTTGTTCCTCAAAATTTCCTTAGGAATGAGCTTCTTTTTATACAAAAAAATGCCCAACACCTAGTCCCCGGTCGACCTGCTCCTGTGCCCGGTCGACTTGGCCTTCAACGGTCATAAATCTAACCGTTTGAAAAAGAGCTCAACGGCTCTTTCCTGTCGACCCGCAGTGTGCTCGGTCGACCAGGTCCATGGGCTCGGTCGACCGGCCACACTGCAGGTCGACCTGGGCCTGGGACCTTTTTCCCCCAAAAATTGTATTCTTAAAGTATTTTCTTGTGGGGGCTTTTGGGCCATGGAATCAAGCATGGAAACATGTTTTAAATCATTCTAAGAGTTTTAAAAACATAAAACCTAATATGCCTAAGATGATTTAAAAAATTAAAAACCAAAGCCTTGCTTGATTCAAAAAGATCTTTTCAAAACAAATTGCATCCAAGTTTAAAATCAAAAATGCATGAATCAAGATTTTTACAAGTCTTAAAAACAATGCATGTATAAATCAAGATATCAAGATTTTCTAAATCAATGCAAGTGTGAAAATTCAAATGATGCTGAAATGATTAATGCATCCATCAAATTGCAATACACAAAATTTCCTAACAATATCAACTGAAGGTTTAACAAAATAATCATTACCTTTGGCTTTTGATGTAGATGCTCCATTAATGTAGCCAATGCCATGCGTGTTGTTCTTTGCCTTTTGACTGCTCAGGATGTCATCAAGTTTTTTAGACCCAGTATTCATCCTGTTGAGGGAAGCCTTGCTTGTTTCTAACTCAGAAAGAACCATCTTGAGTCTTCCTTGCAAGTCAGTATTTTTAGCTTTCAAGACTTTCAGATCATGAGTCATCAAACCACACTTCTGTGTTTCAACAGTCAATTTATCTGCCAATTTATTATTTTCTGCCTCTAAGTGACTTACTTTTGTAAGAGCTTCAGACAATTCAGCTTTTAAAGAGACATTTTGCTTTTCAGATTCTTTTCAGCTTATAGCCACTTTTTCATTCATCTTTAGCATCTTCATGGTCTTTGCAAACAATATATTATATTCAGCTTGCTAATCATGTTCTATCTCTGACTCGTTAATATCATGACCAGTCCCATCATTAGAAACTGGTGGAGTAGCAGAAACTGTAGTTGTCATGAATGCCACAAACTTGACATTCACATGATCATCTTGAGAATCTGTTACTTCTTCTGTTTCTTCTTCAGAAGATTCTTTATCCCAAGTTGTATTGAGAGCCTTTTTTCTTGACTTTTTGTTAGCACAGTTACTAGCAATGTGTCCATAACCATGACACTCAAAACATTGAGTCCCTTTAGAAGATTTCTTCTTTACAAAGTTTTTAGGGACTTTTAGATCACTTTTTTTCCCTTTCATAAACAACTGAAATTGCTTCATAAACTGAACAGCAACTTGGGGATCTATCTCTTCAGAATCAGAATCAGAATCATTAGTAATTTTCTTGAATGATTCTTTGGAGGCTCTCAAAGCAATATTTTTGGATTTTGATTTTTCATTAGGCCTTAAGTTTGCTTCAAAAGTCTGAAGGTTCCCAACTAATTCCTCAGCTTTGAGAATATTCAGATTTTTATTCTCTTCTATAGCTACAACCTTTGCATCAAATCGTTCTGGAAGAGACAGCAAAATCTTTTTCACAACTCTACTTTCAGGAATTGACTCTCCCAAAGTAAAAGTATCATTCACAATTGTATTCAGCTTTGAATTAAACTCATCAAAAGTTTCATCTTCCTCCATCTTAATGGTTTCAAAAGCTGTATACAATTTCTAAAGTTTCGATTATTTGACGGTGTCAGTCCCTTCATGCACAACCTGCAGAATATCCCATGCTTCTTTTGCAGAAGTATATGTAGAAATTCTATGAAACTCAAATATGCTAACTCCATTATAAATAACATTCAAGGCTCTAGAGTTGCAATTGGCAGCCAACTCTTCTTCCTTAGTCCACTTATCATCAGGTTTTGGTCCAAATTACTCCATCAGCAGTAATAGTGGGTAAGGCATAGCCATTCACTACAGATTTCCAAACTTTCAGATCTATGGCCTTTAAGAAGGCAACCATCCTGACTTTTCAAAAAGCATAATTGTTACCATCCAACAGAGGAGGCTTATTGGTTAAAGTGCCTTCGCTGTAGATATCCATTCTAACAGTATTTGGATCAACACAATAAAATAGTGCAATCCGCTGTGATACCAATTGAAATTCCCTTTAAGAGTTACTAGAATGGATTACTAGTTCTTATTTTAATCAATGCAGCGGAAATAAACCAATTAGGCAATAGAGAACTAGCTATTTACCAATCACACACCACAATAAAGTAGACACAATATTTAACGTGGAAACCCTATCCAGGGAGAAAAACCACGAACCAGAAATCAAGATTTCACGAACAGTTACAGGATATACTCACAAGCTCCTTTACCTCAGTCTGTACCTCAACCTAAGGACTGTAGTTATTCTTGCAAAGAATCCACTGACACGACTTCCACCGTGCCCCGTTCTCCTTACTTGATCTCCTCGCACCTTGACAATCAATCTTCTACTAGAAAGGTAGAAGCAGCAATGACCTTCTAGAGCAGCCCTTCAGAACAGTATCTCAATGGCTCTAGAGAATAAACTCTCTTTATGATATCTCTAACTCAGATTGATGAGAGTAGTGCTGATTTCTATGTGGTGTTCCTTTAGGGTTGAGAGAAAAATCATATTTAGAGCCCCAAATTAGTGCTTAAGACTTAGTGCACAAGTAGAACTCAAATTTAGAAACATAGTCTCAAAGGAAACACTACTAAAATCAGGATTAGGAGACTTTCCCAAAATCTGCGCCCAGTTCGCTCTAGTGAACCCATCATTCGCTCGAGCGAATGAGGTTCTGTCTCAGCGTAAGTTTTTCTTCTGTCAGTGCGTCTGGCTTTTAATCTTGACTTCGCTCGAGCGGATGGAACGATCGCTAGAGCAGACCCCTTTTTGGTTGATCCGGAAATTCAGCACATGTAGATTTTCTTCAGCTTTTTTGAGTCCTTCCAATCTTTTAACTTCAGGGACTTTTTCTAAAACTAATTACAACTCAAGAGACCCAGAGTTTTGTCCAACCAATCAATTTAGCCAACACTAAAAATCCTAACAGATCTCTTGTCATATGATTGGAACAGCCACTATCTAAGAACCAAGTAGGATTTTCTTTTGCTTTCAAAGCGGTTTGAACCAAAAGGCTCTTAATAGTTCTTTTTTTATAGTCCAACTAGACAAGCGAGATTTAAAAGGAATGATCTTGGCAATAAACTTAAAAAGCACTCTAGTAGGATTTTTTTAGGGACAATCTGATTTTTTATGGGCAATTAGGAACTAAATGTCCACTACGATTGCAAAAATGGTAACTCCATCAAGAGGTATAGTTTTTCGCATCCATGGGTTTGTAAAAGGTCCTAATAAGATTTTGCAAGCTATTCTTGTTGTTGCTAGAGGAACCCTCAAAACCTAACCCGTTCTTGTCAACAAAATTTTTATGCATACCCAACATTTGGTAAAACTTGTCATTACCTCATGTGAATTTATCAACAACAAATTTACCTTTAGTGAACTTCATTTGAAGGAAGTTAGTCTCAAGTTAACTAGATTCTAGTTTAGATTGTAAATTATGAATTTCCTTTCTAGCATGAGCTAGATCTTCATTTAAGGTAGTCAACTTGTGTTCTAAATTTCTTCTTTCATCTTTCATATTAATCACAAGCTTTTTGGTTTCTTCTTTTAAGGTTTTGTTTTTCTTAATCAAGATTTCTCAATTTTCATATAGTTCATCATAGGCTTGTTGAATTTAATTAATTTCATCATTTGGTTCCTCTTTCCTTAATGTTTCATCTATTAGAGTATTATGCTCATTGCTTTCTTCAATAGATGTAAAGAGAAGCCAATTAAGGGAATTTTCGTCTTCATTATTTTGGGATTCATTATAGTTACTTAATTCCTTCATCTTCCTCATTTCAAATTATGTTTATAACTTTCTTACCTTTCCTATCTCCTTTTCCAGATTCTTTGGGGTAGAGCAATTTTGAGCAATGGGTCCAAACCCCTTGCAATTGTAACATTGCACATCCTTGTTAAAAGATCCTTTGGAATTTCTTTGGAATCTAGCACTCTTAGTTTCATCTGAATTTCTATTACTCTTGTTGTTCCTAAAGAATTTTTTAAATTTCTTAACAAACAAGGTATTGCCATCATTAACATCACTTTCAGTTTCCTTTAATTGAGAGGAAAAAGCTACTACTTTCTTTTTATTGGGAACTTCTAGATCTAGTTCATAGATAAGGAGATTTCCTCTTAGCTTTTCTATTTTAATCTTATCAAAATAGACAAGCATGAATAAAATAAGATAAGAGGAGCAAACCCATTGAAAAATCAAAGGTTTGTCATGATGATTAGCCCTCCTAGCTTCCCTCTAGCCTAACATGGATGTCCCACCTTCCTTGGCCCTCCAAAGCCTCAAAAGTGTTAGGCACAAATCCCAAGGAAGGGTTCTTCTTATAAGAAAAACAAGTCTCCAACGGATCTATTGTCGGTCGACCGACATGTAGGGTTCGGTTGACTGAACTCAACGGTCAAGTCCCGACGGTCATAAAATTTGAAATCTGCGGACCATTGAACAAGTGTCGGTTCACCAAACTGAGGTTCGGTCAACCGACAGCTGACCAAACTTCCTTGGTATAACAGATTTTTCATTTTGGATCCGGAAAGGACAATTGACTGAAGTATGTTTGGTTGACCGAACTTTCCCTGTTTTTTTAAAGACTAGAAAATATGATTTTAAAAGGAAATGTGGTTTTGGAGAAGTAAGTTTGGCTAGAGGCTAACATGTTTAAAAAAAAAAAAAAGTTTTTAAAACGCAATTCAAAACATGTTTAAGCATGCTTTTACAAAAACCTTTGATGCTAAGCTTAAAACCACATGATGCATGAAGATTCCAATAATGAAGAAGTATGAGAGTTCAAGCTAATGAAAATGTATGTATCCAATCTAATTGCTAACTAATAAAAACCCTAACAGGATGGACGCGGCATAAAAGACAAAGGTTTATGTGTTTAAATCCTCTTTTCAATGAGGCCAAATATGACATATTTTGAGGTGGTTGGGAATGTAGGTAGATTTTTCCGAAATGACGACCATACCCTGTTTGATTGAAAAATCATGAAACGAGAGGTTTCAAGGTGTCGGATGGGTTTGGCCAAGCCATGCAAATCATAGGGGATAATAATATCTATCAAACGAAGGCAAGACGTGAATCTTCAGAAATCATAGATGCCCCCTAAACTTTCCTGAATTCTACACTTGAGCCCCTAAAGTCGTCGGACTTGGCCAAACCACTCTCAAAATTTTTCAAAGTTATCCAAAACAAATTCTAACCCTCAAAATAAGTTGGTCCATTACTAAAACACTAAAAAACCTAATAAAACCATTTTAATTACTACCAATTAGTATTAATTAGGCTTAATATATATATATAAGGTGTTACAAAAACGGAGGTCTTAGGGACCTCGGATAGACTCAAGTAAAGAACCAAGAATTGATCCAAATTACAAGAGGTCTCCAACATGACCACATTCATAATTTCTAGAGACAAATTGCAAAAAGTCAATATTTCATAATTATGAATACCCCTCTAAAAATGGGTGTCAGGGGTCAAAAATGGGTTTTCTGAATCTCAAATGGATATGAATCGAACATGAAAGTTTTTGGTTATGACTAGAACTAACCTCTGGCCCATAATAGTCATTTTATCGGAATTCCTGAAATAAATCTAACTTTACTCGGAATCTAATCTAGTCCCTTTCAAGTACCAAACTTGGTTTAAATGCTCATAAAACTTCCAAAAAACTCTTTCAAACCTCATTCTAACTTTCCAACATAAATAATTACTCCCAAAGCAAGCTCCCCAAGCTTTATATGGTTTATGGGTAGGTCCTAGGTTACCCCTGAACTTGGCTAATCGGTGACCAATGTACTCTGAACACCTCTAAAACATCTAGGTCAATCCAATTAACAACTAAACACGCTTAATTAACTAATAAAAATTATCAATCATCGATAATAATAACTTATTAATTAATAAACATAATTAACCGGGGTCGGGTTCTTACAAATTCGAAGCCCCATTCGGTGTTTGTAGGTACCCCTAGGGTTCAAGGTTTACCTATGACCTCAATCCTTTTTCATGGGGGTTCATAAAAAAGATGGCCACCTTGAACTCTTCTAGGGTACTAGGTCCATGGTTATCTCAAACTCTCAAGTCCCTCAAGGGTTGCAAGACTCATGGATGACAATAAAATTGAGAGCTACTCCAAAACAAGTTAAGACAAGGAAAAATAGAGTTATCAAAATAAGTTGCTCCACACAGTGCTCTCACCGGCCAACTGAAGAAAATACGGAAAAAAAAAATCGAGAAACTAGTACATTAGCAAGTAAAACCGGTCATGTGAAGAAAACAGAAATTAAACTACCAATAATTAATTTAAATATACTGAGAACAAATAGGCAATAATTCAACATGAAACGACTAGCCCTGAAATGGGTAGAAAGGATTTAGGGGGATCTGGATATCGAGGAAGGTGGCGTAGTAGGATATGCGTACAATGGACCATATAAACCCAACTAAGGATCCTATCAATCCAAAGGAGGCTCAGCCAAGTTAATTCACCAGAGATCTAAGTACCTACTCACAAAGGTCACATAACCAAGCTAGGTGCAGGTAGGCAATAGGGTACAATGCTTACACCAAAGTCAATAATAAGGAGATGCACACTCCACGCAAACAAGTAAACAATTATAAACCTTGTAAAACTGATATTAATTGATGTAGCATTCAAGGAACTTAATACAACGGTCTAGCCTAAGCCAGATATTGCCTTTGTCATGCTAAAGCAATATAATTCTACTCTATATACACCTAAGGTCTGAATGTTAGTTATTACGTGAAATTGGTGCTCCTGAAGGTGTTTTGACATTCATAGGCCTTAAATGGACATACATCCACTCAATATCGTTTCATAAATGCTTCCTGACAACCCAAGAGGTGTTTGTCCACTCAAACAACACTCCTTAAGCCATCCAAGTTCTAATTCAAAGTGAGTATGGGTTACAAGGGTCACATCCTCTAGGCTAAGTCTAGAGTATAAAGGATGGATTTTAATTAAGACCTCTAATTGGTGCATTAGAGCGGACAGAAAGTGGCCCACAAACCCATTGGCAATGGCCCAAACCCATGCTCCAACCAATGGAGAGAACCTAAGTGATGCAGTGCAGATTGAAGCCGATGAATACATGGATGCATTGGATTGAAGTAAGGCACACCGTTCAGCGCCCAAACGGTACTAGGCGAAATTAGGGTCCCGGGGTTGGAATCACGAACGAAGCGCCATTCTAAAAAGGAAATGGAAATTCAAAATCCATTCCTTTGCAATGGACTTTTTGATTTTAGGCCGACTTCCATTGTTTAGGACTCGGAAAAGGCATTTTTGCCATTTTTGGAAAATTCTTGTTTTGGAATAATTCAAGTTTTAGAAGTCAAAATCGCATCTCGTTGATTCTGCCTTCACTCCAGCACTCATTATTAGTAGTTTCTATGTTTGGTAGGATTTTTCCATTTTTGGCAAATTTGATTTGACAAATTTTGTGTTCTGTGAGATTTAGGGTTTAGGGTTAAGTCCCTATATATTTGATTGTAAGCCAGAATGTAAGAAAGTTTTTGAATAATATTATAGATTTATTTTAGAGAGTTTTCTCTTTCCCTATTACCTTGGTATTCATAGGAATCAACAAAATAATAGATGCTCATCGTTTCTAGTATTATTCTTTGAGAATAATCAACAGGTTTCGTAGAAGGTTGTGTATCAGGAGTCATTCATTAAAGCTCGCTGCATCACTAAGTGAAACGGGCTTCAAAACCATATAAAATCGCGGAGGCGGGGTTGGGGGGAGTGTCCTCGCAAGACCCTTCCACCTATAGAAAGGGGTCGCGCATAACATGGGATTTTGAGATGTTTTTTAGTGGGGTTTCTTCCCTGTTTTTCCTACCATCTCGTGGAGACTTTTTTGGCATGGTAATGGGCTCTCTTAGGCATTACTCACACACTTAATTAAGCATGAAAAATATTGATTAAATTTGAGGAAAGAGTGCATAATTAATATGGGGTTCTAAAAGAAAAATATAGAGTAGAACATAGAATTTTCCAAGACTCAAGCATGCATGTTATGGAACTTAAATTAATCACTTGCATTGGTCTCCTAACCTCACAGGAAGATTTCTAAACTCCTCAAACTCATATGGAGCTCTTGATGTCAGAAACCCCCAAAATCTCTACAAAATCCCACTCAAAAATAAAAATAAGAAAATCTATGAAAGACTAGGAATTACACTTTGCATGTTGGGATTCTAGAACATAGGGGCCCGCTCTAGCATATTTTAAAAGATAGATCCATCACCTATACGAGATCTATCTGAAGTGAAAATGGTGTAGATAAGGGCTGCCGAGCTTGAAAATGCTAGAAAATGGGATGTGAAATGAGGAGATGATGAGACGAATGGGTTGGCAACAATCAAATTTGCAATTGCCCCAAGTTTGGTGAGTTTTTATGGAGTATTGAAAAAGAAAGGAGGAGAAATGAGTCTCAGTTGGGAGCGTTGTAGAGAGAGGAGAGAGTACGAGCAAGAAGAAGTGGGTGGGGGCATTATAAGGTGGGTGGTTCGTGGGGCACAAGACTTAAAATCAAAGATGGCTCTATAATTTGAGTTCTGGACCTCAGATGGGTTCAATACATGAGGAAAAGGTTCATGAAAATACTACTTTCTGACGACACTAAGAAAGATGTATTATGAGGTTATGGTAGAAAACTCCACTTTCTAGGAAATGATTACCAAGAGGAAAACTATGAAACAAAGGGTTATGGGACACCGAATGACTTCAATCCGATCACAAAAGTTGCTCAGGATTAGTTTTTCTACCCATTAAACTCAACATGATATTAAAAATAAAAATAAAAAAAAAATAGAAACTTCAAATAACCCCAAATACTTTTCAAAATGATAAATAGGTCTCTAAAGGCACCAAACTAGGTTCAATTCCTCTCAAAACTTCCCAAAATATATTCATACTCTATTATAAACCTCAAACTAAGTTAATTAACTTATAAACTCACTTAAAAAGCTAACAATATAATTAATTAATAATAAATACTATTAATCAGTACCAATATATACACATAATTATATATGGGCCCGTACTTTTCACCTACTGCTCATTACTCTACATTAGACTGTATAAACATTTGCTCTGTTCCTTCATACAGATTGCACAGCACAGACCACCCTGTTCTGCACACACCAAGAATCTGAGTACCCAAGAGGCCCGGCGGAATATTACAATAGTAGTGGGAAGGCCAGGCCAAGCCTAACCTACAAACAGGTTTGCCTAAGGTATGGGGCTCTCAAACTCCTTTTAAGTTTTAGTCGATTGGAGCCCTTCTTCGAACGATCCAAATGCTTTGATACCAAATTGTTTGATTAAGTGGATTTAAATTTAGTGAAGAAGAGAATAGAAGAAAAAGAAGAAAGAATGGGAGAACATCATGTTCTATCATTATTAGGGTTGAACAATAATATCCCTTTTATGTTCGTGAGATACACTTTCTAAATATTACATATGGGACCCTCCATATCAATAAAGGGTTCAACAACAATATCCTTTTTATGTTCGTGAGATACATGCACTTTCTAAATATTACATATGGGACCCTCCATATTAATAAACTTACACAGTTGCCCTAAGAATGCATATGATATAAAATACCACAGCCCTTATATTTTTCTAAAACATACATATATAATGGTAATAATCAAATGATAAACGCCTTTTCTGAGCACAATGACGTGAGTCAGTCGCCAATCATCCCTCAAGATCACGAAGCACCAGGATCAACATACACAAGGACCCAATAAAGAAGTACGCATGCACTACTTGGGCTCAACTTTGGTTGACAATGTGTACCCACCACTATAGTCAAATGAATCACTGATTTTTTCTTCCTTGGGCACTATGTCGATGTATGGATGGTGTGGTGCATACTTTTTTGTTCCATAGTCTGAAGCCGACGAAGATGCTGAATTAGTGTCCGTTTTCACTCTCTCATTCTGCAACATTGTCTCAATCTCCTTCACCACGTCGCTCATCATTGGACGGTCTTCTGCCTGTTCTTCGACGCATTGTAGGGCTAAATTGACGAACCTCCTAAAGCTTATGACATTGTTCTCATTACGGATGATAGGGTCCATCAACTCTGACAGGCCATAGTGTTCGTCATTTGGATTCATCGCTATTTTAACCTCTCGAACAATGTACTTCCCCTTCTCTAATGGTTGCTTAGCTGTAACCAATTCAAGCATAACCACACCAAAGCTGTAGACATCGCTCTTCTCCGACAGTTGCTGAGTCAAGTAATATTCAGGATCTATGTAGCCCTGTAGCAGATTGTGCATAGAGCGGATGGTGAATTAAAATGAAATTCTTCAAGTTGTAGATAGTGTGAAAACGTGATAATGTGGCTGGGATAAAATGCTGAATTAAAATGAAATGTTCAAGATCTAGCTTAAGAAAAGTCGGTGTTTACAGATTTATTTTTGCATGATAAAACATGAATTGAGTGCTTGAAGAACTTGATCATGCAAACACAGCTGAATGCTTCAACTTCTGTTAAAGGTTCAGCTGCAACAAAAATAAATAAATAAAAATAAATCTTAAACGTGGTCTCTTGGTTGCAGTGACTCAAGGTAACGTCTTGGGTTTGTAGACCTACATATTGAGACAATATTGTTAAATGGAACTGTGACGCAGAAAGGGAAGTGAAGACCAATAAATTGACTAGAGAATCTTATGCTTCTAGGGTGAAACATTATCAGAAAGACTATGATTTTAAATTTGGCTAAGTCGACTCGACCTTGACATGACTTGTAAAGTCAAGTGAACCCCAACTAAGTCCAATGAGAAGAAGGCCAAAACTAATTTCTTTTCCCTTTGAAAAGAAGTTGTAGGCCGCTGGGTCCTTTCTCAATAATTTTGGACTTTTTTTTTTTTTTTTTGCTAAGTTGTAGATTGAATTAAAAACGGGGAAGGCAGAAAAATCTAATAATTGTGAATGCTAATTCTGGACTTTGAAGATTGAAGTATTGTACATCTGACCCAATAAAAAGCTACCCGAGCACACACACCCACATGTCCAAAGGAGTTGCTCAGCTGGTTAGGATCATGGTGAACATTTGAAAGATCACAAGTTCAAGTCCCCAATGTAGAAAATCCAAAGTAAAACAAAAATAAATAAATAAATAAAATAAAAAAAAGAACTATCATTTACTTGAATGCATTTTAGTAGTTAAATTAAATGTTCGTTGAAAAACTTGATTCTAGATTCATAGGACATCATCTTTCTTTCCTTTTCTTTTCATCAGTTTAGCAAATTTCTAAGGGTTTTTTGGGCTCTAATGTGTGTAACCGCCCCGGGTCCACGTTATAAGAGAAACTTCACCCACAACCATACTAAAGCAGAACGAAACAGTTACCGGTGTGCCTTTAACTTGGGTAGAAACATATCCCTTTGGGCTCCCCGCTACAAGTTTTGACAGGCCGAAATCTGCAACCTTTGCACTTAAATCTTCATCCAAAAGAATATTTGAAGACTTGACATCTCTATGAATTATCGCAGGATCAGTGAGCTCATGAAGATAAGCTAATCCTCTTGCTGAGGAAAGAGCAACTCGAAGTCTCCTCTTCCAGTCTAAATGGACGCCACCCCTTCCTACAAATGATTATCTCAGAATTATTGCAATATAGCCGAACAACTCAAGACATATAAAGTAAATCCATAAGGAAAACTGATGTTCAAATGAGAGCAACAGCTCACCAGACAAGCTATCCTTGAGGGTTCCATTTGGAACATATTCGTAGACAAGCATCTGTTCCTCTTTCTCAAAACAAAAGCCTATTAGATTGACAAGGTTCTTGTGATGAACTCTAGAAAGCAACTCGATTTCTGTTTTGAACTCTAGCCCTCCTTGCATGGATCCTTGTTGTGCTCTCTTGATTGCCACTATTTGCTGGCCCGGAAGGATACCTTTATAAACCTGAAAACCATAGTGATCAAACACTACCAACATTAGTTACTCAAAGAAATCAAAGAAAAAAAAAAAAAAAAAAAAAAACCTATTAATGAATGATGACTTGACAAGCAATATATAACCATGCCATAACCGCCGGATCCAATCTCATTGCTCTCAGAGAAATTGTTGGTACTACTTTTGAGTTCATCATAAGAAAAACATCTGGCTCCTTTTAACTGCGGAGCTCCACCACTGTCTTTAGTACGTGATCCCCAAGATGCTGGTACATGGAAAAAAAAAAAAAATTTAAAGCATCAGTAAATTAGAGCTTGAGCCTATGATTGGTATTATTAGACTACTTATAATGTACAAATAATAAGTCCTCGTACAGCTCTTCAGATACATTACCGAAAGGTTTGTTTATTTTAATGGCCCTTTCTGCACGTTTCTTTTGCCGGACGGCGTAGGCCACCACCCCCACAACTACGGCAACCACGACGACCAAAAGTGCACAACCGACTGCTATACCGATAATTTCAACTGTGCTTATCGATGATCCACCTCGATCTGAAACAATATTTTATTTTTACTTAAAATTAAGGAGGAAGTTAATCATAATATATAGTTCTTCTACTTAGCTAAAAGGACTAGGCACCTGGGAAAGGGTACGGATCTGCAATAAAATAGTATGGTCCAAACACAAGTGGAGCCTTGAATGTTTGGTTGGACAAATCAAAGCCAATTTTCTGGATCTCTGTCCTATTGAAGTAGTTCCCAGTTGATGGGAAGAGCTTCAAATGCACCTGGAGATAGTCATCCTCGGTAAAGAAGGGATACTGAAGAGAAACCGAACCCGGAGTAAGACCAAGAACATCCCTGATTTTATTTTCCAATGACTGGAATACGCTGCTATTAGACAAGTCACGGAAGCAAGGTGCATTGAAATGAAGAGTTCCCTCGTACGGGCAGGCGCAATCACAACTCTGAGGACCATGCATCTGACCAGAAGGACATGTGGTGGTGCCACAGTCAGCGTAACTGGTGGAATAGGGTCTACTCGAATGATGCCGTTTCTGGCAGTAGTCCTCAATTGCGAGCAGATTACTGTTACACACTGGGTTACCTGAAAGCCTGCAACCAGTGATTGAAAGAGTGATGCATAATCTTCAAAAATAATAATAAAAAAAAAGGGCCTAAATGATATGTCTGTAGAGGAACATGTCTGAAAATAAAATAAAAATGATAAACAGGAGGAACATGAAAGGAAAGGGATGTCAAAGTCAAATAGAATGACTAGTGTGTAGATATGTTCTCACTTTAAAGTACTGCTTGTATCCCTTGAACCAAACGTAATCGCCGAAATATTGTTGCTCTCTAAATCAACTAGTTGCAGCTGCTCATTGATGCTGTCAACTATGTTGGGAGCGGAGTTGAATGAGTTGTTCTTTAGTCTCCTGTGAACATTGTACGTGAAATAAATCAGTAATGCTACAGTAACCGAGAGTAGTTCTCTCTTGGGATTCTTCTTCAGAAAATCTTCGTAATCTTCGTGGTAAAACACTTACACTTCCCGCAGATCTGGTAAGCTAAACAGTCCTTGTGGAACTTGTCCATGCAGCGTGCCGCATTCCATGACACTGGTCACTCACAAGTAGGGAGAAAATTTGAGATGGATTATTATGAACAGTCCTGGTTATTCAAAAACTTGAATGTACAGCAGGAATGCTCACAGAATGGTGAGAGATTGTATGGTTGAGAACCAGATTGGAGCTTCAGATTTATCGAACAAATTGTTGCTTAGGTCCCTGAAAATCAAATCATGGAATAAATTCAATAATGCAAGTAGAAACAGCGGTGATACATTTAAACAATCTCACGCATTTGCGTCATGGAACTTTGCACAATGACTTCTTACACATGATTGAGGCTGGTCATTTCTGACGTCAATTTTGGTATTGGGCCAGTCAGTCGATTATTTGCTAAATTCCTGGATGACATAAATATGAGAAATGAAGGTTGATATAGGAATACTACATGTGATGGGGCTAGTGTCAGCAAAAGCTCGAAGGCCAACTTACAGTTCAATGATATCTGTGAGGTTGTTAAGGTTGGAAGGGACTTCACCACTCAAGGAATTTCTATCAAGCCGACTGTCGAAAACAAGAGTTTTATAAATACAAAAACCAACATGAAATATGAGTAAAATGAAACCGTTTTTGGTGAATGAGACTGGTTGGTGAATGAGACAGTTGAGCGTATCATAGCAGGGTCACTCACAGAACCAGAAGTGTCTTTACAAGCCCCAATGTAGATGGGATACCCCCAGTCAATTCATTTCCATCGAATATTCTGTCAGCAGAGATGTGCAAACAGTCAAGAGAGAGGCAGAGGAGGAATTAGATGGAAATAGAAATTCAGTTCAGTGTGTAGTGGCGCACATGTGTATCAACTTCATTTCAGAGCTGAAGAGCTTAGCCGGAATGTTGCCCGATAGATTGTTCTTGTTGAAGTGGCTGGCAAATGAGTAGAATGAAAAAAATCAAGCAATCATTAATAGTTCATTGGAACTGCCTTGGCTTCTAAAGCTAGTAGGAGAACTTGTACTATGAGACCAGAATGGAAATTCCTTCCGGTTTTGAGAAGGTGTGGGGGAATTAGACACTAACAAATGCCTTGCATTGAGAAGCTTGTCCAAGCCAGGTGTCGTCGATGTCGAGACAGGGAGAGGTCCACTGAGCTGATTGTCTGCCACATCTAGCCAGTTAAGATTGGATAGCATACCCAAAGAAGGAGGCATTTTCCCAGTGAAGTTATTTGAATTCAGAGCCCTGATAAGGAGATAATAAACAAACAAAATGAGATTCAAGTGCTTGGCAAAACTGTCCAGTTTTAGTGGGACTAAGATTGCAAAGCTTGTGCCTTACAGGTAGGAGAGCTTCTTTAGGTTGCCTATTTCATTCGGGATGTTCCCGGCGAAATGGCAGCCGGCCAGGATGCTGAGAGACAGACAAATCACATTTATTTTGTGTCAGTTCGTTTCATTATTAATCCAATTTTAATGAGATGGGTAGATGTCAAGAGCATAGAAATGTATGATCCCTGGATAATTCTCTACTTATCAGGATCTTACAGTGTAGTTAGGTTCTGCAAGTTTCCTATCATCGGGGAGACTGGGCCTGTGAGGCCTCGATTAAAAGACAAATCCCTGCAATGTAGGTAGAAGCATGCACAGCACGTAAAGATCAAATGAAATATTTCAGAAGAGTAGTGAGCAGAAAAAAACCAAAAAAATAAATAAATTATATATATATATATATATAAATTGAAATCACTGAGAATAAATATAACATCTATCACTGCTAGTGTTGTGGTTTCATATTGTTCTTAGCTTCACTGCAATGACTTGATTGAATTGACGTGTGGTGCATGGATTGGAATTTTAAATAATGAAAAGGGATTGTGGAGGTTTTTTGGTTGTTAGTATTCACGAGTTCTCTTTTACTTTCAGACCAAAGGGATTTGTGAAGGGAAGGGTAAAGTAGATTAATATTTTTTTATCAGTCACTCACTATTCAACCTTCAAGACAATAGGAAGGCCGTAGTGAAACACTCTTCAACCTTCATGACAATAGGAAGGCCGTAGTGAAACACTCTTCAACCTTCATGACAATAGGAAGGCCGTAGTGAAACGTTGCAAATGAATGAAAGTTGGTGAAAAACAGCGTATCATTTACTTTTGTTGTGTATCTTTATCTTTCGTACCAGCATGAAGTCCCCTGTGCGATGCACACGTTAAGTCTCATGCAATCTTAATAATATACTAAAATTAAATTGTCTTTAATATAAATCCATTTATAATAAAATAATAAAAGATTTCAAATCAACCAAAGGATTATGAGAATCAAATAACTTAATTGAACAACCAAAACCAAATCAAAAGCTCAACAAAAAAAGAGAATCATGTTTAAAAGATTTATACATTTGGAAGGGACTTCCAAAAGAAGACCAATATGCAACATTACTATAATAATGAGAATCACGTTACAAGGAAGAAAATGAATCACAGCCCAACTATGAAGAATATGGGAACATTTACCTCGTTGATGATCATTTCGTATTAATCATGATGAAAAGTTAAATACATAGTATTTATCAGATTCTAGATGAGGAAAAATTGAATATGATGGTGAATAAGTTCCTAGATAAATGCCTATAAAATATAGTGTATAAGATCAGAAAAAGGAGAAAAAAAGAGTAAATTAGCGAAAGGTCCCTAAAGTGGAATGTATCCAGCCTCTAGTCCACGGAAATTCTGTTTAAGGGCTCTGGTCCACTCAGCTAAACAATTTACAGCCAAAGGTCCCTACGTCCACACGATCACATATGTCAGGACTAATTAGCCCTTTCAACCGTTTTAGGCATAAAATTTTGAAATTTAAAATTTTAAATCTTGTATTCTCCCTCTGTTTATTTCTATGCACAGAACTCAACACCACCGTCAAACAAGATGCCGACGTGGGCGGTTTTCGACGGTGGAGGTATCTTAAACCCTAACCCCAACATGCCCACACAGACGTTCTTAATGATACCGCCTTCCACAGAGAGGCTAGGATTTTCCTAGGGCTTAGGCAATCTGGTGGGGATAGAGATTGACGAGATTAAGTCACGAGGAGTTTCCAGGGCTGCTGGATGTTGGAGTCACGAGGTGGAAACTCTTGTTTCATGCCCATTAAAGACCCACAGTGCATCTTGTTCGTTTGATAGAAATAAGTAGTAGAGAAGTATTAAGAAAAGACAAAAGGTCTTTTGACTTTTGAAAAAAAAACGGGGGAGATCCATGTCTTGTTGGGTTCTCATCGCAGGAGCCATCGCCGGAAGAGACAAGGTGCAGAGAATAGATCTCTTTGTAAACTGATCACCGGAGAAGGCTGCCTGAACACCGTCGTCATCGCCGGACGACGTAGGCCACGGCCTTCAGAGTTCGCCTGTCACCGGAGAAGAAGCGACAAGGCGCTGTAGTGTTCACGGCTCTTTTATAGAAACAGAGCCTCTCGAGGAAGAAGATAAGACCTAGTTAGGTCAGTTTCCAAGCGAGGGTCAAGTATGGGTCTATTCTAACCCGTCCGCAACAGGAAGCCCAGTTTAGCATAACCAGCAGTCAGCCAGGGCTGACTTCATCTGTCAAATTTATCTGAGTTTTTTAGAAATTTATGAGTTTATGTCAAATTTATCTGATTTTTTGTCAAATTTATTTTAATTTTGAGCAAATTTATTTGAGTTCTAAAACAAATTTATCTGAGTTTTGGATAAATATATCTGAGTTTTTGGCTATTTATCTAAGTTATAGAACAAATTTATCTGAGTTCTAAACAAATCTATCTGAGTTTTTGACAATTTTATTTGAGTTTTTGAAAAATATAGCCGAGTCTCTGACAAATTTATCTCCATTTTGAAAATTTTAATCAAGTTTTTGAACGAATCTTTCTGTGTTTTTGGAAAAATTATTTGTATTTTCTTAGATCTATTTGTGTTTTTGAATTTCATTTGTGTCTTGTTAAATTTATTTGTATTTTTTTGAAATAAATTTAACTGAGTTTTGACAAAAATACTTGAGTTTTTGGAAAAATTTTCTGAAATTTGAAAAATTGGTTTATCTTAGTTTTAGCAAATGTATTTGCATTTTTTTTAAATTTAATTTTTTTTATTTACGTCTTTTGAAATTTATTTGAGTCTTTTGAATTTTATTTACATTTTTTTAAATTTATTTGCGTCTTTTCAAATGTATTTGATTTTTTTTGAAATAAATTTAATTGAGTTTCGGAAAAAGTACTTGAGTTTTTGCCAAATTTTTAGAAATTTGGAAAATTGATTTATCTTAGTTTTGGTATATGTGTTTGTGTTTTTGAGTTTTATTTGCTTCTTTTGAAATTCATTTGAGTCTTTTGAAATTTATTTGCATTCTCTGAATTTTCTTTCGATCTTTTGACATTTATTTGAGTCTTTTGAAATTTATTTACGTTTTCTGAAATTTATTTAGATCTTTTGAAACTTATTTGCAACTTTTTAAATTTATCTGCGTTCTTTTGAAATTTATTGTTTTTTTTTTAATTATTGCATTTTTTGAAATGTATTTGCGTTATTTTGAATTTTACTTGTTTGTTTTTAGAATTTATTTGAAAATCTCATTAATGGGATTCCATTAATCGTGGCCAATTAAATAGTAGTTGACCATTATTAATGGGGTATCCCACCAATCATGAGATATGATTTAAAGAAAGGCTAAATTAGACATTTTAGGTATGAGAAAGTGTTAGAAGGAACTATGGCTGCATGAGTTTATATTCGTGGATTGTTTGTCATAAAGTCATGCATTGAGGGACCTCCGACTAAACGCCAAAAAAAAAAAAAAAAAAAAAAAAAAAAAAAAAAAAAAAAAAAAAAAAAAAAACAACTGAGAGTAGTCACTCCAGATGAGGAAAGAAGCTAGGTGACAACTGGCAATGGATAGACTTACCTTATGCTACCAGTAGCTATTAGAAGTCTCAAGGGCATAACAAATGAGTGGGGCCCATAAATTGGTCATCCTGGCAAAAGAAATTGATGGAGGGGTTCCATGATCTCTTCCGTATTTTCCAGATCAACTTCCATCCGCATGGGCCCCACATCAACATCTACAAAATTGAGGCAAAGCCGACTCTAAAGATAAGTGAAGAACCTGCAACGATCGAAAACTCATTTCTTTGGATCTCACAGTGGCTATACGTTTCCGCCCCATCAAACCATTTTTTTCTCATTCAAACGATTTTTCTCTTCCCTTCTATGTCAACACCTTTCCATCAATGACGGCGCTCCTGATGAACATCTTCATGTAAGTACGCTCCTCTTTGATATTTATATGCTCTCAAACAACTTTCATTTTATTTTTTTTACCTCATCTCTCTTATTCTAATTGTTCCCTTAGACCTTTTTGTAAGGGAATCAATTGATATCAGGTACCCATTTCCAACATCTTTCTTGATGTAGTCTTTAGTGTTCCGGGCTGTCTGTTTTTTGTTTTTAATCTCTTTCAATTTTCCGGGATTCAGTTATGCATTCTAACCATTTTTTTTTTTAACCCAGGCAAAGGCCTGTAGTGTGTAGGCCCATTAGTAAAACCATATCCTTGGGTGAAAATATCTGCATCTGTTTCTATATCAAGAAAGTCAAAGGAACTAAGATGCATTTTTTTTATTTTAATTCCTTAGAAGAGGATGAAGTGGGTTTCTAATGGAAGTTGCAGAAGAGAAATGTTTAATTCCTGTAGAAGGGGTGCCTCTTTTGGGAGGGAGAAGATAATGAAATGGTCGTTTCAGAAATAGAACTGCTGATGTGGCATGTGGAGGATTGAGAATGAGACTTTTTTAGAGTGAGACTTTTTTGTTCCAACCGTTTTGCAGCTTTAAAGAGAGAATTTTGAAGTATCTTCTCCACTTTTGCTGGTGAGAGTTGTATCTTCTTCATGTTGAGTCGTTCTATTACCTATTCAACACACTTCTTGTTGGGCAAAACACTGAAATGTGACATCATCTAGAAAGCTCCACAAGAACACTGCACCATGACATCATCTAGAAGGCTCTACAAGTATCTCTCCCTTGGTTGACTTTTTTAGATGTCCACATGACATCACATTCTCTAGAAAGAGTCCATCTCCAGAACTCCCTCTCCTTGTTACCATTTCCAGAATAATCTACTTACACCGCCTCACTTGAGATGAATCCAGAAACCAACTCAACATGTGATGATGGATGGGCCACGTGGACCACTTACCATCCACATGAGAAACACAACCCGCGACCATACATGCCTACAAATAGAAGTGCATGGGGTCATTTAGACACAAGTCAAGTGAGAGACTGAAGTCCAAAAGTGAAGTGAGTTAAGTGTGAAGTGAGACACACAGAAGTGTGTAGACGCTCTTGGAAATTCTTTACTTACATACATGTCATGAGTCTTTACTTCTTGGAAATTCACTGGCTCCCATTCATCAATAAGCAAAATATAATCAAATGTAGGATACTTTGTTGATGTCTGACGCTTTTGAATAGACTTCCTAATCCAAGGTCTATCATTTCTGACTGAGACTGCTCTCCCTGCTTAACACCATGTTCACCTTGTAACCCTTATGACTCACCATGATATGGATTCTCCTATCCACCTTTTCCACTTGTAGTTTGTACTGTAGAAGGAATATGTTTGAGACCAACCAGTAAATGAACTACTTCCTTTGACTCATCAGTCTTCTCGACATCTTCAAAAAAGTAGTCCTCATTAAAAATTTCATCCCTAGTTCTAATAATCTTTCTCTTTTTCTAAATCTCATAACTTGTAGCCAAACTCTTCTCCACCATAGCCAACAAAGATGTAAAGAAATACCTTATCATTAAACTCTGATTGCAGTTCATTTGGTACATGTGCAAAAGGCTTACACCAAAATACCTTTAAATGAGAATGGAAAGCATCTTTTTTAGTACATATTGTAAGATGTCGATCTGCTAATAGTGTCATTAGGACTAACTAATTGCATATTAGCTTACTAAGTGGGACTAGAGGCTAACTAACTTGTTTTTTGTGTTAGAATAGCTTTTGATTAGCTTTGGGAAGTTTGAGAGCGTTTGAACCTAGTTGGATACCTTAAGGACCCCTTCCTAGTTTCGGGAAAGCTTGCAGAATTATTCAAGATTTTTGAAGATTTGTGATTTCTTGTTCATTTGATCAGGGACGCTGTTTTGAAAAAAAATTATTTTTGACTCGCAGTTATTCAAAGCCTTGAAACCCTTGAAAATCCCAAATTACCCATTATTCGAACACATTTGACCAAATGTCGACTTTTGATTGAAATCTCGGAAGTATATCAAAGTAGGACTCGTTGGTAAGAGGATTTGATTTTGGATATTTTTTATGTTTTGAGTTTCTTGATCCGAGGTCCGGAAAGCCCTCTAAACTTCATTACAAGTTCTGCTCTACTGCGGACCTGACTATTACTTATTATTTATATATAACCCACCCAACCCTATCCTCTACTTCACTTTCATTTCTCTCCACCGATTGAAATATCCCCCAGTCCTACAGCCAACAACTTTCCTGTTCTTCTTCTTCACTTCTCTTGCTTGAACCTCGCAAGTGAGCCAACAAATCGGAAATCAAACTCCAACCAATCTTTCTTCGTCATCTCCTCTTCCTATTGACACCATTTTCGTGGAGCTTCACGTTGGGAAGCCCCTTTAACCACTCTCCTTTCAGTTTTTATTCCTATTAAAGGTAAGGAAATCCTCATCCCCTTCCATATTTTGATTCCACAACTGAGGCATGCCAAATTCGAACATGCATAGGATTTCATCAAGCCTTTCTTGGTTTGCTGTTTTTGGGTGATTTATGAGTGTATTTTTGGGGAATTTTTATTTAGAAGTTTCCAACCGATTTGAAGAAATTGAGGAGTGTCCTAACCTATTGGTTTGAAGACATTGAGGAGTGTCCTAACCTATTGGAAGCCCTTGGAACCTATGGCAAGTGTTTATTGTGAATTTTAATGCATGCGTGGTTGTCTCCATGATTTTTCTAGTTCTTCACAAGTCTTGGAATGAGATTTTTGGTAGTATGCATATGATGGTTTTGATGTTGATCAAGGACATAATTAGGCTCTAATTACAAGTGGTTTAGACCCCTTAGCTCGTCTAATTTTTACCCTAAGATTTTCCCTCAAATGCCCCTAGATTTTTCCCTATTATACGATCCTTGAAACCCCCTTTCTAGTCATCCTATTATGCTCGGCATAAAACAACCCAGTGCACAGCCGGCCGGTGCTGCTGTGCATGCCCCATGCACAGCCGGCAGGGCCTGGCGGTGGCTTTTTATGGACCGCTGGCGCATCATGCGGGACCCACGAGAGACCTATTCTACCGATTTTAGCCCTTTAATTTTCAAATTCTTTGCGCACCAAAATAAATGGGGTGGTTCTAAATGCACCCACCCCTTTTGCTAAAGGCACCCACCTCCCCTTATGAACAGTGATTGATCACTATTCATAAGGGGAGGTGGGTACCTTCAGCACTTCACGGGGGTGCATTTAGAATCACCCAAATAAATGGTTTGTACCCTAACACTTAAGGAAATTTATGCATCCAAAGTGGTTATTTGGTGTAGACCAAAGACCATAGGGGAACTAGTATGGGACCAATGAGCCCCGCATGACCCCACCCAGAACTAATTGCTTAATTTTGGGATTGCTCATGTAACTCTGTATTTACACGGTAGGTTGGCCAGAGGCATATAGGTGTTTAGCCCTTTAATTTTCAAATTCTTTGCGCACCAAAATAAATGGTTTGTACCCTAACACTTAAGGAAATTTTTGCATCCAAAGTGGTTCTTTGGTGTAGACCAAAGACCATAAGGGAACTAGTATGGGACCAATGAGCCCCGCATGATCCCACCCAGAACTAATTGCTTAAATTCTGGAATTGCTCATGTAACTCTGTATTTACACGGTAGGTTGGCCGGAGGCATATAGGTGTATAGCGCAGTTGGGGATAAACGTGATTAGAGTTTGGGAGGCCAACCACATTATTATAGTGCCAAGGGAATTCATCATCGGCAGTCTAACCCAAAGCACATGCAGTGCTAAGTCCCTGCTACCTCGACATTTCAGTTTTGTATCAACGTACCTTGTTTTAATGTTACTTGCCTCTTGCGTACACGGGGTACGCCTCCTCTTATGTACTGTATTCATATGTACACCATCCGCACCCGACTTATGACCAACGTTGTGTTTAGTTTGTGTCACATTGGAGTGTAGCAAGTGGTATTCGCCCTGCTTCTCTTCTAATGGATCCACGATTGCGGTATATTGGGTGGTTACCGAGCATTTTCTCGCCCTGCTTCCTCCCGATCACCCGAATCCCCCTTATACCTCTTTTACCCATTCGGGTTGCGTCATTCCAAGTCGGAATGCTGTCCAGTTTTCTAGAGACCCTAGGCTTGACTTGGATATTCGTTCAGACTCGTCTACTAGTCTTGTTCATTGCCACCATACTCAATACCCAAATTATGACTCGTATGGTTTTATCATGTCGACTCCAAAACTACTGACTTTAAAAAGGGACTACTCACCTTGGTTAATGTGTTTAGGTTGTCATTTACACTTTCTTGGAGTAGGCCTCGTCATGACTACCGTCATTGAGGTAGGACCTGGTTATGCACGCTTGTTCTTGATTCTTGGAGTCGGCACCACTCGGCTTCGATCTCAATGCGGTAGGCTCCGACCACCATGAGATTTAGATTTATTATGCTTACCACTATAGTCGGATATTCATGGTTGCTTGCACACACTTGCCAGCCCCGCACACGGACTGGGTTATTAGTTGTACTTGCTTGTTTGGCTCCCTCCTCGACTACTGCCTTGCCGCTGGGAGAATATAACTTAGTGTAGTTTTCCATATTTCTAGTTCATACTTGTCCCGCATTGATCATTATTATTATTGTCATTTTTCTATTGCTCTTGCTATATCATTGTCCAGTGATAGTTTTTCTTTGATTTTATATTAATCTCCTGTCCTGTACTCTTTCTTGAAACAACATGTTATTATTATTCATAATGATCATCTGCCAAGTTGTCATGCCTGACGCTTCCTAAACCTTGGTGTTGTAGGTAACGTCTCCTTTACCCTTGAGGAAGAGCCAGAGCAGGACGATCGAGGAGCCACAGGACGTAGGTTTCTGGCATGCTGATGACGACATATAGATGTCATGCCTTACACAGAGTGTTGGATCACATTTTGGGGGAGCAAAATGCGTATTTCGGTTTCTTTTTCACTGGTTGTGTTGGCATTTATTTTTGGAAAATTGTACATAAAAACTTTCACTTTTGTTGTAAATGTTAAATGTACTGTTTTAAATGGGAATGCCATCAACTTACTGTTTACTCTGATATTTGTCTTGCATTATTGCTTAGCCTTTATTAAAATTTGATTTGCTATAATTTTATGAAAACTTATCGTATTTAATTCTTAAGGCTTGTTTTGGGATCCTCACCGGGGAAGCCTGTGGAAAAATTCAAATTTTCAAATCCGCACATGAGGGTGAAGTGTTCCCCCTTGGTCCGCGTGCATAATGGGTTGCGTCTCGGTCTTATGAAGGCTCTTAATCCAGAGTTTGGTTTGAGATCGCGATAGGACTGTTATTAGAGCAAGACATGTTTCTGGTTATTAAAAGAAATTAGCAACCCTAGGGACGTGACAAGGATCCGTTAGAGTTTTCGGCAAGCTATCTAAGTCGTGGGATTGGGTTTTTAACAGCTAACATTTTATCATGTGCTAACTTTTTCGACCTTGGAGAATGCCTCCTTGTAGAAATCCAGTGAACCAAAACCCCTTTGGCAGTACACAAGTCCATCAATTACCACTAATTCTAGCAAGAACATGCAACAACGATTTCAGCTGATGATGCAAGCCATGATAGACTAATAGTGACAAGCTAATGAAAATCAAGCCAGACAACAAGAGCAGATGACCAAGAAAGATGAGGACCACGCCAGAGAGATTGATTGCCTAGGCATGGAGTGATTTCAAGATGCCGAGGCATGGAGTGATTTCAAAATGCATTTCGGTGACAAGTATGTCCCAACACATTGTTAGGCATTTTATGTTTTGCAATTTGATGGATGCATTATCATTTTAGCATCATTCGAATTTTCACATGAGAATTGATTTTGAAAAACTTGAAATCTTGATTTTTCACATGCATTGTTTTAAAACTTTTAGAACTTATGTTACATGTATATTTTGTATTTTAAACTTGGATGCATTAAGTTTTGAAAAGAAGATTTTCGAATCATGCAAGCCTTTGGGTCTAGATCTTTAAATCATCGTCGGCATTGATAGGTTCATGTTTTGGAAAACACTTTTAGATTGATTTAAACATGAGTCTAAGCATGATTTCTATGGCTCGGAACTCCCACTAGCAAAATACTTCGGAGTAGCTTTTGCTTAATCTTTTAAAAAGGCAAAACTTTTTTAGTGTTACAATGTTTTTGCTACATTATTTTGCAACAGTGTTTTTCCTACAGTAATTTTGCTGCAGTAATGTCGATTTACCAAACTCAAGATGTCGGTTA
Organism: Camphora micrantha; assembly: GCA_003546025.1. Lineage (NCBI taxonomy): Eukaryota > Viridiplantae > Streptophyta > Magnoliopsida > Laurales > Lauraceae > Camphora > Camphora micrantha. The sequence goes on along the minus strand of QPKB01000008.1, from coordinate 17,008,364 downwards.
ACCGAACCTTGACCAAACCCACTTTGGTTCACTTTCGAACATGGTCAAAACTAGCCTTTTTTCACCGTTGGGAGTTCGGTTAACCGAACTTGAAGTCAGTGAACCGACCTACTAGCCGTTGGACAACTTTTCTATACAAATAGCTCATTCCTAGGCCAAATTTGAGAAGCCAAGACGTATTCCTTGAGCTGTTTTGAGGCCAAACGAAGGGGAATGAGCTAAGAAAGGCTAGAGGGTCATAAGGGGAAGCTAAAGCTTGGAATCATGAGTCAATAATCTAAGTAAGCTTAGTTTTCCTTATCATATATATGTTTTTTATGCTTTGTTTAAACATTTGAAAAATCTATTTTAGCATGCTAACTATGATTTGATGAATCCATTACATGTATGTCACTTTGAATTGCTTTGTTATTTTAGATTATTCATTTACATTCAAACCAAGTTTGTTTTAACTTTCATCTGATATTGGTTTCATGCTTTGTTAAAACTTGGATTTCTCTCATAGCATGAATCTCATACTTGGTTGATTCTCTAGCTAGTTGTTTTCATTCCATGAACTCATAGGGAAACTATTTTGTTTTGAAAAACAACTTTGCTAATGCATTACATTTTCTAAACACTTGACTCTTCAATACAACTTGCAAAACTTGAGTAGTGATATCTTTACAAGTTGTCCTGTAAAAGAACATGTGATTTGCATTTCACTTCAATCAAATCTATCTCAGTACTTTAAACTTTGAAATGCTTTAAGCATATATTATTTGAGCTTTCTTTTTAAACTTAATTGAAGTTTTCATACATACACGTTGAGCATTCATTTTTGCATTCATATAGTGTGTGTGTGTGTGTGTGTGTGTGCGCGCGCGCGTGCGCGCGCGCGTGTGTGTGTAAATTAGATTTTCACTTTCATATCCACCTAATTAAAAGGATTTGTGTTTGAGCTTAAATTGTATCTCTTCAAGTGTACTCCAAAAACTACTTAGAGAGAAAACCTTTTGGTTGCATAGGTTATCGCTTAGCCTTTGAAAAGCATAAGTATAAGGTTAGGGGTGAACCATAAAACCCACGAGGTTATTGCTTAACCTTGAAAAGCATATTGTAGAGGTTATTGCTTAGCCTTAGAAAGCATACTGTAAGGTCATTGCTTAACTTTGAAAAGCATTTTGTAAAGGTTATTGCTTAGCCTATTAAAAAGCATAGACAGTGGAAATCCAGTGGGGTATAGGATCACAAGCCGGTAATGGATGTAGGCATTGAGGCCGAACCACTATAAATCATTGTGTTATGGTGAATGCTTTATTATGATTGTTTTTGTTAGCTTCCGCACTTTAGTTCTATATCATCACTTGTGACTAATTGATTTTAAGAACTTTAGAATTTGTCATAATTGGTTACTAAGTCATGCTCACCCTATTCACCCCCCCTATAGGGTTTGGATCCCGGGCTTTCACACATATCAAGAGATAGAAAGCCATAGAATTTCAACCCCATGTTCAAGGAATAAGCTGAAAATGAAAAGAAATGAAGACTAGACCCCACACACATACCCATGTGGGAGCTCACCAGGTACATGCCCAAGATAGGGGGTCCACACTTCATTTGCTGCATTCAGATTATCCTACACATAATGTTAGGAGATCTCCAAGAAACTGCCAAAGAGAGTTGTGAATTGGAAGACTACTTGTAAAAGAAGAGATGTCCTCAAAATCTAAAATGCAAAAGGTACCCAGCATGTCCATGGATGTCCCACACACTCTTGAAACTCATCTTAAAGTATTCCAAAAGCTTCCAAGAGGATCAAGATCTCTCCAGCATCTTAGAGTCCATACAGAGCAGAGTCATATCTAAAAGAAGAGAAAGAGAGATAAATTTCCAGAAAACTAAAGAGAAAGGGCCCCACAGATCCCTAGACGTCCTAAAAGGGATTTTTCTCATACTCATGGTCGACCAAGGTGGGCCCAGACAATCTTCATTGATGCATAAATTCAAATAAATTCTATCCTTTATCTTAGGTGTTATGAAGAAGACCTCATGTTCAAATCTCAAGAGATAAAGAAGTCTTACAACAAAAAAGAAAGAAGTTCAAGACTCAATCCAAGAACCCCTTGGATGACCACTCTCTTTATTCAATGTGATCCACGTCCATGGTAGGCCCCATTCTACTTCAAAGTCACCAATTGAAGTCTTTCAATGCAACATAAGTGGGCCCAACTTTGGAGAATTTTCAAATTGAAGGTGAGTGTACTGAGAAATGCTACGATCCTACAAGGTTACAGAGTTCTCTCAAGTTATCTCAATTGTATTCAAATTAGAGCAAACTCTAGCAAATGTAATCAAAGAAGAAGTTTAAGATAGAGAAGGACTGTGCTTGGAAAAACTATAAAAAGAACCCAGGGGGGATGTCCAAAGGCATGAAGAAATAAACCCCCTCTACTTTCTCCAATCCACATGCTGACTCCCTCTTTCTCGTTTCATCTTCTCCACTCCTCCATGGTCCTATTCAAGAAGGCTAGTTCCAAGTTGAAGATCGTGTAGACTAGAGAAGGCTTCTTTATCCTAGCATGTGTATGACTTTTGGTATCAATTTCCTTTATGTTATGTAATAAAGACATTCAATGTTAGTAAACTCCATATTCTTTTGATGATCTTTGTCTTTTACTTTGTGTGTTATTTGGTTGCTATTTTACTTATCTTCTCAAAAGGACCAATTGGATAGTGCTTTGGGTAAGGTTCGTAGAAGGTGCCCTTATTACGAGTGGCTTGACTTAGTATCCTCCAATGTGTGGGCTAGGAGTATGATTCACCGCATGTAATTTCATGTATGCTTGACCACATTTAAATAACTGCAAATTTGACACTAATGTTAGGATTTTATACATGTTCTATGCATGAAAAGTCTAAGTTAAGTGCATGATTTTATGGTTGGTATGTGAACATGACATGCATTCAGATTAAAATTTGTGTTTAATCTTTTTTAGTTACAGGAATATGATAATTTAATGACTGATTTTGTGAAAAATAAAAATAAAAAAAAATCAGACGGGTCCGAAGTAGTGAAGTTGCAAAGTTGGAAAAATTGCACTATTTTAACAGTTTCAGTCTTGTTTTCTTCCAAAAGTTCATTATTTAAAAACAAGTCTAGATTTGTTATTTTTACTTGGAAATTTTCAGAATTGATGTAATATGGATTTTCAAGGTAAAATAATTTCAGGAAGGCAGAGAACTAATGCCTTAAAAATGGATGTTCAACAAGACTGCATAAGATTTTTGCAACACAACATGATCATATAGGCATTTTAGAGCATGCATATCTCACTCGTTTGAGATCCTTTTTTTCATCTCTTTTTTATTGTTAGATTCATGCATCATCAGAGTTTAAAACCCAGCCATAAAATTTAGGATTAAATCATCCTATGCCACATTCAACTCTAGAAAGTTGGGCATATAATAAGGTGTTCCTGACTTTGGAAATTTTCTGCATTCATCTTAGAGTTAGGGTTTTTTTTTTCTAGGATTGCATTAGTTTCATATTAGGATTGCATAACTCATTCATTATTGAATGAAAATAGGTTTTGGAATTAAATTATGAATTTAGGATAATTAATTAATAATTTGGTAAAATTAATTCGAATTTAGGTTCGATTAGGAAACTAACATAAACAGTATTAGTTAATAGGGAACTAACATTTAGGAGTCGACTTTTATTCTCACTATTTTTCAAGAGATTTACAGAGTTTTAAATAGTGGATTTAATCGAAAAATCCCCTTAGACTTGTCAAAAGCCCAAACCGCCATCAACCTCTTGTATAGACCAGTTTGGTCCTCCTGCCAGTTTTTTCATTGTTTTTTGCTTTTGGCACTGAGCGGGGATATTACAGTTCATTCTAAGTAAATGAGTGGGGATATCCCCGTTTGTCATTCATTGCAACATAAAGAATGCCGAACTCCCTTTTCCCATTTACCTTTTTTGGAATTCGAACAAATCTCTCTGCAACCCCACTTTCACTTTACAGCCCTATCTAAAATGGGTGCGTGTTACATATGTTGTATGGAAAAGATAGGGTTTCGGATTTGGCCTTCTCTTCTTGACAGCTGCTTCTTCTCTTCTTCAAAGAGTCCTTGCTCAGAGCAAATGGCGAAAATAACGAAAATGGAAAAGGGCTTTGGGACTTTTTTAAGGTAAAAGTATGGAGAACATATAGGGGGTTTTCTGATTTGAACTTCTCTTCTTGATAGTTGTTGCTTCTCTTCTTCGATGAGTCCTTGCGCAGAGAAAATAGGGAAAAGAATGAAAACGGGAAAAGAGTTTTGGGACCCTTTTTTTTAAATAAAAGAGCAGGGGTATCCCTGCTCAGAGAGAAAAAAAAAAGATCTTTGGGAAACAGGACCTTTGGGACTCCTATGGTCTGTACAAGAGGTTGATGGCGGTTTGGGCTTTTGACAAGTCTAAGGGGATTTTTCCGGTTAAATCCTCTTTTAAATAATTATAATTGTACTAAAAGAAAATTTCTATTTGGATTAAAAATCTTCAAAAATTGGGAATCTTAGATTAGAAGTAGTCAAGTTAGGTTAGAAGTCTAAGTAATTTAGAGTTTTCTCGAAATGAATTGCTTTTAAATATCTTAAATAGTTTAGAAATCTCTAGAATTAGAGAGTCCTAATTAATTAAAATTCTTTATTAGATTCTTACTTTAATTTATTTTTCTGAGCTATAATTTCAAGTGGGAAAGGAACATTTGAATTTCAAAACCGCTCCTTGAGGATCGATCCCGTATTCACCGGGTTACTAAACTACAAAGGAGGCATTGCACTTGGAGCTTCTACAACCTATCAACAATGAGTCAGGCTGATTCAACTTGAACCTGAACATTGCCCTAACCTAGCCTGGTCTTTTCTTGTTCTCTATTACAAATCTACAACAGACCCCAAATGCCTATTTTCTTCTTCGGCACAAATCCGCTACAACCCCAAATCCCTCTTCTCCACTGACAGTGTAGTCACGACTGCGGTTTGGCCAAGTCTTCTCCAGTCAAGTTTGGGAATCTGAAAGCCCTTTTCTTTTCACCACAAATAGATTTGAACCAACGACCAAATCCTCGATTTATAATAGTAATTGAGCCTCAGTCTTTTCTTCTCCAACTTCAAGCATCCATGTAGAAACCCACCACCTTTTGAACCCTATCAACATTGAATCAAACCCTCTTCCATCAGATCTCAGCTAGTGAGATCTCTTTCTCCAGAACTTATCACTGATATGCAAACGAGAAGCCAAATTGATCCGGAAGTTCTGAATCCTTATTTTTTATCACGATGACGAGCACAAAACCAAACCAAATTTTTGTTCTGCAACTCCCCAATCACAGAACCTGATCTGTGTGGTCCCCTGGAGATCAGAATTTGATCCCTCTTCTCCCTTTTTCCTGATCAAAGAGATATCAATCTCAACCCTTTGAGATATAATCCAAATCTTCCACGAGAATTCAATCCATCAATCGTGCTCGTGCACGCGTAAATCCAGGCTCTAAGCAAACTTAGGCTCCAATACCACTTGTTGTGCACGTGTGTGTGCAGAAGTGTAAAATTAGCAACCAACAACCAATCAATCCACACAAGCCAAATCACGTAGAGATATACATGGTTCAACAATCTTGTCTACATCCATAGTAAAGAAACTAGACTTTTATTTGGGTTCTTCACTGTGCGTTTCACACACACACATAAGGTCTAGGGTTACAGATTACATCAATATATAATCCACACTTTCTTGGCCCAGCCCTAAATAAAAATCCTTTCTTGACCCGCAAGAAAGCAATGGTATAATTACCAAAAATCTAATCACCCCGAACCCCCTTGATCTAGACCCTTAGCCAACAAACTCTTACCTTTTTTCTTCCTCTCTCACTGACCCCATCTTCGAAAACCTCTCCCTTCTCTGCCACCATGTCACCTCTTTCTTCCATCCCCTTCTCTCTTTCACCATCTCCTAATTGACATTATTTCATGTGGTTAAGAGACGGCCACATAGCCCTCTCATCACCTAACTCAATGAATGGTCATAAATGATACTACATGGCCCATCTCTCCACTTAATTTTTCGACCGACCTATGCCTCATAAGACCAATATGTATGTAAATGTATTTCACCTGAGTCAAGTGAATGTGATCATATAATGTTTGAGTGCATTAAATTCCTTTAAATGTTATGTAGTGTGCTGAGTTTTTTTAAGTAGAGTGGTATGAGTTGAGTATGGCTCCTCTATTTCTTACAACGCGCTAGTCTCTTTGGCCAGTGACAGTATACATTAGTAGCAACAATGGTAGTAATTCATACTCACAAGATCCTCAATTCAGTAAGACCGCCGATGTCTCCATTTAATTGCCCCAAGAGACCCATGGATGACAATCTCCTGAAATCATAGGACAGTTGGTTTGGTTTTCTCTAAGATAAAAAGGCAAAAGTAAACAAAGAGCTCAATAATGTTGAAAGGACTATTTATGGAAGAAACTCACAGCTCGGTCACCCTGTAATCATTGCAGATGATGCCCTCCCACTTTGAATCACAAGGATCATCAGATGTGTCCCAGCTTGGTGGCATATGCTGCCATTGATCCTTTAGAGAGCGAAGTACAGCAACTGCAGATAGTATCATTTTTACCGGAAACCAAAACCTTCTTAATAAATCTTAAAAATCATGAATTATTATTTTTTTGGTAAAGCAAAATTCCATTAATGAGAGAAAAAAAAAATAGAAAGAAAAACCCCAAAAAGGCTACATACTGGGTAGGAGCCAAGGTATAAAATAACCGTCCCAAAAACAATCCCTACTTGCTAAGAAGCTAAACTGAGCCATAGAATGAACTACCCTATTAAATTCACTAGGAATAAAATATAACTTAAAACATTCGAAGGACTTAGCAATATTCAAAATGTCATTGATGATAGTAATTAAGGACCAATCCATCTATCCATTGATACATTGAACCACCTCCAAAGCGTTAAAAGAAAAAGAAAAAGAAAAAGAAAAAAAAAAAAAAAAAAAAAAAAACCTTGAATCCTTGAAAATCCTTTAGCCGAAAATTCATAAATTGTTGATAGTGTGTAGACTAATGCCAATGCATCCTAGCGAGACTGAGCCCACTGAATGTGTGCTGAATGTGTGGCCAATGATTACTATTGTTTTCCTCATCATTGTACATAGTCCAATTTTTATCATGAGCACCTCTTTCCCTTTTCCCTATCCTAAATCTACGATTAGGTGAGTCTTTGCATTGTTTAGCAATGACTGTAATCTAATAATCATCGTTTTTGAGTGGGGATGCATGAAGTGGTGGATTCGGGATTTTCGTTTGAGATGTGTGGATCCAAACAAGCAATTAGATTTTGTGGAAAAATAAATAATTTCCATGAGGGTTTTGGGGACAGCCGCAAGATTTTTATGTGAATTTTAAAATAGAGTCAAAAATTTAATTATGGCTTTAGAATCAGATGAAAATCATGGGTAGCAGAATTCAAATCCTTTCCTTCTAGAGTTAAAGAAACTCCTCGCTCAAACCAAAAAGTTCGTTGTTGGCATGTTTATGAGGCCCACTAAACCAACCAACTAAAGAGTAGTCTCGTCAAAACTAAGCCCTGTCAAATGGCTGAAAACATGCAATTTAAGCCCCAAAATCGATGGTCATGATAGAAACTCGCCTTTATCTACCAAGCAAACAACAACATATAGTCACGGAATTAAATGAATTGTTAGAAACATCCAATTGGGCTGAATTTTGGTAAATGCTAATATGTAGAATACCTATGCATCAGGTGGAGTCAAATGGTCCCCACAAACAAGCATGTGTGGCCCATTTTTATTTGAAATGGAAGCTGTGAATTCCTGCTTTGCTTAAAGCAGAGGATATGGAAGAGCTACAATTGAATATATTTACAGTTGAGAGTCATTTCATGGAAGTAGGGAGAGAGCAATATAGATGAGGAGGGGCAATTTAAGCCCCCCACCCAACTTTTTTGTTTACTTAGATATGATGCATTTTGCCCTTCCTCAACTTTATTTCTTTCTTATTTTCCCCTTATCAACTTATTTTTTTCCTCTTGCTTAAAAATATAATTATCTATATACATTTGGGCAAAATTTGTCTCTTGCTTTTGTCCAATGGAAAACTCATTAAAGGACTTTATTACTTCTTTACTAATCACAAGCCCATCCCATGTGTTTGGTTCTCCTTCTTCATTTGTTGTTTTGCTTTTCTTTTTCTTCAGCCTTAATTGAGTTTAGAATACATATCTTCTCAAGTTTGGTTCTCATAATCAGTACATTTTGGACACTTACCCATTTAAGTTGTGATCAAATTTTCATTTTTTGGGATTTCTATCAAAGTCTAAATTAGATTCGATCTTATATAGTTTTTAAATAAGAAATTTCGTGTAACTATAAATTAATAGAAGATTTGAGATCTAACTGACTAATAGGCCAAAAATTAAGACTTTTTTTTGGAACATCAATCCTATATTATGATTTCCAAAAAATTTACTTAATCTTTTTATAACTTTAATCATGTACCCTCATGTAAATATGCGTATGCAATATTTTACAATTCTTCTACTCACTCATGTACTGATTGTTGAATGTTGTCCAAGTGTGGAAAGCAATAAAAACTCTATTTCTTTTATCAATTTGCGATATGACCCAATAACTAGAGTATGGGTATTAATTTTTGAGATTATATTAACATACCAGTTAGTTAGTTTTTTTTTTTCTTTTTCTTTAGTCAAATCTCTTACTTCTTTATGCTAAGTTATTTTAATGACATTATTAATCGAACATCATCACCAACTCCAAGAGAAATTCCTATTTCCTTCACTGCATGGAAGTAGTAAAGAGACATTTTTAAATGAAGTGGTTTCAATTTTCAACCAATAGATTTCAACTCCTAACTTGTTTGGATAATCCACTTGTAGAGTGAATTGAAGTGAAATGATCAATTCAAGAGAGATTAAAAGTAAAGGGTGTCAAATCAAAATGCAATGCATTTTTTTCATTTAATGGTTTGAGAAGAAATCTATTTTACTTTTTTTATAAAAATTAGTGGGATTGTTTTCATTTAGTGGAATGAGAGAATATGATTTTTATTTTATTTTATTTTATTTTATTTTTTATTTTTTACCTTCTTTTAGAAATAAAAGAGGTTATTTTTTAAATTTGAAATTTTTTATAGACCCCTCCTCTTTTTATGTCTCTTAAATGGAGAAAGCTGGGATAAGGCAAAATGTAAAACAACAAACTAACTAACGAAAAAAAAAAAAGGGAGAGAACCCATTTCATAAGTGAATACATTTTTACTTCTTGAATACTTTCATAAACGCATCATTCTTTTTGTAAAGAGGGTTTTCCCTCCCCTTCTTTTGGGAGCTATCTATATATTCCCTATTTATATTCAACAAAATAATTAAAAAACAAAACAGAAAAATCCTTTCTATCTTCACAGACCAAGAGGGAAAAGTCAAAAGTTCAGTGGGTATTTTTCAAAAATGCAATATGTTTTTCAAAACCCAGTACTTCATGGAGAAGGCACACACTTTTTTTAGCACTCTTTCTTTTCCTTTACTGGTACTTCTAACTATATATATTATACCAAAGCCAACACCTACTCCAAGTTTGCTTAATATTGTTGTGTGCGTGTGTACATAAGCACAAAAGAGAAACGAGGATTTAATTATGTGGTTTAGTGATGTGTCTACATCCATGAGAAGAGAGTACTTTTTCATATTTTACTCTCTTTAAATTTTAGGGTTATATATATATATATATATAGGCAAGGCTCTCCTAAACTCAAGAATATGATAAGGTAAGCTCAAGTATGTGATGGGGCCCACCTGGATATCCACATGGGGATAGGGATGTGGAGGACTTCAAGGACTCCCTGGAAACCTCTTCTCTGCAAAAGCTCAAACAAAACCGTGATTTCTATCATCTCCGTCTGGGCTCCAAAAATTTAATGGTCAACAATCCATTCGAATCGGTACACAATCAATCCAACGGTTCAATAAATTCAAATATAACCGAAAGTTGGTAGACATGTGCAGTTCAGGGGGGTTGTGTGTTTGGTCTATTTGGATGGACCAAGAGTGGGACCCACAAGTATGAGCTTACGAAATTTTATCCTGAGCTTAAGCTTGGGAGAGCCTTGCCCTATGTATGTATGTATGTATATACATACATACATGTATATATATATATATGAAAATTTTACAAAAATGCCCCACTTTATAAACGTTTCCTTTTTCTGTCCCTCTTATTTTTTGTTATAGGGCCCATGTTGAGTCAATATACTCTTTTCACACATACTATCCTAGCATAAGTAGTTACAAGTCCAAGTTTGACATTCATTTAACTTTTCCTGACCGTTGGATTGAAATCATGATAAAATAAAGCCTCTAAATCATTAATTTTTGGGTCATGGATCAAAAGGCTAGGATGATCTTATGGACTCGAAATTTTGTATATAGGTAGGCCTCATATAGATATTTCCATCCAATGGATATTCATGATCATCATACATCCCAGTGGGCCTAAGTAGGAGGTGCGTTTTCTAAAAAACATTCGGGCGCTAAGCTATCACACACACAATATTTATACATGTACGTATGTATATATATATACATATACATATATACATATACATATGCATCTTAATTCCTAAAAAAGCGCGGGACCTGGATATATATATATATATAGAGAGAGAGAGAGAGAGAGTGATTAACTCCTAAGAAAGCGCGGGACGTGAACCAGATCCTACGCTAATCCAATCGGTCAATCAGATTAATCCCAAATACAAGACATAAACCGAAAGGGTGAAACAAGAGAAAATTCATCTAGAACCCAAAAACATCTCCGCTATGTCTCTGAGCTCTGTTTCGAAGTTGGACTTGTGATTAGCGAGACGAGAAACTGATTTAAGCGGAAACCAAAAAAAGTAGAAGAAAGAAAACCTCTCCCACTCTGTATGTGAAACAGAGCATATCTCAACATATAGACGACAGAAGGAGAAACGAAAGTAAGAGAATCCAACTTTACCATCATGTGGATCCGCGCTGCCTGAGACGGCAACGTAGAAATTCTCTCCGCCCAGCACCAGCACCAACACCAACACCAGCTGCACCCATGTAGTTCTCATGGCATAGCCAAAGAGAGAAGAAGAAAAGGGACAGTGAACAACCTACAACTAACATTCCGGTGCCCGACCATTTATTAATAGATGAGGAAGAAGAGGTGGTATCTGGTCAACTTTCTTTCTCTCTCTTTATTCACTTACATGGATAGAACCACCGCCCAACCAGCTCTTCTCAATGCAAACAAAGTAACAACTCTCTTTCATAAATCAATAACATTTTGACATATGATATGATGGGTTTGTTGTTTCTTATCTTTCTTTAGTCTATCTAGAGAAAGCTCATGGGTAATTCTCTCTTACATGAATTTTGCCTTTCCTCTTTGTTGTCGCGTCTTACAAGCCGATCAAAGTCCCATTCACTCCACTCATCCCCTACAGCCGCAGTAAATGCAACACCATCCAAGGAGTGAAGGGTGAATCCGTGGATTTTGGAAGTGCTACAACTAGCGCTGTTCGGTTGATGTTCCCCACGGCTTTAACGACATTCAGTCCCCATCTCATCGAAATTTCATACAATAGCAACAACGAAGACTGACCGGGAAGTGTGTAATTTTGTCCCTACCCTTTGAGGCATGCTTGTGCTGCAAGGCAAGTCCGTAGAAAAGTAGTCGATAAGAGTACCCTTTCAAGTCTGGATCACCCGAGAGAGAGGGGAAACTGGCGAGGCTATATAGTGAGGCGCACTTGAGAAATATCATAGTTTCATGGACCCTTCATAGATTTTTCAAAGTGGGCCTACCAAGGAGCTTAAGTAATTTTTGGTGGGTGCGAGCAACAGGGGATCCCGTCTATTTCCTTTTGCAATCACCTGGTCTTCAATGAGAATAGTCTCCCGTGATCGCTTTCTGCTGGGTCTTGAATGAATTCAAATCGCTGCGGAAAATTCTTCTTCTGGAGTTATATGGATTACTAGGGAAACCGGGTCCTACTGTTTCCCTAGGCTTGGCAAGAGATTCCAACCCTAAACCTGAGTGTGGGTCCGAATGTTGGACGGTTTGAATCCTCAATTAACAAATTCGGGCTTTAGTATTTTTGGGCTGATCTTGTGCCGACTGACAGCCCCAGCTGTAGGCGAGCTTGTTGCGCATCTTGATTGATCAACCCATATCTCCACAGTTCGACTCATGCACCGCTGGGACATTCTGGGTTCCACCGATGTGGCCATCCTCGACCGACCGACCTCTCCGTGCCCTATACACCAAAGTAGCATCATTTGGCCAGGTATGCGGATCAACAATATATGAAAAATGCAATGCATTGATTATGTGAAATATAGGACAAGTATAGTGATCAGGCATCAATTTGAGAAATAAGTATTTTTTTTAATGGCACAACAACTGATATTGCTAACCACCTAGTTTGATATATGTGGGCACATTATTTTGAAAAACAAGTTGCACATGCCACTAGTCCCTGATGAGTATACGCTAGTCCCTGTATGAGTCATTGAGTAGGCATCGCCCGTCTATCTTTTCCTTGTACGATCGAGGTGTACTTGAAAAGATTATGTAAAGTCACATTTAAATTTATTATGAGTTTCAGAAGAGCTTAAGCTTTTTATTCATTATGAAGCCAAATTCAACCTCAGCTTAGCTAGACTCAATTTCTAATCAAGCTTCAACTTGAGATCTGGTCGAGCTCAATCTAAATCTGTCAAGCTCAATAGAGGAGAGATTTTGTGAGTCACTTCATGGATTAGTCGTAGGCTATACATAGGCACAATCAATAAACCTTGATTTCACGGAAGAGAGCTTATTTTGCATTTTTCTTATGCACTTTCTATTCTTTTTCTCCTTTTTTCATTTTTATTGGATATAGTTCCAATTAGATCAAGGGGCAAGTGGCTATTAATGAACGAGAGTGGGAGTGACGGGATGAATAAATTATAAATTGGCTCCACATGGGAAGTCAGGAGGAAACATTTAAAAGGTTTTGACCCTCGATTCAATGATCCAATCCATTTGGTGAGTGTAAACCGAAACATCTAATGACTCCCAAGCGGGGTCCTGAGTGAGTGAATGGTTCGGATAAATCATGAGATGGGCTTGTTGGAAATCCTCAGGCATCCCCTCTAAGACTGGCTTCAAACTTCATATACACGGTGGTCCCACTTGGATCTTTTTATCCCCAACTATCCACGTGGTGCGTACAGTATGTCTGTGAGAGCATGGTTCTAATAAGAGCATAAGCTGCATAACCCATACATATGAATAGAATGTGAGAACCGTGTCATGTTGATTGGTGCATGTCCACACAAGTGTCAGTTGATTTTTCTTCTTTAAATTGGCATGTTTCTCAATTGTCCGTGTTTATAAATTTCATATATTCATACTAAAATGCCACTACTCGTGATGCAATGAGTTGATATGCCGGAGAGATGCATACTTAAATGAATCTGAATCCTCTAACACTTTTTTTGGAACTCAATCGTGGGGTCCACATAGATAATCCAGACCAATATTCAAGATAAATCACATCCCTTCCACTAATTCATCCATAATAAACTTCAAATCAAATGGAGTTGGTTCCACTATCTGATCATTTGCTAGTTTGGGACTAACATAACTTTAATCGGATCTACATAAATATAGGATTGATATGAATAACACAACATAAATCTGAAATATAAATGCCTACTAGCCTCCATCTCGTTTGCCTTATTATAACTGCTACCTTTGATTAGGGACTTATTATACTCCTCCACTACGACCTTACTACGTGATTTTGATGGATGAGCAACCAATGTATTGTGTAGAGAGGAGCCGTAACCCCTAAACCCTATATATAGGTTTTTCCAAGACAATTCCCTTCCCATTATGGAGTCCTAATTTAATTACGATTTAGATTCCTCTTAGCATAGGAAACCCTTTTAGGTTAGCAACTTTCTATAAACACCAAAGACATCTCTATTAAGGAGACTTATCAATATTGCAGTCTTTATGTGAGTTGGTTTTCCAAAGTGGGGGACCACTTGGGCATATTGTCATTGGGCCGCACTTAAGCCCAATAATTCTAGCATTCTCTCCCTTGGTCCACATGACCACAAACACTACTCCATTATTCTTTAGTTATTGTGATCACCGAAAATTCTCAAATGTGACTAACCGGTCCTATTTGTGCTAAGCCTTTATACCGTGATCAAATGAAAAACTATCAATGTGAATCATGACGGTTACACAACTTTATTGCAACATGCTTCCTTCCATGTATTACAGCCATCAACAATCCTCACTTGACCAAGTCTTTCATAGAGGTAATCGGACCCTTTTGATGAACATCCTATTAAATATGTTACACTTGAAATCTTTACATTTCATATTTTCTACTTTTATTAACCATAATCACATGTGCAAAAAGTAGATTAAATAAAGAAGCAAGAAGACGAAATCATCAAACATAAATCAATTGAAATTTGATCAAATTGAAACAGTGTCGATGAACACAAAACAATCATTGTCACGGCAAAGATACTTAACATCCAAAAATTTGGATTTACTTGAGCGCTTGTCATTCCTAGCAAATCTTGAAACTGCAACATTATCGCAAAATATTTGTAGTGGCTCTGTAATGGAGTCCATAATTTGCAACCCTGAGATGAAATTGCGCAACCACAATACATGACCCATGGCTTCAAAGCACGCCACGCACTCTGCAATAAATGTAGACGGAGTAATGAGTGTTTCTTAACACTCTTCCATGAAATTGCAAAAGCAAACAAAGAGCCACTACAACAAAAAAAAGTTTTGCCAATGCAACCACCATGTCTGAAAAAAATCATAATTGCGTCAAGCAAAGGATTTCCTAAAGCATTTCATTGCGTCGGCCCACGTTGGCAACTAGTTGTAGCCAAATCATAGGACAGTGGACTTGGTTTTCTTTAAGATAAAAAAAAAAAAAAAAAAAAAAGGCAAAAGTAAACAAAGAGCTCAATGATGTTGAAATGACTATTTACGGAGTAAACTACTTATAGCTTAGTCACCCTGTAATCATTGGAGATGATGCCATCCCACTTTGAATCGCAAGGATCATCAAATGTGTCCCAGCTTGATGGCATATGCTGCCATTGATCCTTTAGAGAATGAAGTACAACAGCTGCAGATAGTATCATTTTTACAAGAAACAAAAACCTTCTTAATAAATCTTAAAAATCATCAATTATTATATTTTTTTTTGGTAAAGCAGAATTCCATCAAAGAGTAAAAAATAAACAGATAGAAAGGAAATCCCCAAAAATGCTACATCCCATCCATACTAGATCGGAGCCAAAGAAAAAAAAATATGTCCCAAAAATAATCGCTAATTGCCAAGGAGCTAAACTAAGCTATAAAATGAGATACTCTATTAAATTCTCTAGGAATAAAAGAGAACTTGAACACATTCGAATGACTTAGCAATGTTCAAAATATCGTTGATGAGGGTAATTAAGGACCAACCCATCGATCCACTGATACATTGAACCACCTCCAAAGCGTAAAAGAAATTAAAAAAAAAAAACTAAATATTCCTTGAAAATCCTTTAGCCAAAAAATCATAAATTGTTGATATTGTGTAGACTAAAGCAACTTTAACCACTGGATGTGTGTTGAATGTGTGGCCAATGATTACTACTTTTTTCTTGATCATTGTACATAACCCAATTTTTATCATGAGCACCTCTTTCCCTTTTCCCTTTTCTAAATCTAGGGTTAGGTGAGTCTTTGTAATGCTTAGCAATGACAGTAATCTCATAGTCATGGGTTTTGAGTGGGGATACATGAAGTGGTGGGTTCAGGATTTTCGCTTGAGAGGTGTGAATCCAAATAGGTAATTGGATTTTGGATTTTGGAAAAAAAAATAAAAAAAATTTCATGAGGGTTTTGGGGGCAAACACATGATTTTTATGTGAACTTTTCAAATAGAGTCAGAAATTCCATAATAAAAGGCTTTAGAAGTAGACGAAAGTCATGGGCAGCAGAACTAATAAAATTCTTTCCTTCTAGAGGAAAAGAAACTCCTCGCTGAAAACAAAAGGTTGGAGGCTTGCCATGTTTACAGGGCCCACTGAACCAACTAACTAAAGAGTAGTCTAGTCAAAACTAAGCCCCGTCAAATGGCTGAAAACATGCAAATTTAAGCCCCAAAATCGATGTCCTAATAGAAACTCCCCTTTATCTACCAACCAAACAACAACATCTAGTCATGGAATTAAATGAATTGTTAGAACATCCAATTAGGCTGAATTTTGGTAAATGCTAATATGTAGAGTACATATGCATCAGGTGGAGTCAAATGGCACCCACAAACAAGCATGTGTAGCCCATTTTTGTTTGAAATGGAAGCTGTGAATTTCCGCTCTGCTTAAAGCAAAGGATATAGAAGAGCTACAATTGAATGTATTTACAATTGAGAGTCATTTCATGGAAGCAGGGACAGAGCAATACAGATGAGGAGGGGCAATTGAGCCCAACCATGCCCGCTCTTTTTTTTTTTCAATTACTTACCCCAAATGATGCACTTCCTCAACTTTAACTTTCTTATTTGCCCCCCCCCCCCCGCCCCACGCGTCTTTTTTTTCAATTACTTAGATATGATGCATTTTGGCCTTCCTCAACTTTACTTCTTTCTTATTTGCCCCTTATCAACTTATTTTTTTCCTCTTGCTTAAAAGTATAATTATCTCTATATATTATTGAGGAGTGGGCTCTACCGAAGGGGAAATATTGAAAAGTATTTCCACTACGTTTACTAATGCCTCGAGGTTTTGGTAGCAATGGCTAGCTAGAGAAATTTAAGATAGTATCAGAGCCAACCGGTCGTAAGTTCGAATCCCAGAAGGAACGACTCGGCGCAAAAAAAAATAAAAAAATAAAATTTGTGTGTCGCCAAAAGCGCGTCGGCTGGGTTCCACCTAAGGGGGAGTATTGAGGAGAGGGATTTTGAAAAGTATTTCCACTGACTCTATTAACGCTTTGAGGTTTTGGTAGGAATGGCAAGCTGAAGAAATTTAATATCTTTTGCTTTTGTCTAAAGACAAACCCTCAAAGGACCTTTATTACTTCTTTATCAATTGCAAGCCCATCCCATGTGTTTGGTTCACCTTCTTCCTTTGTTGTTTTTCTTTGCCTTTTCTTCACCCTTAATTAAGTTTAGAATACATATCTTCTCAAGTTTGGTTCTCATAATCAGTTGGACACTTGCCCATTTAAGTTCTGATCAAATTATTTTTTGGGTTTTTTTTATCAAAATCTAAATAAGATTAGATCTTATATAGTTTTTAAATAAGAAATTTTGCGTAACTATAAATAGAAGATTTGAGATCTAAGTGACTAATAGGCCAAAAATTAAGACTTAAATTTTTGGAACATCAATCCTAGATATTATGATTTCCAAAAGAATGACTTAATCAATTTTATAACTAATTTAATCATGTACCCTCATGTAAATATGCCTAAAATATGAACTTTAAAATTCTTCTACTGGGTTATGTACCGATTGTTGAATGTTGTAGAGTGTGAAAAGCAATAAAAATTATATCTCGTTTATCATTTTGCGATATGACCCAATAACTAGTGTATTGGGTAACACCAAGTTGAACAAATAATTTCAATTTTTAAGTTTATGTTAACATACTAGTTTTTTTTTTTTCTTTTCTTGAGTCAAGTTTCTTACTTCTTTATGCTAAGTTATTTTATTGACAAGATTAATCGACTATCATTGCCAACTCCAAGAGAAATTCCTATTTCCGTCACTGCATGGAAGTAGTCAAGAGACATTTTTAAATAAGCGGTTTCAATTGTCAACCAATAGATTTTAACTCCTAATTAACTTGTTTGGATAATTCACTTGTTGAGTGAATTGAAGTGAAATGATCAATTCAAGAGAGATTAAAAGTAGAGGGTGTCAATTCAAAATGCAATGCATTTTTTCATTTAATGGTTTGAGAATAAATCTATTTTACTTTTTTTTGTAGAAATTCGAGGGATTTTTTATCATTTAGTGGAATGAGAGGATTGTTTCTAAACTTTTTTTTAGAAATAGAAGAGGTTATTTTTTAAATTTGATATTTTTTGAAATGACCCCTCCTCTTTTTATTTCTCTTAAATTGAGTGTTTACTTTAATTCACTTTATAAGTGAATTACCCAAATAAGAGTGGAGACATTAGGGATAAGGCAAAATGGAGAACAACAAACTAACTATCGAAAAAACCCTTTTTTTATAAACAAGGTTTTCCCTCTCCTTCTTTTGGGAGCTATCTATGTATTCTTTATTTATATTCAACAAAATAATTAGAAAACAAAACAGAAAAATCCTTTCTACTTTCATAGACCAAGAGGGCAAAATCAAAAGTTCAATGCGTATTTTGCAAAAAATTCCATATGGTTTTCAAAACCCAATACTTCATAGAGAAGGCACACACATTTTTTTAGGGGTCTTTCTTTTCCTGTACTGGTACTTCTAACAATATTATACCAAGAAGCCAACACCCATCCTAAGTTTGCTTAGTATTGTTGTGTGCACGTATATTGAAGCACAAAAGAGAAGGATTTTTGTGGTCGGGTTATGCGTCTACACCCACGACGAGAGTGCTTTTTCACATTTTACTCTCTTTTTATATATATATATATATATATATATATATATATATCAACATATAGGCCACAAAACGAGAAACGAAAGTAAGAGAATCCCACTTTACCATCTTGCGAATCCGAGCTGCCTAAGACAGCAACGTAGATATCTTCTCTGCCCAGTACCAGCACCAGCTGCACCCATGAATTTCTCATGGCATAGCCACAGAGAGAAGACAAGGCAAAGTGAACAACGTACAACTAACATTCTTGTGCCGACTATTTATTAATAGATGAGGAAGAAGAGGCTGGTAGCCAGTCAACTTTCTTTCACTCTCTTTATTCACTTACATGGATAGAACCACCGCCCAACCAACTCTTCTCAATGCAAACACAGTAACAACTCTCTCTTTCAATAATCAATAATGTGTGGGACGTTTCATAATACAGAGATTATCCCAGTTTCGGTAAGAGTACCAACTGGATCTCGGCTTCATCCATCTCAGCAATGGTGTCGGCAGATGGTTTCACAGTACCGAGACCATTCTAGCTTCAATAAAGGTACTAGCTACGGATGTCTTGGTCTCGGTGAGATCGCCTTGGCTTCAGTAAGGGTACTAGCTCGGCATAGCAGACTTCGGCAATAGTGCCAGGTTGCGGTTATAATTGGCCTCGGTATCATCTTTAGTTCGATTCACTGAGACGAGCACTGACTACCTCCATAAAAGCTCAGCCACGTTGCAGAACGTGTCGGTCACATTACAGAACGTACTGACAAACAAAATGGGCACCAAATATAGATGAAGGGTTGACTTTATCTGACAGCCGCCTGACAGCCGCAACCGCGACCATATAAAAGATTGAGGTATGGTCAGATTGGACAATACCTCCACCTACCTCCACTAAAGGTACAGTCTGATGGGACCTCTGCCTAAATAATGGCATGTTTCTAAATGCTTTTGGTGCCAATGCCTTTGTCAGATGATATGCAATCATGAGATTCATGGAAATCTGTTCAATAGATGCCGGACGATTTCATACATTTCCTATAACGAAAAGATACTTAACATCCAAAATTTTGGATTTACTTGAATGCTTGTCATTCCTAGCAAATCTTGTAGCTGCAGTATTATCGTAAAATATCTGTAGTTGCTCAGCAATGGAATCCATAATTTGCAGCCCTGAGATGAAATTGCGCAACCACAATGCATGACCCATGGCTTCAAAGCACGCATTGTGCTCTGCATTAAATATAAATGGAGTAATAAGTGTTTGATTAACACTCTTCCATGAAATTGCACCTCCAACCAATAGGAAAACATAATCAGATGTAGATTTCCTAGTATCGAGGCACTCCACAAAAACTGCATCTGAGTACCCAATCACTTTCAAGCGATCTGATCTTTTACATGTAAGCATGTAATTCATATTGCCCTTGAGATGCTGTAAGACTTTCTTAGCTGCTCTCCAACGTTCTAAACCCATATCACTTTGATATCTACTAAGTACACCAGCTACAAAACTGATATCTGGTCTTGTGCATGTTTGAGCATAATGTGGCTTCTAACAGCGGCGGTGTAAGGAACATTGTTCATTTGCTTTCTCTCAAATATCATTTTTCGGACATAAACCTTTATGAAGCATATCTCCCTTTCAAATGGGAGCGTATAGTGTTTTAGATCCTTCCAAATTAAGTCTTTTGAGAATTGATCTGATATAATTGGTTTGGGATAGTCCGAATAATCCTTGAGAACTGTCCCGGAATGTTTCAATTCCAATTACAAAGGGTGCTTCGCCTATGTCTTTCATATCAAAATTCTCTTCAAGATATCCTTTAGTCTCATGCAAAATTGCCAAATTATTACTAGCTAGTAAAATATCATCCACATATAATACTAAAATTATAAGATTGCTCCCACTAATCTTCAGATATACATTGATCAACAATGTTTTCTGTAAGTCCGAAAGAGGTAATGATTTTGTTAAACTTCAAATACCATTGCCTGGAAGCTTGTTTAAGCCCATATATGGATTTCTTTAATTTGCAAACTAGTTTTTCATTTACTTGTTTCACAAAAACTTTGGGTTACTTCATGTAGGCCTCTTCTTCCAGATTCTCATTTAAGAATGTAGTTTTAATGTCCATTTGATGTAGTTCAAGATCAAAATGAGCCACCAAAGACATAATGATTCTTAAAGAGTCTTTCTTGGAAACTGAAGAAAATATTTCCTTATAATTGATACCTTTTCTTTGAGTGAATCCCTTGGCAACTAATCTGACTTTATACCATTCAATACTTCATTTAGAGTTCTTTTTAGTCTTAAAGGCCCATTTACAGCCAATGGCCTTTGAACCAAATGAATGTTAAATATTGCATATTTTACCTATCACTAGTCTGAATTTTACCAACATCTCATATGCATATCATTTGCTTTACATAGAGATTTTATTATTCTATCACATTAACGGATTATTGAATTATCATGCATAAATCTGATTATTTATAGCGCATTTTTATATAATGTCTCTTGTGTAGGTGGACCCCGCGACTACCTTAACCTTCAGGCTAGTGTTCTAAAGTATCAAAAAGAGATTTCAATAAAGAAGTTACATGAAGAAACCTTGGTAAAGTGCTGAAGAATTCCAAAATAAGAGGCGAAGACTTTATGAATAAAAAAAGTTATTTTTTTATCACAAAGGATTGGTTGGTGTATTCGTTAGACCTTAGGTTGGTATGAATAGGTTATGGGTTCAAATCTCAACAATTGCATATTATTTTTTTTTTACCTATAAAATAATCCATCCACCAATCAAAAGCCTTTAAATTGCAACCAATCAAATGGGAGCAATCCAACCAATCAAATGGGAGCAATCCTTGTGAAATGAAATGAAACAATCAAATATCTTCAATGTTTGATCCTTGTGAAATGAAATGAGACAAATGAAATGAGACAATCAAATGTCTTCAATGTTCCTATAAATTGGAATGTTTATGTAGAGAGAAAGGAGGAGATCTTTTGGCAAGTTAGTCTTCTTGCAATTTTATTTTCACTTTTAGATGGTAATTAGGAGCTTCTTTGTAACTAATCTAGAGAGAGTGTGTAATTGAATATCATTAATGAAGATTTGGAGCTCTTTTTTGATGTTTAGTGGCTAAAGCTCTTCGATTAGGCTCTTCTTTTGAAGCTAAGTAATGTGAATAGTTCAATTCCATGCATGTTTTAGTTTAAATTCCCTACTTGTGCCTTGATTGATTAGTAGATTTTATATCTAATTGTACTAATCTCTCTCATCTCTCATGCTCTATCTTTCACTTGATGCTTTGATAATCTCAATTGATGCTTTGTAGTTGGATTAAGTTCTCTCACATAGCATGCTCTAGAGCCCTTATCTTCGATCTTTTGTAGCTTGATTTTAATGATTTATTGTTAAGGTAGTTAGATGATGATTTAGGATCTTGGCCTTTGATTTTCTTTATTTTGATCTTTATTGCTATATCATCCAATCCAATTAGGCAAGAGATTGTTAATTGGATTGTAGATTTTGGGAATTGAATTAAAACATGCATTGTTTGAATTAATTACATACTTAGTGGATTTTTGGATTGCTTAATCTCTTCTTTTTATTATTGTTAATTTAAATCTTTGTCTGATTTGTTATTTTTACTTCTAAATTGCTAGATCTACATTTCAAATCACTTGTTTTAAATTCCTACACATTTCATACCACATCTTCACCTCAAATCCTCTATTTCCACCACCATTCATTCATCCACTAATTTAGTGTAGATAATTTAGATTGTTAATTAGTTGTTTACATGACATAGTTTACTAGTTTTAGTTTTTCACTTCAATTTTCCATATTAGCTATATCTTAGTTCAACTCTTATTTTAATTGGATTCATTGCTTGTTCCATCCTCTCTTCATAAGATCGATAATCCGGACTCTTTAGTCCTTTACTACTTGGCGACATCGTAGTCTTGTGGTTAAGCGTGCATATATAAGTGTCGATCAGAACCTTTTGGATCACTTCGACCAAATCCTAGACTTCCTTAATAGCCACTGAATTCATCTCATCTTTCATGGCATCTAACCACTTTTCAGAATCTTCACTGTATATGGCTTCTTTGAACGTTAAGGGGTCTTCAATCCCAATGTCACGATCTGCCTCTTGTAGATACACTATGTAATCGTTAGGAATTGCTGATCTCCTTTGATGGAAGGATCTCCTTAATTCTTCCTAAACGGTTTACTACAAGAAAATATACTTTTAGCGGCCAACTTTTAGTGGAGGCCGGTCATAAGCACCGCTATAAATAATTTACAGCAGCGAGCGCAACATTGGCCGTAGGTAAAATCTTCCTCCGATGGCGCCAAATATTTACGGGAGAAGTTTTGGTTTTTAACGTCTAACGTTTAATGGCGGGTAATTTTGTATGAAGGTATAAGTTATTTTTAGCGGCGACCATGCTTCAGCCCCCGCTAAAAGTTTTTTCCCAACCCCTCCTGTACGTGGCCCCCACTAAAAGTTTATAACTTCTATTTTTTCTCTTTAAAGCTGAATGTTTGTTGCAAAAAAACCTTTAAAAAATTCTTAATTCGGGCTTTAGGAGAAGCCACATTAGCTTATTGGGGGCCATTTGTGGATGCGTCCTTTCAAAAATGTGTCTTTTCAATAAAATGTGTCTTTTGAGCTAAATATGTGCATTTTCAATAAAATGTCTCTTGAGCCCATTTGTGTAGATGTAACCCAATTCAAAGGGATGCCTTCAAACTCTATAAATTAAGGTTATTTTTAAAGTTTTTATTTAATATTCAAAATGAGCATAAATGCATATGAATCATTTATTTATTGTATGCTGCCGTGGATTAAGAGATGAAAAGTTTGATTTTCATAATTTTTTGGTTGATTTAAATTTTTTAATTAATTTGTTATAAATAGATTTGAAAGAATGAGATATTAAATAATATATTATTCCGTACTTAACGTGTGCGATATTGTGGGACTTCATGCTAGTTATATCAAAAACCTTTTCCTCACCGCAACCCGTCATTCCTCTCTTTCTATCGTCCGCCCTTCACAGGACGTAGAAAACTCTTTTGCACTTTTTCTTCTCTTCAACCAAAGCCGGCAACAATAGCAACCTTCTTCTCCGGCGACGGTCGCGGCGCCATCTGCACGGAACCTGAGCACACAAACTCCTACTTTTTCCTTCTTTCACGATCATCTGCTGCGAACTCTCTATTTGCGATCATCTTCGGTATCGCCTTCAACATCTCACCTGCCGCAATCTTCTCCCGTGGTAAGCCAACACCCTCAGAATCCCAAATCCATAGCCGACACCCATCCCATCTTCACCAACTCGAAATCTGAGCCTCACAACGCGATCATCTCATCTTCTTCCCCAACTGAGCCTCACATCTGAACCATCCCTTCAAAACCAACCATACATTCACCCTCAAACCCCAATCTTTAAGCCCCAATCCCAATCCCCAAATTCCTAGACCCTAAGCTAGAAACTTGATTCATAATGCGTAAACCCAAAACCCCCTAATCTGAAACCCATACACTATTCTTCAATCTATGTCACCAATTAATTGATCCATCTAGATTAGATTTTTTTTGGGAATTCTTAACTAATCTTATACTTGGTTAAAATCAGTGGGTTCTTTCTTTGTTTATCTATTTTGTGCCCTCTTGTCTTATGCATGATAAATGTTTGAGAATATGAATGTTTCGTAATTGAAAGTTTAAGATTTCCTCGGTGGTCTTTGTCTTTTTTATTTTTTATCCTTGTCCGCCTAATTTTTTTGATACACATCGATACATAGTTTCAATAGAGTGTTCAACATGCTCTGTTGCAATTTGAAATTTAAATGTTGGCCATTATATTCTAGTCGTTCGTCTATTGATGAGTATATGAATGGTCAGACGTGTGTAACAAATACGAGTTTCATGCACTCCACCCAAGAGACAGGATTGTAGTTAGTGGAATGTAGAGTTTTGTTGAGGGGAAGAAACAGAGTAACATCAGAAAGACATAAACTTCATTGATTCCCTGATTAACCTACTGATCAGAAACTTCATCAATGTCTTTTGGTTGTTGTTTCTCTATCATTCAAGTGGTTGAATGTCCCATGATTTGGGTCTTCTGCATTCTCCATTTTATGGACCATCAAATCGGTTATCCAAGTGGATGAATGTCCCATGGGGGTTTTGGCATTATCCTTACTATGTAAATAGCCCTGGATTTGGCTTCACTGTCCCTTTTCATACTTTATTTTGACATATTTTTATTTTAAGCAAGAGAAAAGTACTTACTTTTTCGTCCCTTATTTCATCTCTTGCCATTTTTTCATGCCCTTTTCATCTCTTGTATCTCTAGTTGTTAGATTGTATGGACTCAATCCATCAGATGATGTAATAAATTAATTAATTTCTTTATTTATCAATAATATCATGCTTTTCTTTCATAAGATGAATGGTGTTTTACTACTTAATGCACATGACCAATACATATGACATAATGGTTCATGAGATGAACTGGGTCCCATTAGTATATTAGATGTGATATATGTGTATGGATGAGATCCACACACGGGAGACATGTGTCACAAATTTTATACTTAAATATCTTCACAACCGGTGATGAGATTACGCATCTCATTTGATAAGGTTGCAGCACTTTGATCACTATGAGATAGTGTGATTTGTCTCGATCATCAGAATGTAAGATTCTGGATCACGGAGCTGGTACATTGGATGTATTGAAGGATCATGAGAAGCACCTTATGGAATACTGTCTCGAGTTTAAGGTTTGCTCTCATAATTCCCTAGCAATAGGCTCTCAACCCTAAGGCATTGATGAACTCAAGTTTCTATCTATTCATTTGCTTTGAGTTATCAATGAGTGAGGCCAACTGTAGGTCAACACCTCGGTGTCTTAGGTACGTGGTAGTAGGATTCTGAGAACATTCAATGGTCAAGATATAATCTATCTAAATTATCCCCTTGTGCCAATTAATGGATTTGTCATTAGTAAGTGCGCACCCATCTCGATTAAGAGTTAATTGCATGGTACTGATGATCACTGTGATTAAATGAGGCTCAAGGATAATAAAATGTGGATTTAAATTGGTGGGACAGTTTTAGTCCAATTGATCTATGGATATTGATAGAGGGGCCTGCTTGTGGTAATCGGGAAGTTTAGGGTCTTCATTGTAATTTATTCCTAAAACTGGAGTGTAATTGCATTTATATAGTGGTGTTATTTGCAATTAACTGTGGGCCCGGATTGCACATAAGATGTGGGGTCGCGGTGTCCCAGTTGGAGCTAGCTTTCTATGGAATCCCTAGTGGTCCCCACGCTAACCCAAGTTATTAAAAAGATACTAATCCTACTAGAACTCTAAGATGAAGGAATTAGAAAGTTACCATTTCTATTTGAAGTGAGACTTCTAATAGTGGTAATAGTAAGGTTACTAATTTGTGTGGAAGTAAGACTTCTATTTCAATTAGTACAAGAGGAGGGAAGGAGGTTGTTTAAATCTATAAAAGGAGAAGCAAGGGGGCCGGGACGTCCACTCTTGGATTTCACGCCCAGCCCTCCCTTTTGTGCAAGAGTTGCACATCTCTTCTAGTTCTCTTCTAGTTCTTTGAGTTTCTTGAAGGGTTTTTTCTTAAAGTTTCCACCAGTCTTTTTAAGAAAAGAGATCTAATACGGGTCATAGTGTGGAAGACTAAGAGGTCTTGGAGATCTTAAGTTGCTTACTAAGAAAGAGTTTCTTCCACTAGTAAGTCATCTTCTCCATTTGAGCACAACCAGGCTCCAAAGGTATAATTTGTTTCTCTATCTGTTGTAGATTATTTTGTTGCATGGTGTTGCTTGTTTTATTGCTGTACATGATTGATGAGATGGAGGAATTACATCCTGGATGTGGTTGAATGGCCTTATGGATATTTGATCCCTCAGTCAAGTGGGTCAAAAGTTTTTGAAAAACTATCCACGAGGCCCACCTATTTCCAACATCTCTAGTTTGAAAGGGATGAAAGTATACCATCTTTGGATTTTTATTTATTTTTAGCTGCGTTTAGAACTTGAGAAGGTCTTGTATGTATGTTTTGTAACAGGGTTCGAAGCCAAGGAAGTTGAGACTCATTGTTAGAAATCCGCCTTTCAATGTTCACCAAATGCAGTTAGTAGTATCATTCCCATATTTGAAACTTTACTGCTGTTGTTGTTGAAGGAAGTTCTATTAATTATAATTGTGACATTTGAACGTTGTTTCAAGTTACTATAAATGAGATTAGAGACATGTTTAAGCCTGCAGGTTTTGTATGGGATGTATTTATTCCAAGTATGTTTGAAGAAGGGTATATGCTCTAAAACCCCGATTCTTGCTGTGTTTTTCTAGTATTTCTTATATGAAATCATGAGATGATTTTTTTTCCATCCATACATTGTTTACTCCTGGTTTTGGCACTTGTATTGCAAGTTGGCACATGCTAGGGTATTTTGTTATTTATGATGTATAATTAAAGTTGACCTCTGCTATGCTAGGGTATTTTGTTATATATGAGCATAGAAAGATTAAAGGGAAAATTTCTGTACGGTCACATACAGTACTCGATTTCTCCCCCTTGTTACCAAAGTTGAACATATTACCCAGACGTTCTCCGTACAGTTCGTACACCTTAGCAGGCAGAAACTACATTTTTATTTGAGATATCACAACAACTATTGCGATACCGCAAATGAATAGTTGCGATACCGCAATTTTTTAGTTGCGATATCGCAATTTATGTTGCGATATCACAACTCAAAATACCTTTTCATCTGTTTGTCCCTCCCTGTTCGACTATCCCTAATTTTCACCTGCGGTAACTCTCTCCCTAGCCGATTTTCACCATCCTCCTCCCTCGCCAACCTATTTGCAAATACACAAGGTCCCAACGTCCGTTCGACGTCGACAAAGCTTCATCGTCGCCATTGTCTCCATCGGCTAGGGATTTTGGCCACCATTGTTTCGCAAATCTGGGCGTTCCGAGCTTGATATTGTTGCAGTTGCGCCTGTTGAACTTGGCAATCGTTTTTCCCACTCTCTTTTAGCGAGATCTGGTATTCTCTTTCCTTTACCACCTTCTCTCTCTATTTATCTCTGTTTGTGGGTTTTCAATTTCGTTCTGTCTTTCTCTCTCTTCTTCTTCTTCTTCTTCTTCTCCATTATCTTGATAATAGGCAAATTCACAAAGTTTAAGCTTATCTTGTACATTGCTCCTTTTATTTCTTAATAACATTATTCTTGCTTCTCAAAATAAGTTACAAAGGGAATCTTTAATCTTCTCCTGGAACTGGTAAAGATCAAAAGAATACTCTGGAAATATCAAAATACAGCAATCAAAAATAGGAATTTGATCCTCATTGCATGCAAGTTTTTTCAAGTTTAAACTATGTTTCATTATAAGCAGTACCTGCAGTAAGTTCAAAACCCAGTATCCTATCGAACAAGTTGTTGTATAATTCTGCATTGACACACAAACAAAGTTTCAATCTAACATATGGCGATCCATAACATGAAAAAATTAACATGAAGACATATTAAAGAGGACAAGATCTTACTTTGGAAATTTGTAGTGCAAGGAATGCAACCCAAACAAAAACAAGAAGGCCCAGTTCCTTCCAACAGACATTCTGGAGAATTGGGACCTGAGATGGTTACAGAACATGGCCATAACACGAAATAATGGAAGAAAATTTATAATGTGCACACTTACTACCTGATCAGGTGCTTTCGTCTCGTTTTGATCACCATTGCTGGGACCGCTAGGGAGAAGCTTATACTCCACCTCTTCGCTGCCTGTACCTGGTTAAATGACAAATATGAATCATCAGTTTCTTGATTAATTAAAAGGCAGTACAGAACTTGTGGTTCTAGAATCAACTCAGAGGGAACCAGATTTGGACTGAGGAAAAGATGTTTTTCCCCTTTTCTTTTGAAAAGTTGAAGAATATTGTTGGCCTAAGAAACTGATTGAAGGATTCAGAATAGGCTTTCAAAACTTGAAAAAGAAAGAAAGAACACTCTAATTGAAAGTCTGTCACAATTTCTTTTGGAGTGTAACTTGGATGGAGACGCAGCCGTTCTTTTATCCAGTCAGTAATCAAGGCCGATGTGGCCTGAGAATGTGCGAGTCCCATCATTGACTTCGAACAAGTATGTTTTTCAGAATATGTTCGCACAATAAACTGCGGGCCGGACTGCAGGATAGATCCATGGATGCGCCAAGGATATTGATGATCACCACACCTTGCACTTAATTTTGTCGTAGACCTTTTCACCCAATGAAGCTCAAAATTACTGTACATTGCAAATTCTCTCAATGCAGTCCTCAATGATTCACAAGTCTGAAACCGTCTTCCATTCCACATTTCACGAAAAGATGCCTCATGGTGATCCACACCAATATGGTCATCATCAGGAACTAAAGTATCAATAACATCTTCTACTCTCACAACATTTGATGCATGACCGAATCATTCTTGTGGATGTGATGTTCTACATGGTCCTATGGCAGTTTGCAATTCATATTCTCTAGGGTCAACATCAATATCAAAATCATCTTCATCATTTTCAGCCCCCTCTTCCCCTACATTGCACCCTCCATCGAAACAAGGAATTTTGGGTACTGCATCCGTTTCCATCCAATCCATGACAACTTCATCCCTTATATTAGAGAATTTTCCATTTTCATCTGTTGAAAGATTAATGGGAGCTATTAAATCTTCAAGCATGGCCTCCACAAATGGGTTATCATGAGGTACAACAGGCATGTTAAGGTCAAATTGGCTTCGACCATGAGAAAATGAGACGTCGCACCTGCGTGGCAAACAGTCACTCATATATAAATTACATAGTATTATCAAATTAAATGTGTAGTGAACCAAACCTATAAACATCATCTCTTGTTGAAGGGCCACCTATATCCTTTTCAGCGTTTGGAGAGTTTGTGGTATTTGTATATGTCATCGAATTCCCCCTGCGTGAATCACCATGTCATAAAACAATCAGTAACATAACTAAAACAAGTTATTAAACAAATTAGCAGTTACTGCATTTGTTATGATGGGTTGTGGCGGCACCTGTTCAAATTGAATGATGGTTTATTCCCTCGCTGGCTGATAGGCCGAGCGTATGTAGACGTTAGATGTAATGGTTGCTGACTTGTACCTGCTTCACTGTTTGTATGCAAATACATAAATATAGCTTGACTTCCATTTTGGAATAATCTGAACATCCGATGGAGATCATCATCACCTCTTATAGTTATGAACGTGAAGCTTCGGCCATTATGATACTGATATTGCATATTTATATGCTCATCATGAAGCTCCCAACCAGTTTCTTCGTTTATCTTTCTGAGTAGTTGATTGAAGGTTATATTGACATTGACCCATATCACCTTTTGCTCACCACCATTGTAGATTGGAAGTGGATTGCTTACGTCTAATATACCATTAAAATGGCATATTATACATATCTCAATATTATCCATCCTATGAAGGAGAACACAGATTTCGAATAATAAGATTTACTTTTGAATAATTTTGAAGTTACTCACAAACATTCATATAATCCATGAAGATTTAACGTGTGAAAATAAATATCGGAATAAGTATTTCTTTAGTAAATAAGATGAATGTTAGGAATTACTAAGATTTGAAGGTTGTTAAATATAAAATAAAAAACTACTCTATGCATATATGGAAAATTAAAAGAGTTAAAATCTATGCATTGACATTTAGGATATTATGAAGCTACATATTTCTATAACATTAACAATCAAATAACAACGCATTATCCGTTCAAAAAAAATTAAATAAATGCATTATCTTAATCAATTCTACACTTAGATATTCTAGCAAATTTATTTTACATCTCATTGGTACTAATTCTCTACATTTAACAAAAGTATACCCCCCCCCCCCCCCCCTCCAAATAAAACACCCATTTAAATAAAATAATAATGACAACATGGGGTTTGGTCAGTTGGTGCCATATCTTTGGGGTTTTGATGTTAGATAGTCACAAATGTCTTTAACTGTTATCTAGGCAAGCTGCAAAGTCAGGCCTCAATTGTGAAATCAATCAAGACCATTCATCTAATGAATATCACCATTCGTTGATAGATATTAAAGAATCTAAACCATTTAATCGTTTGCTTACTTATATATAGCATTAAAAAAAATCATTAAAATTTTAAGATAATGATCAAAATGATGTTTGTAATGTCTTAATAACAGGAAAAAGCTAAAAGAATATGTAGACATTCTGAGTTTGTGCTGGGGCCCACCATAGGATGGGATGAAGAAGACATGCCACATTGTTTTTTGCGACCGGACGTCCAACCCAAATTCAATTGTTGGTAATTCATGATGAGAACAAGGGGAATTTTTAATATATCAACAACAGGATGTTCATAAAAAAGTGAGGTTCCACAAGTCCCACATGCATATTTCTACCTTTTGGTTTATGTCTAGCATGAGGTTAACATGTATAGTTTAGATCTTATTGGTGATAGAGATGGAGAAGAGTGGGCTTTGGGTTGTGTTTGAATGGTGGTGGATGAGAAGCTATAGGCGGTGATGGTCGTTGTTGGTTAAAAATCTGTTTGTTCATATATGGTTGGTGTGCTAATAATGTTATTTGAGCAGTGGGTTGTTTGATGAAGGTCATATAAGTGAGTGATAGGTGATCTTTGAAAAAATCTGTTTGTTTTACATGTGTTGGATAATTACCATTTAAAGAACTTTGACAAACTGTTGCAGTGGTTCAAATTCAAAAAATACACGGTGGTCCAAATTCAAATTCAAAAAATAATGTTGCATGATGCTCAAATTAGTCAAGAAATTATGCTCCCGTAACTCACTGGTTCAAAAGTTGGGATGGTGTTCACAATGATAGAAGTTTTGATTCACCTCTTTGCCATTTCATAATGAAGTTTGTTCCCAAAATATTCTTTTCTCTCTATACTTTTTAAGTTTTTTTGCAATGGTTAAGTATTGAATAAATGGATTGATCGGAGTTGGTTTTGTATAGTTTGAAATGCAACTGTTGTTATTAGTATTAGTAGTGGGCAGTGGCGGACTCAGGATTTTTGCCTGGGTGGGGCGGATAATGGTCAATTGAAAAAAACGATGCCCTTACAAAAAAACAGCAACATCAGTAGCTTTCCCATAAACTACAAGATGGACACCATAATTGTGAAAATTAGCCAATGGATCGATGTAACAATTAAGGCACAACATAATATAACAGTAGTCTAAGCAAATCATAAATCTAAAGGTGCATGATCAATAAGAAATACAATTCACACAAAAATCCAATTTTAATTTCTTTAAATCAAATAGTGTATGCGCAAAACCTACAACCTACAAACTAAAATCTCTTCCATCCACAGAAGACTCAACACACATGAATGAATTGCAAGGACGATAGGAGTACTATTGCAAATGAACAAAAGAAAATGTTAGATAAGTATCTGAAATCATAATAAAAGTGCAAGAAGAAACATGCAAAAGTCCTAATTATCTATTCGCCATGGGTTATGGAAAAATAAAGAAATGACTGAATTTCAATACTAAATCATTCAAGAGGGAAAATGAAAAAAAGAAAAAAAGGGGGAAAGAATCCAACAAGCCTTACCGGCAACTAAGATGGATCGGATGGAGAGGGACTTCCTAAGATTTGGATAGTTCGCAGGTAATCGAAAAGAAGAAGAAAATGATAAAGCAATGCAAAGATGACAAGAGAAATTAGAAGAGAAAAGGGTCAAAAGAAGAGCATTTTTTAGATAGAGAGAAGGAAGAAAAGGTTTAGACATAAGACATATGGGGCGATTGTGTTAGACTTATGTGGGGCATAGTCCAAGGGCCCATTGGCATCTTTGGGATTTCAAGTTACGACCTGGGGCTTCTGCCCCATATCATGACAAGGTAGGTCCGCCCAACGTTGATGGCCGTCATATTTAGCTCATGTTGGGTGCACATTGCTTATACTTAAACCACACACTATGCAAGAATTAGACTAGATTTCTCATCATTTGTTTATCTGCTTCTGCAGGCATTTGTATGCATGATTTCTCAAGCAACCTAGTCATTGCGTCAACAAGTGGAGGAGTTGAAGATGAAGCAAAATGAAGATGGGTGTGCATACTTGGAAGAGATACAGAGGCAGCAAGAAAAACAGTGTTATATTATGAAAATGATTTGTAACATTTTGGTTATATAATGAATAAAGTTTGTATATATGTGCAGGAAACAGGTTAATAGTGAGTTCTCACTCCCCGCTCCCATCCTGCCCATACAGGTTTTCTCCTCGCGTGCCCGAGTTCTCAGGGTCCCAACCCCCTTTGCTGGGATACCCAATAAAGCTCTTATTATAATGAAGTTTGGCGGCGAGAGGTGAGCTTTTATTTTGAACTAAATTACGTATAAAAGAAACTATATGGTGCAAATTTCTTGTTTTTTACATCTATAGGCAAATAACGATAAGATGCAAGTCAAATTAGGATATCAATGCACATATTGGGAAATAAGTGCTTATGAAAGGATTTATTTAATCATAACGGCACCCTACATGAAATCCATGGTTTTAAAACTCGAATAAGTTTAGGACATGACTATCATCGATTTTTATAAATTTGATCCAAGACAAACAATGCTTTGAAACTCAATTCTCACTTCCTTTGAGACAAATTTGTTACTGTACTTGCATATAAAATTTTCTGCAACTAATTAAAAATGAAGAGTCACAACATTTATTTGATCTCCCTTACTATGTATGAGGAGACCTTTTGGGATTGTGAACGTATGATCCACCTTTAAGAAATGTGGTAATTGGATCACCTTTTCCTCTAGTGAATGGTCATAATTGAGCTAGATCTTGTAGTTCATTGTTGGGGTGAAGATAATCACTTAAATTCAATTACGTGTACTAACAAATTTGATTTGTGTTCTAGATTTGTTCTTAACTAGTTGGCTTGTGTAGGATGAGTTCTTCACATGCATGAATATTTTAGTTTGATTGAAAAAAGGGCATTTTATTAT